>CM051030.1:53309452-53801952 GCA_027627225.1 Congeria kusceri
TCCATGTATTTGTTTACAATGACTGCAGTCTGTTAGAATGTAATTTTTGCCCTGCAATTTCCATTTGTAAAAACTTATGATATCCTTGTTCAAACGCAAGTCATTCATGTTCACTTTGAATTAACTTTCTTTACTCTTTTATTTTTTATGCTGTTTGTTGTAATTTTTCTTTAAAATCCACTTGCCAGAATGGAAAATTGCCGTTTTGTTACTGGTCAAGTGCAAATTTAGATGACCAGCTACCAGCAAAATATTACTTTTTGATGCCTAACTACAGTACTGTTATCAGATTCTGTTTCAATGAGAAAAACTAATGTTAGTATTTTAATTGTATAAATGGGTTAAATAATCAATTAGATCTACATGTAATAGTCTGATATGTTAATTTTATGAGAACTTAATGGTTTATGTTAATTATGAATATAACACTGTTATGTACGTGTGTATTTGTTAAATATTACAGTTTTTCTTATTCAAAGGGAAATAGTGTTGACATAATTTAGAAATATGTAAAATCATTTGTCAAGTCCTATTTAAATAGTTCTTTTTCTTCTTTCAGATTTAACAGCTAATGATTTTTCAGAAATATCTATTTTCCTTCTTCAGATGAAACAGCCAAACATATTTAAGAATAAGCCGTGTTAACATTACTGGCAATCCTTGTAAGGTTGCAAAAGTGCAAATTAAAGCCTTTTATCTCTCTTTGACCACACATGTGGGCAAACTTAGTGGTAAACAACCTGGTTATATACAATAACGAATACTACATTTATATAATTATTGTTGTTATATATTTATTTCATTATATATATATATAGTTGTGTTTGCAATAAAAATGTACACGCCACACATTGTTTAAACTTTTCTTGTTTGCAATATGCATGCAAAGTTGGAACTATGTGACAAAGGCTACAAACACTGCTGTAGTCTACATAAATTATTCTGAAAATATACTGAATTTGCATACAATTCTGAATGCAAATATGATATACCTTGTAATAAAGAAGGTTTTTACATTGTTCTAGCCTTTTAAAGGTTAGCCACTGGAGGTCTTCAAAGCATTTATCTATTTATTAATGGGTAACCAGGTTACTAAGGCATGGTAGTTTCACTGTATTATAATGTGGCCTCCATTTTTCCATTCTGGCCATATTGTATATGTATACACAGGTTGTTGCTTAGAAATACAAATTGGTAGCCACATGTTTTTATTGTGCCTGTCAGTTTAAAATAAAAATTGTGTATTTTCCTTGAGTTGCAGAGGTGTAATCATGAGTAGTGGATATGGTGTCTGCCTTTTGATTGAGCGATTCTGAGTATGATCCATATTAATGGAGCATTTGAATGGTCTTTCTAAAAAAGACACCCAGTACTGATTCTACTCTGGAAACAGATTAATTATTAATTCATTGTCAAAATATCTCAATTATAGTCAGGCTTTCTACACAGTAAAACTAAAATAAATAGTTTTAAACTAAATATGATTTTTAATTTACCTTATTTTTCCTGCATGAATATGCTTTGAAAAAGATGCCATGCATTTCTTCAATCCAGTGTAATTATAAGTAAGTGTAAGGAAATCCGTAATTCAATCAGAGTACGTATATATAATTCGCCTATTTTTGTAGTTCAATAAACGTGTCTTGTTTTTAAAAGAAAAAAGGAAATTAAGATTATTATTTTCTGTGGTTATATCTGCAGTAGCATATCTTAGGAAGTTAATCAACTTTAAGGTAAGTTATATGAAATTCAATAGTGTTCGGTATGCTTTTTTTTCAATAGTGTTTATTTATCGAGGTCACTACTACGAGTCTACAGTGTTCATTGTATAAATCTTACAACGAATTAATAAAAATGAACCCTCAACATTCTTTATACCAGAAAAGCAACACCACCGGAAAAGTATCGTTATGATAAAGATATATTGTTATACATGGACGGTAATCAATTATTTATTTCCCTTGCCTGAGAATGTGGATTTGTTCACCTAGTGATCGGACATTGTTTTTCCAAGTGAGAGCGGAGGTGGAGCTTACGGCGGGTAAGGAACGCTAATCATCTATGGGAATATTGCACAGGTATTGCATGCAGAGTACATTTATGTGTGCAAAATAAAGTAGAATCATAAACCACGTAAGTTATAACATTCCTGGAGTTAAGCTGTATAAGAAGTTTCCGAAGTTTTGCACAAACTGGTGCTTTGTGGAAATACTGTTGTACGCTGGTCACCCGGTCGTCCATACAGTTCGTGCTAACAGAGGAAGGTTTCTATACGGAACTGTGCTCGAAAGAAGAGCACAGACCTTGCAGCATTCCACCGGATCGTATCAGTAACGCGTCACGCGATAAACTTTTCACATCCGTCGATCTTGAGGCCATTTTAAAGGCATATAATGGCGACTGCGAATTCGAGTACGCAGTGGCAGGACCTGGAGAACAACTGAACGTCTTAGGCCGCCTGTTACTCATATTCCTACAAGTATCAACCAGACTGGTATTATTCCTTCAAATCGGTCATAAATCATTTTGAACTACTGGAGCAACCAATCAAACAGCGTTGTTAGTACTGAGAGCCAATCAGAAACGTTGAAATTTCGGAAGCTGCGCGGTTGTTATGCGCAAGACGTACGCTTGAACCTCTGGTTTTCCATAGCAATATGCATCTTGTACATCACGTGTTCTCTGGTGGGACCACTGATTCCGCGGACAGGGATGAGAGTCTTCCGTATCCTTTCAATGTAAGTAACCCTCTCGAGTTCACTTTAATAGTTGCATGTTAGGTTTATTACCTTTCAGATACCGATCGATCTAGTTCTATTTAATTACCGTTTATAGGATAAAATACTTGTAACTCAAACCACCTAATCTAACCACTTAAAAGTTAAGTAAGACTCAAAATAATGGCGTATTTTAAATGCTTAAGTTAATATAAAACACGTGTGCGTATCATGTATTTAACGGACTTTTGTTTTGCAGATGCATTTATGTGGTGGGGGCTTTGTGCCTCGGCTTAGCCACAAAAGGTGATGTTTGAGTATTTTGGGTGTGTTGTTGATTTTGCATACAGTATCTTGAACCTTCGGTGATGTTGTAATATGTACATTTAGTTGCACTTCTAAATAACAAAAACTAACAACATACGCTGTATTTAAACGTTATCAGAGTTATTGTAATTAATACTCGTATAATAATACAGGTTGTAATGGTGTAGTGGATATGGTGTCCGCCTTGCGACCGGGAGGTCCCGGGTTCGATCCCCAATAATGGAGAGTTTTCAAGTACTGGTTCTTCCCAGGTAACGGACTTGTTCGTGTCTCTCTGTAAGGCTTCGACGCAATCGGGCTAAAATAAATAGGTTTAAACTAATAATAATACAGTGACACGTTCAGTCACATGTTATGTTTGGATGCATTTCTTCATATATTGCAGAACTACCATGGCTGGTGGGACCCGGCCTGAGTTGTGTGGGTGTTTCCGGCATGGCTCTGTACGCTACCTATGTAAAGGTTAAGATCGAATGTCCGAGTGTGATGCATAGTTACTTTGTTTGTTTGCAATTTGTTCGGTTTACAAGGTCCATGGACCGATACTGTGAGATGCGAGTCATACGACGTATATCAAATAGTGGTGTACTGGTTTGTACCGGTGTACCGGTATACCGGTATATCGCGGTATTGGATTACGCGATAATATATCGCAATATTAAAATTTCATACCGGTATTTAACGATATGTACCTTTTATACGTTTGCCATGTCTTTTTATTAAAACAAATGTTTTATTATATTTTTATTTAGATTATTTTTATTCTTCTCTCAAAATAAAGCCTTACTGCCGTCACAGTTTAAGTGAATTTGTATTTTCGGTATATACCGGCTCAAATATACTGTTTATGATACATAATTGTTGAATAGCTGATTTAAAAAATATAATTTGTAAACATTTGCTATTGCATATTGAAGTACTTTATCATGTTATAATTAACTGACATATAAATCGAGTTTAGATAGCTGACGGAATAATAAAAAACTGTAAAATATAGTTAAGGTGTTGTGTGACAAAAGACAAAAATAACGACATTATGAAAACTTGTTAAAATATATGCAAACAATTTTGATACTAAATAAATATATTTTAAATATGATATTCAGCATCATGCAAATAGTTTTAATAGTGTATGATATTTTAAATTGAATGTATTGGTATTTAAACATTAAAATTGTGATAATAAATTCGTGTGTACGGTAATTATAGTGCGACATGAAGAGAAACTTCGCTTTTTATTATGGGCAATATATTATCGCGGTATAGATCGCGATACATTGTCAAATAATGCGATATATCGCGATATGGGCCAGTGATATTGTTACACGCCTACTTTATAACGCCTTTTACGAAGTGTCAAAAACACGCCCCTTTGATACCGTTTGAATACTGGGCCGAATTAGACCAGGCCGAGTAGGACCGGGCTGGGTTACTATTCGGGCCAAGTTGACCCGATACCTTTCAATTCTAATTTCGGCGCTAGAGTAAATGCGACATGAAATAACGATCTACTTTATATTAATTCTCTTAAACATCTACAGATCATATCTGTTTTCGTTTGAGATAACATTCCTAAACGATATGTAAGTTGGTGTATCATTTAATAATCATTTGTGTTGTTATAAAGTTAAATTTAAGCTCTATTAGCCTATATTCTGCAATAAAGGAATATTAATTAGATTAGGTTATTAGATTCAAGGAATTATTAATAGATCTACATTTAATGACAATAGTGTAGGCTCAACATATATTGGGCGTAAAACGCATCTTCTATTCAGGATCCAGTAATATATAAGTAATATTCAATAATTGATGACTTGTTGAGTAGAATGTTACTTCAATGCATCAAATTGCAATCTTGAAAAGGCTGTAGTATGGAAAGCCACTGGGGACCACCGATAAATTGCATTGAAACATATAGCAGCCACAGGACTTTCGGAACTGTAGGCTTTTTTCTCAGCGCAGACGGACGGCGTCTCTCAGCTGTTTTAAATTGCCTCACTGCATGAAGGTTACGCATGCGCAAATAAATTCCTTCATTGTTACATATAAAATATTCAATGTTTGATCTCAATTTTCACCATGACCAAGCGACTTCCCAATATATCACCATACATTGTTGGAAAGATAAGGCCATAACCTTTTGAAAAAACAGCATGTCAAAAATTTCTATACGTTGTAACTCAAAATATTTACCTTAGAATAAACACACCGGTTTTGACAGGCATGGGGGCTGCCATTTTTTGCATGAATACATGGGCCAAAAGTTATGAAGCTGGGAACCATTTAAGATAAAGTAGTGCCTAACTGTCTTTTTTTCTTATTTCTTACATATATACCTTCAAATTGATACCAAAACATATCATTTAAACTGTATTTTAAAAATCATATGCATTATACACTGAACCCTATGTGTTTATTATCTAACTGACTGTAACCCTGAGGATGTGACTTCCGTTTTGGTGTAATTTGACCTGCAAAGTATACTCTTTTGTCCCCAGTTGTCCCCTGACGTCATTACCGGTTTTGTTTGGCGTGCTACCTTCCTCTACGGGGCTAGCGGGGATGCTGCAGTACCCGCTATTTGAGTGGTACAAGTCCAATGTTTCTGCTCCAGATCACGTATGTATACCTTTCTACGTCACGTCCGCTAGCTTTGAGACCAATGATACATTAATAATGCATTAGTTGGTAAATAGTTGTACACACGGAGTTGTTACCCATGTTCGTGCATATTTTGTAATTCATGGCTCAACATAAAACTATATATAAAATTTAAGGAATTACATATTAGCACATTCATTACACAAAGAATCAAGTTCATCTTTGCAAATGCACCTATCAATATTTTCCCCCGGGGGGGGGGGGGGGGTCGGGCGTATACGGGACTTTAGACTGAAAGCAATTCCCGACAGTGGGGGGGGGGGGGGGGGGGGAGATTTGACATGCCGAATGATTCCGGGTGCCGGGAAATATACTGTTCTGTTTAGATCATGGTAACATAGGCCCCCTGGGGGGGGGGGGGGAATTGATCGGTGCAAAACTGACAGCAATCGCACAAGATCTGTAAATTGGACAGAAAGATTCTCTTTTAAGTTAACTTGTTCATCATCGGATTGGGCTGCATCCGCTCTAGGTCAGGTACCGCTGCAGACGACAAAATGTGAAAGGAGGCAACCATGTAGCAATGGAAAATATCATTTGGAAGCGTAATATTTCGAGTGCGCTTCCAACCTTCTAGTTCTGCCACGGACAGACTCATCCCCAATTGTAATCGGATGAATTTTCATTCATCGAGTTTCACAAAATCTTCACCATGTGCCAGTTTGTGCGCAATAGGGTACTGGTAACCGTTGAACATTTTATATTCAAATGCAATGATGTTGTTTCAGTTCATACATGTTGAATTCAATAATATTGCATAAAGACATGAATCGTATTAGAAAATTATCTCTGATTTACGTACGCAGACTGCGACACACTACGGGTCTTCAGACCCGATTTCACTAGCTCTGGAACATGCCCCAATCAATGGATACTTGTACAGCATTCCATTCCAGACAAAAGTTAAAATGATAATCAGATGAACAGACTAATCAGGACCAAAAATCACGAGTTTTAGTGAAAATACAAGTCATACAATTCCGAAGTCGGCGGTTGATTAATAATGCATGGGTCTTTTTTCATTAAACTGTTTTAAAACAAGAAAATTTCACTTAAATGTTTTGTATTGTGTCCATTTGTGAAGAGAAATCATTTGATTTCACATAGAAACGTCCTAATTCAAACTTTCGTTAGAAGCTCATCGTGTACCAACCCAACCTACAGACGACCAACAAAAATATGTTCTTGCGAGTGTTATGGCCAAAATCGCCCAGGCATTTTTTAAAGTGGCTTCAATGGCTACTAAACAACTATTTACTGAGATATAAATGAAATAAAAACTATCATAATTGTTATTCCAATCTATTAATTTCTCAATCACTCCAACTGTCGTCTCACACATAAAGCGTGTACAAAGGTTAAAACGTCACAAATCGACACTGCCAATATGACTAAGTCACGAGTTCGACAACACCTTATTATCAATGTCCTACTCAAACAACGAAAAATCCATCGTCACGTTCACGCGCTTTTCACATTAAAACGTATATAAATGTTTACTCGATTAATGCGCACTTTATACATGTACATGAAATATTACGAAGTATTGAACAAGATGAAAATTTTACTTATCCACGACAGTATAGAACTGTAAATTTTTTTTTTTTTTAGATCAACCCATTGATATTCCAAGTGATAGAAATATGTGGAATTATTTATGAATATAATAATTATTTGTTACTAGAATATAAACAGATAAAAACAGTCCAAATATCGCTGCTGTGGTTACAATTATGACTTCTTGTCAGACATTCAAAAGTTCATAACCACGACAAACACCTTTATTTCAACCTGACTACACATTTAAGTAGGTTACTACAGTACTAACAAACACCAATTTCAATTCCAGTGACTCGGGCTTCCTTAGTGAACAAATGGTAAATGCTGAACAAAGATTGTTAATGTATTTGTTACATTATCAAATATCTTTTGCATGTTTCGAAAACAATTGCTTATGCAAATTTACAGCTTAAATGATAAACTATAAAACTGGAAAGTCAACTTTGGCACTATTTTGTGTACTAGTAATACAATATTAAATTTCTGATGTTACATTGTATTACTTAAAAGAATATTTGCGAAAAACAAAAACTTACTTCTTGGTGAGATCTTTTTTATGTGTGTATGCTTTCCTGATAATCCAGACAAAATTTCAAACACAAATATCATACAACAAAGATCTGAAATTCCTGGCCTTGAAAGCGGTGAAAAATGTAACGTATACAATGATCACACATGCAAATCAAAGAGAAAACTAAAACATACAATGGTACGTGGGAACTTTTCCAAATCCGTTAGATGAGATTTACCTTTGTACAAACTTGAAATAATAAAGGAATAAATGCATGAACGAATAAGCAAAAAGTTTAAATTTACAAGAGAAACACAACTGAAGCAGCTATAAAATGACAATGATTTGTACAATGAAATTATCAAATAAAAATTGGCATGAAATGAGGGTCCCACATTGCAATATGCATGAATGAATGCATATGTACGTTTTTTTTATATACATGGAAGAAATATGTTGCTCTAAAGTAGGTAATGATTTACGTAAGAGAATTTCACAATAACACTTCAACTTGATATAAACGCCTATATTCATTGAATTAGATCAAGAACAAACATGATTTAGAGAGAAAACTTCCACATGTCAACGCTTGAAAATTAAAACCCAGTCTAAACGAAACTGACGGAATACTAACATTCTTCATTTACCAGTAATTCGAAAAACATTTTCTACTACTAAACATTAATGATTTTTAAAAACATTAAATGCTAGGATCATGTTTTTCAGTAATTACTATACTCCCATAGTCCCATTACCTCTTTAATCAGTAAAGTTCAAAAATCACAAAAACACTATCAATGCAAGGATGTGAAAGTAGTAACTTGTGTTTAATGTTTAATATTTGGCTTACTGATTTTTCAAACTAAGCTAAGAGCTTTCATACTCAAAACTCAAAAGAATAGCAAACTGAAGTATTCCTACTTTGCCAACAAGCCTTCATTTACTACAGCACATTTCAACCGACAGAAAACATTTGGTACCAAACACAGTTAAAAAGACAACCGATGACTGTGACAAGTTACGATTTTTCATCGTCATCGTCATTATCATTGTGAGTATGCCAGGTGAGTCTTTCTTCATAAAATGCGATGACAATCTGTGGACATTTCACATTGGCCTGTCGGGCTGGCACTAAGTCTGCTTCATCGCTGTCTTTCCTTGAATAAACAACACAAATAATTCAGTACCAGTGTATACAGGTCAGGGATATAAATTTAATCGCACCCAGTCGCCAATGGCGAGTTGTTTTGCCGCCGGAGGCAACAAGTATTAAGCCTAGTTGGCGAACTGCATACCGTAAATACACACATCCAAAGTTAAGCAGTTGTTTTTTAAATACGTAACTTAATATTACATAATTTATACAGACTTTGAAATCCTGAACAAAAAAGTACTGAATAGCTGAACATGTTTGTTTCAGTAATGTGAATAAATGTGCTAAAATTGCAAGCTCTAATGAGGTTAAGTGGCTCATGATTTCAAGGCGGGGCTCACAAGCTTTCAGGGTTCTGGGACCAGTTGGCTCTATACCTCGGACTGCAAATTTATACCCCTGCAGGTGTGATATTTCAGACACATCAGGGGAAAAAACTGTCTTTGTACTCTCCTACCCACCATAAAGGTTTGCTTTCACAACATCATTTCTGAACAGTGACAGCAAATTTAAGCAGTAAATGTATATAAAATTGTAAGCAGTATATGTATATAATTTACCATTCAAATGGAAGAAATCAGATGAACGGAGAATCACAATCTGTGTGTATCGTAGTAACAATTGAGGCTGCTATGTCGATGTAAGCAGATATTCTTTTTGCTTAATATATGTTAAAACACACAATGTGTGTTCTTAGACTTCATGATTATCCCTCATCAACTAATAATAGTGTATTTATTTGTAAATAAAATAAGTAACAGAAAATGTAAACAGTTCTGAATATACCAGTAACTTCATTATTATATAAATTAAACAAACTTTGAATTTTCGACACTACTTAATACAAATATATAAAATTCTATAAGCAATACATCTATAAGTTTCCATAACGCTGCAACAAATTAATCGTGACAGAACTGACTATCAAACACAGGAAGTAACAAAGTATGCAGATTAAAACATTATACTAACCACTTCATGAGAAACATGAGCTCTCCTGAGCTGTCTGTGGCTCCAATGATTCTCTCAGGCTGCAAGCCTCTGTCAAATCCCCTAGGTTTGTTGTCATCCTCCTGTGAATTAGTAGAAACGGCTGGTCAGTTTTTAGTTTTAGACATGAATCACATAAGACAACCATATATCAGTATTGTTGATCACAGAAGTTGTCACTGTAGAAAACAACAGCCTATTGCTTTTGGCGATTCCTAGTAACAGTGCAATTTATCCCATGTTGAAGAAAACTAACTTAACTTACAAACATGTAAATAGATATTTTGAACTTTTTCAGCTCCAATTATTTTTGGTATTTTGTTTTCATACAATAAATTTCAGCAATGCACATTGTATAAATTATAAATATGAATATTTGTATTTTTGTCATTGGAAACTTGTTTGTTTGGATTTTTCGCCGTTTTTCAGTCATATTACAGTGGTCAGTTAACCTACTTACACTTCCTGGGCAAGCTTAGATGATCTAAGCAGTTTACCAGTACTAAGTGCACATACCTACGCCAGTAACTGACAACTGCCCTACTTGAATCAGAGGTAGGGGGAGAATGGCCGTAGAAGTAATTTCATGACCAATCCTCACACAAATTATGTGACCGGGCTGGGGCTCAAACTAAAGATCCCCAGATTGACAGTCCAGCACTCTACCAACTGAGCTAGCCGGGCCCGGCAACTACACAGTCCAATGAAATAATTACATCATCATTCACAAGTCATGCATAAGTAAATAGAGTGCTTGTAGAGTGAGTGGTGTACTCACAGCACTAGTTCTCACTTCTGCGACTTTCTTCTTCTTTTTAGTTCCCTCCACATCACCATTGGATTTTCGTTTCTTTTCCTGTTCACGTTTCTTCTTCTCTGCTCGATCTTTTTCATACTCGGCTATCAAGTCAGGGCAGTCCAAATTGGCTTCAGGCTCCCATGTGTTTTCCGAACTGAAGGGAAAATGAGAAAATTTAATTTGTAAGGACCATACGATAAATGGAAAGCCATACTGATAGAATGTAAGTATGTTAAGGAAGTTGTTTTTGCTCTTAATGTGAAAGCAAATGAGACCAAAAAAACCAACTGGTCAATGTCCATCATCAGTACCCTCAATCTTTGATCAAGAATAGGTTTTCTCATCAAATAATTCAAAATTTTGTGTTTAAATCTTAGTAGAAAAAAAAATGTGTTTGCTGAAATTCTTCTAAACATGCATTGTTCATTTTCTGTAGATTAATAAGTCAACAATGGCACAGTGTGGGCATTACTAATGATATTTGTGGAAATAGTTTTATCTGAATTTTTGAAAGAATTGAAGATAAAATGCTCTTATGGGTATGGGCTTTTGAACCTTATACAACATGCATGTCTACCCAAAGAAAAACTTTCTGACAAGACTGTCGCATGACAGCGAGCTCGATTTTTCATGCCGCTTTGTCCGAGTTATGGGCGTTGGTCAGTGACCTTAAATAATGACCCCAAATATGCGTTTAGTTTTAATTAAATGTCTGTAGTAGTTACAGAGAGAAGTACTTGCATGCAAACTTTAACCTTAATATTTCTAAGTACAAAAATGGGCATAATTCTGCTAAAATGCCAGTCAGTTATGGGACTTGGCCCTTAACCTAACGTGCGAGTAGAATGGCTCTGACTATTTGATAGTTGAGCTCAAAAATGATACCCCCTACCCCCAAAAAAGTTTACTAAAACACCTTTCCCCAAAACCAAGCCAGCGTTTTTCCTCAATATAAAGTCGGAACCCGAAAACGGTACCATTCCCAATCCGATTTTCTGATCATTTTTCCCAATTTGAAGTTAAAAAATGTCCCAAATTTAAGAAAAAAGACCCTGAAAAAATCGACGATGTTCCTGTATTTTACTTTTGTTTTACCCAAGCGTAAACCTCCACGCACAGCTGCAGGGCCTTCCCCAGGCCGTTTTAGCGCCCCGGTGCCCGGGCGCTTACATTTTAACTTGAACATATCCGGGGCGCCTAAAATTTGTGGTGCGCTTATATACATCGCCCGGGCAATGTGTATTTTATCAATTATCTAGCTGTGTTGACTGCAGCAGACCGACAATTCCTGCTGTGAAAGCTAATCTCTTACGTCACAATGGCCGTTTTCACTCGAGAAACATGTACACCACTCTATAAAGTCAGTGAATGATCAAAGCGAGTGTCACTTCGCCGAAAATTGTAACAATTTACAGATATTCCTAAGCCGCAATTAATCACAGTGAAGCACCACCGCCTTGTAGGCGGAGTTTCAAAATGCAGTAAAATCGATATGTGCCAATAGTAACGCCCCGTTTATCTTCGCTTTGGAATTATGTTACGACTGACCAATCGGCGCAGTTGGCATGTATCCACACACAAGTAACCTTATACGAATGCGTCAAGCTTATTATCGACCTAAAAAGTGACTGAGCTTTCGTATTTTATAATATGCACACTTATTTATTTAATAAATTTCATAACATTAAAAAATAAACTGCGAAAAATCAGTCTCAAATACGCTAATATGAAATCGTAATCGGAAAAGCCTATCCAGTGTTACTGCTCAGTGTTGTAGTTTCGTAAACACAAGCTGTCTTGTTTATGTACATGTATGCCATGTAAAACCCGTGTTTTCTGCAATCGAGCGCGGAATGTCTGCTGACGACGACGTCACGTTCCACGCATGGAAAGCATGCGTGTACCGACCATGTGCTTTCTAAATACAGGTCTTTAACATTTGACGCGCGTAGGCACTATGTGCTAGAGGTATACCGTTTAAATGGTGATGTTTCGTTTATATCATTTCGTTTAAACGTTTACAAAAAATTGAAAACATGTTCGACTTAATTTTAATAGCTAAAACGCACCAGATAACGTCATATGACACGTGTCCCAAAAAAAAAATTCGACATAGCGACTGGGGCGCCTGAGAAAAAATCCTGGGTTACTGTCAACAGCTAGGGGATGTAACTTACTGTTTTTACATTTTTATGACATCTTTTAATGAAAGTGATAAAATTCCCTATTTGGCTGAAAACGACGCTAATTTTCCCAATCTGACCGGTACAGGTACCCATTCCCAAAGTGGTGAGGAAAAACGCTGCAAGCATCTGGGTCCCATCCTGTCTCTGAAAAAAAGCCCTGGACAGTTTAACCAGGACATGGAAAACACTATTAATCTACAAGGCCACGGGTACATTAACTCACTCTGGGTATCCCTTCCACTTGAGGAGGTACTCTTTACGTCCACCACGAACCCTCACATCAACAACTTTCTCCACGGTGAACTCTTCTTCAGCCTCCTCCTCCTCTTCCTCAATGGTTGGATCATTTGTTTTTGACATTTTATTTACAAATACCCAGACCTCACGACCTATCAACAAAGATAAAATTTACACTATCGGTGGTAAAATAATTTCACAAATATTTATATGCAAGCAACAAACAAGTTTCTGATGTGAATGTTTTTGCTTGACTTCTATGATAGTTAAGTACGTTAAGACGAAAGATGTTTTCATACTTTTTATGTTAATTTTGTCATCAACAAGTATGTTTAGAATAGAATGTCAGATGAAGCGTACCATTACCCAAGTGTACCAGGATGAAGCGTACCACTTTGCTGGAAGAAGCGTACCACCCTATATTGCATACAGACAATAAATGAAACAAGAGATGTTTGTAAAACATGTATGGCCCCTGACTTGCAGCCAAGTTGTGAATATGTGCAATTAATAAGAATTTGTTAAAATATGCAATCCCAAGCAAGGTCTCGATATATGGTATCTATTTATGATGTTTCATTAAAATATCTCGATGCGTTCTCAAGTTATTGAGCGGAAACCGTTTTTCTATTTTTAGTAATGGTGACCTTGACCCCCACCCACCCCATATGAAATCCCAAGAAATCTTGATATATGGTATCTACGTATGAAGTTTCATTAAAATATCTTTATGGATTGTAAAGTTATTGAGCGGAAACCGTTTTTCTTTTTTTAGTAATGTTGACCTTGACACCAACAACCCAACGCATATCCAATCCCAAGCGAGGTCTTGATATAAGGTATATGTTGAAGTTTCATTAAAATATCTCGATGCGTTCTCAAGTTATTGAGTGGAAACTGTTTTTTTTTCTATTTTTAGTAACGGTGACCTTGACCCCACCCATCCTATATGCAATCCCAAGCCAGGTCTCAATATAAGGTATCTAAGTATAAGTTTCATTAAAATATCTTGATGTGTTCTCAATTTATTGAGCGGAGGCCGTTTTTCTATTTTTAGTAACAGCGACCTGACCCCACCCACCCTATATGCAATACCAAGCGAGGTCTCAAAATAAGGTATCTATGTATGAAGTTTCATTAAAATATCTCTATGCGTTCTCAAGGTATTGAACGCAAACCGTTTTTCTATTTTTAGTAACGGTGACCTTGACCCCACCTACCCAATATGCAATCCCAAGCGAGGTCTGGATATAAGGTATCTATGTATGAAGTTTCATTAAAATATCTTGATGCATTCTCTACGGACAGACCTACTGACCGACATACCAGCAGATGCCCCAACTTGTTCGAAGGGGGGCATAATAATAAGTTTAATGATGAAATAAAATATTGTTTGCATTGTCCATTGTCATTTATTACAAAATAACATGGAACACAAAAAAGTCAAGATTAATAAAACACATAATGAAAAAAATACATGTAATTTGAAAAGATTATAAAATACAATAAATGTTATGAAAAGTTCATTATTGTTATGTTATAATTATGTGCTTTGTTTTATGTTATTTTAGATGCAGTATATAAAAGTAATTTAATTAAAATTAAAGAATTAAAAATAGATGTATTAGTACCAAAATATATTTTAAAATAATATGAAAAAAATAAAATCCATCTTGATGAATTTTAAAATATTAACTGAGAAGTAACTTTTGACATTTTCCTATTAAATTTAAGCAACTGTTCCTTTTTAATTAATTAAAATCAGACTAAGGCTGTCCCTATAAAATCCCTATAAACAACTATTTATCGACACTTTCACACTTTTTCTATATTCCAACCAAAGTATCACATGGAGTTTATCACACCGTATCAGCATGGTGCGAACAACATGTTGTAAAAACATCTGTATACAGGGGGTGGTATGCTTCATCCTAAAATGGTACACTTAGGCACTGGTACGCTTCGGAAATGGTACGCTTCATCCTGCACCCTTTAGAATATCACATAACAAAAGACATACATGAAACAACACAATAAAGTTAATAACCACATATTTCCATTTCAAATGCAAGAAAAGTTTAGAACCATTGCTGTAAAATGCACAAATGATATATACTTTTTACAGCCGAAATGTACAAATCTTTTCTAATCCTAAGCCTACAAGTAGGAATTAATAACAAAACATACCATGAAGATATGATAAAAATACATCACACATGATTATTCTCTTTACAGACTGGAAGCATTATTCACGCAACAAATAATGAATACATGCGTTGTTCTGATTATCAATAACATTACATAGTTTTAGTCTTCTGCAACAGGTTACTTTGTTATGCAATTCTGTATGTCATGTTAGGTACGAACATTTTGGGTACGATTAGGGCTAAGCTGTTTAACTTACTTATTGATCAAGATTATACTCACAATATAGTTTGCTGAAAGTCCAAATATAAAGCAAATGGAATTAAACGTGTAAAGACGCCGATGTATGTTTCAAGTTGCTGAACAGGGACAATCAAATATATAATTTCACAAAACCATACTTTGTTTAAGTGCTTTAAAAGTCTTCTGCGCATGCGCGATGAAATTAGCGGGAAAGCTTATTCGTCAGTTTCCGAGACAGATTACGAATTATATATTATTTGTAAATATTATATATTTTATTGAAATTATAAATTAGTGTACTACTTTAAGGTAAAAAATATTAAAATTTAACAAAAGATACTAAAAACAAAAAAAAATGTAATTACGATTGTTAATTTATTCATCACGTGACCACGCCCTCTCCGAAATTTTCACATACCACAAAGACGATGGGAGACTACGGAGTAAGTTATTTGACGTCTTTTATGATTTTCTTTAATGAAAATTCAATTATGTTGTTTATATTCTATTTTATATATAATGATTTATAACATTAATATGTATTTATTCTAATTTCATTATAATTGTGATATCTTTTTGATATTTTCTTTTGACCGTCAAACCCACGCTTCTTTGTCTGGGCGGCCATTTTGAAAAGCTGAAAAATATTTTACAATATTAGGCATTTATCTATACAAATACGTTTATTTCTCGTGCTTGCTATCTCATTTAGGTTCAACGACGCACTAGTAGAATGAATGCAATAATTTTTATTTTCCGAATCTCTATAAAAATATATTTTAAAGTGAAGTTATTGTTGTCACGTGGTTACAGCCCGCCGCCATCTCCCATTCGACTAATTTTGGTAATTGGTTTTAGTACAGTTTTGATTGTCCTTGTCATTAAAGATCTTACCATACATGCGGTGGTAATGGTTGCCAAAAAATCCTGTCACCCAAAACAACTTGATCTTGGTCATGAATTGGTTTGCTTCGGCATTGGCACTCGGCATCATGCACCTGGTTGTTAGTTGAAATGTTAGCAGACATTGCAAAAGACTGACAAAATTTACAGGCCAGACTGTCCTACGAAAAGAAAAAAAAGCAGACCAGTTGTACATTTCACCGGCCTAAATAGTGTTTGAAATACATATTTATGCATACGAAAATAAACAACAGACAGTCAGTGTTTACGAAAACATTTTGGACTACGCTGGACAATTTGTCTGACGTATTTCTATGCTACGCAGGACATTTTTCAGCCACGCCGGACATTTATTAAAATACAAGAATATTGCAAAAATAATAACAAAAACCTTCCTTTTCAAACCTATTTAATATTTCAAGGTTCTAATATAACATATAACGCCTGGTCAATGCACATAATCACAAACCAACATACTTTAAACCTAACATTGTACTGTAGCCTGTACTAATTACAGGAGTGTTTGTACCTGTGAAATAGAGAGTAATCTCTGTATTGAAAAAACAACAATAGAAAAATTATCTAACTAATGATTCAATTTTGAGCATTTAATGTAAAAAAGTTTTCAGAAAAAATTTCTTTGCCATAGTAAGTTTTAGACCAGGAAGAGTATTCTACACACATTCTTGAGATTTTTTTAGATTGCAAATAAAAAGCAAAATTGTCTGAATATCGATAAACAAATTTTTAATGCAGTCTGACTCCTGCCATAATTGCCATTTAAATTTTTGAAACCTGAAAATGTTGTTTTCACTAAAGTATTTTCCAATAAAATATTTGTCATTAGAACCATTAGAAAACATAACAGATACAAATATTCAGTTCAATTTTCATACCAAATTCATCGATTTCTTGCCTGGTTTAGAATAATACGCGACTTTTTCCGACTAGGACGCTGCCATTTTGACGGGGACAAATTGTTATGTATAAGATTTAAGTGTAATATGAAATCCGCCATTTTCATTTAAATTACATCGTTAATGAGAATTTTATTCCATTTAATATTTAAGAGAATATTGACTTGTTCTAATTTTCGTTTTATGTGAGGCTACTCCCTCAAATAAGTCGAATCGGTCACAGAATCAAACGGGCTTTACGAATATCAGTTTGTCTTATGACGTCAATTTCCGTATCAATTGTACAATGAAGCATAGCGGAATATACTGACTAGTTACAATTACATGACAAACAGTACGGTGCGAGATTAGACTTGTCGATCGCCGCTCATGCGCATAAGACATTTAAGATTAAAATTAAAGTGTCATAAACTTCCTGATTATCAGAAAACACGAGAAAATAAAATAAAGGATTATTAAACGTTTGGAATTTATTCTGGAAGGCTTCAAATTACGCCAGACAAATCTGTCCGCCGTAGATTCAAGAAACGGCGGACAATTTGAAAATGTACCGGCCATGTCCGACGTATTTCGTAAACACTGGACAGTAAGTCTTTTTCATCTTTGATTTTACCGTCGACCTTTTAATATTTTTACCAGCAATGTCCCAGGTTATGCGGCCTTTCTCCATGTCGGATGTTAGTTACAGTTTTCAACCACTTCACATGTGTCAGCAATTGATGGGTTGCATTCTTTAACACCATGGCGAAAAAAAAAAAAATGGTCTTTGAAAATTTTGTAAATGTTTAATATAGCATCGTTCCAACGGAAGGTTTAGAATGTGCAAATTCATCTTGTAAATTCATCTTAAACTGATTATTTACATAATAATTCTTCAACATATAATACAAACGATAATTTACGCTAATGATAACAACAATTGAAATAAATCTTACTTTAGCACTTAATCCATACCTTTAAATAAATGCACTGATCAAGTTCTTTGTAAAGTTCTCCATACTGCACAGAGTAATGCATACTGCTATATTATTGGTCAGTAAAAATACCTACCTTCCACAGCTATGAAATCAAATTTTTAGACAAAATATTTTGCTTTATGCGCAGTGGAAAGCTGTCCATTTTCTCACTCGTATCTGTAAAAAAATTCTTGCGAGTGATAATGGGAGCTTTGAAAAACAGATTCCTGTATCATCATTGTTTTATCTTTAGGTTTATAGTGTTCATATAGATTTTCATGGTTTAATAACCATTTCAGTACGGCGGTGGATACCAACGAGGTGGAGGCGGTGGTTTTAGAGGTCGCGGTGGTGCCCGTGGCGGTGGTCGCGGTGGTGGGGGCGGCGGAAGAGGCAGAGGTCGTGGAGGTGGTGGTGGTTATGGTGGAGGTGGCCAAGATGCAGATTACTATCAAAATCCAAATGCAGAGAACTTCTGCAAGATCTTCTTGGGTGGTCTGGCAGCAGAAACAACAGAGGATTCCATCAAAGAACACTTCGGTTCATATGGAAACATCATTGACTGCGTGGTTATGAGAGATGCAGAGAAAAAGTAATTAATTTGAATGTAAATTTTATTACCGTTTTGTTACTTGAAAAAGGCATGGTTTTGTCATATGCACTTAGACTGGTTCATTTACTTTATTACATTGGTTGGATAGAAAATTGTATTTGGAAGTTCGGTGTTGCAGGAGATCAAGAGGTTTCGGTTTTGTGACATTTGACCAGTCATCTGCTGTAACCGATGTACAGGCCAACAGACCACACAAAATTGATGGGAAACAAGTGGAAACAAAACGAGCAACACCAAAATCTGTAAGCATTTGTGTATTCTTTATGTTTTTGAAGTAGATTCATTGTATTGATTTCACTTTGATAAAAAATATTTTTGAGAGCTTGAACTTCATAATTAAATGAATAAGTATGCACTTTTTTCAAAATGTCTTTTTTTTCAGCAACAAGCTGAAGGACAGGACGCAAAGATCTCGACTAAAAAATTATTTGTAGGAGGCATTAAGGATGACATGAGTGAAGATATGGTCAGGGAGGAGTTCTCTAAATTCGGAAACGTGCAGAGCATCAAAGTCATTCAGGGCAAGGGTTTTGGCTTCATTGAGTTTGATGACAACGATGCTGTGGATTGGTGCAATTGTAAGTTAACATTTTACACATTGCTCTGTTCATTAGTAACTTGCTACAACACCAGTCCATTTTAAGGAACAACATGTGCTCAAATCTTTTTCTTTTCTGAAATACACGTTTGCCTTTAGTCATGGAAAGTGGCAGTTCGGCCATGCAAGCTTGAATTCTTGTATTCTTGAGAATGAGAAACTATTACATGCCCACCTATTAAAAAATTGAGAATCTGGGCAAGTCGGGTTAAAAATTGCCTGGTAATTTAGACCACTGTGCCTCATTTGTATGTACATTGGTATGGAACATTTCAACTATCTGGTGTTCTTTTAATTATAGAATGTTTTATGTCTGCTATTTATATGTATAATAACCGTATTATTGTTTTTCCAGTAATTGGCAAGTTCAAGATTGGAGATAAGTGGGTGAATGCCAAGAAGGCTCAGGAAAAGAACAAACAAGACAGCAGAGGTTTTTAATATGTTATAACTTATTGTTCAATGTTTTTTAAGTGCATAATTTGGAAGGTGTTTCAGAAAGAGCAAAAATAAAAAAAAATCTTATTAATTGATCTCAATAACTTCTGTGTCTTAATATGTCAATATGATAAGTTGCTTAAATGTTTATTTGAAAAAAATCTTTTATATCAGTTTTGAAAGATTAAACTAGTTATTGCTACACAGAGTGCATTTTAAAATTAAAAAGCAACCATTTAAGTATACATACTTTGTGTTTTACTTTGTTGCATAAAATAGGACTTTCTATTTTATGCATTATAAAGCCTAATAAAATTTCTTGTTCACACATTTCTAAGTGAAAAAGGCTTTGGGGTGGGGTGGAAGCTCCATTATTTATAAACATTGTTAGCCATTTGTTATGTATGTTTATAAAATGTTGTAAACATGCATTTTGCCATTTTGCCTTTTCTTCCCATGTATTGTAGTTCTTCCAGTGTTGTCATATATTACATGTTTGATCATTAGGAAGCAGGCTCCTGTTAAAATAATGACATACTTATGTTTACCTGTAGGTGGTTATGGACCGCAGGGTGGTTATGGACCTCAGGCTGGTTATGGCGGAGGTGGTGGATACGGCGGTGGCTATGGCGATGGATATGGGGGTGGATATGGTAAGACCCGGGTCTTTTAATTCAGATTTGTCTTCTCTTGTAGTGGCACCTTCCAGCACCTCATGTGTCGGAAAGTTACCACCCGTGCTTATATTGATTGATGTTCATGCAAATTGTGGGATTTTCCATGAACAAAATAAATGTACTGTCTTTGTTTAAGGGTGTGGGTATTCCCCAGTTATGTGACTGCACTTCTTGGAAAATCCCTGGTGATAAGTTTGCTTATTTAGACATGTTAAGAGAGATGTTTGACAAGCAGAATCCTGTACTCGAGGATTCATTAATTCTGAAGGTAAAACTTCCTCAGGTAATGATGGTTATGGTGGTGGCTTCGGACAAGATTATGGAAACAGCTACGGAGGTGGTCCGATGAAATCCTCGAGCTATGGACAGGCTAGGCAACAGCCTTATGGTGGAGGTGAGTCAACTGATGGTATGTTGCTGCAAGTTATTATCCTTGACTTTAATGAATTGCTATGAATTTGGGATTTTGGCAGTTGTCAGTGTGAACATTTCATATTAGGAACTCTTTAATAATTTGCATAACTGGGGGATACCTGACAAATGGTATTGATACAAGAACTCTAGTACAAGTTGCTCAACCTTTTGTTTCGTTTTGTAGGTGGTTACGGTAGCCAGAGTTATGGCAGTGGTGGTGGCTATGGAAGCGGCGGTGGTGGTGGCGGTTATGACAGCTACAGTGGTGGTGGCGGTGGTGGATATGGCGGCGGTGGATACGGAGGTGGCAGTGGCGGCGGTGGATACGGAGGTGGTGGCTACGGCGGTGGTCGCAGATAGACGGGCGCTATCTCCACTGATTGCTTGGTCCTGGTTAATAGGTATGTGTATTTGTTGGATTCTGTGGAACAGGTTAGGTTTTGGTTACCATGGCTTACCGGTACATTTGTCTGGTTTCAAAATTTTCTTCCCTTGTTTGTTCTGAATTTTAATGCTAATATTGTCGAAAGGCTACCTTTGGAACAACTGCTTGCAAAAAAATAATAATATTAATGTTCAGCTTGATGCTGAAGATTTGATCGTATAAAATTCTTTTTGCTTCCAACCATTGGTTTCCCAAACATGAATGTTCCACATGATATTTGGAAGAAATGGAGCATCTTGTAAAAATAAATGTTAAACGTATAATTCTTTTCATGTAGGTGTTTATTATTTATGTAACTTTAAAACATTCCTAGATCAATTTAATTTCATTAAGTTCTATGTTATTCATTGGAAGTTGAAATGTAAATATAATGCAAATGTCTTCTCTGTATTTAATGCTAATGTGTATTTGTCAATTTAATTTAGGCTGAAACAAATTTGAGGAAAGCATCAGGAATTAAGTAACCAAGAAATAAGAGAAGTCTGCCTTGCTTAAGCAGTCCTTAAGTTTAAGTGCTCTAATAGAGGCTTGATTAAGGGGCTGAAATTTCTGATGTCCACTCCATGCAGATTAAGAAAAATAAGGAAATCCAGTCCAATCATTCCAGGGAGTATAAATATAGTGACACGTCTAGTATGATACCTCTTATTGCGATCATGCTTAACTTTAAGTGAAGGTGCAGTTGCAGTGAAAACATAGAAACATGGACAGTTATCAGACATTCTCTAGTGTGTTATTCTGGAGCAGCCATAAACTGGGATCTTGCATTGTAGTTAGTGTTCATTTCGTCGCGTAATCATGGTCATATGTTTATCCCATTGTATATTTTCTACTTGTTCATTTTTTGGAAAAAGAAGCATCAAGTTTGTTTTTATATCCATCGTGGTCTTTTGTTGTAATATGAAAATAAAAACAATAAATGTCCGTATTTTATGTGTTCATTGAGTTCGTTTAATTTGCTGATGGGCAATAAATGTTGAAGGAAGTGCTTTTAAGAATAAAACAAACTTGAAATATCCAAATAGAAATCTTGAGCAAAATTTAATAAAATCCAAACTGATCTTGAGCCAAAAATAAAGAGGAAATTGTGAGGCCAATTAAAGGAAATTTGATGGATTGAACGTCTTCATCTAAAATCTTTCAGCTAAAGCACTTGATTGGAAACATTTATTACTTAAGATTATGTATATCATGTATGATGATATTGCATTCAAGGAAACTTCAAAGATACATTTAATTATTAAACTACATCAGCTAAAAACTCAAATCAAATTATCCACTAATTTAAATCAGTTGTAAATTGGAAAATTAAACTGAAGAAGTTTCCTTGACCTCTGCTAACATTCACTTTTTAAAATGGTTTGAAACTAATTATGAAAACTGGGAAGTGGGAGTTTTCTGATATTGAATGATATTGTAACAGTAGCACTCGCAACAACATTGTCACATAGTTTTCAAACCAGTTTAATGTTGAATTCGATGTAATGTCTGTGATTATAAATAAGTCGTATTGATCATTTTACAGTGATTGATTTGTCATATTGAAGCTGCAAATAGGTTCATTAGTCATTATCAATCTAAGGTTGATCCAAAGCATGACATAAGGTAAGGAAAGGTTAATTTTCATTTATTTCGTCTTGGGTAAATAGAAAATAATGGAAATGTTAAGTAATACAGTATTAAAACTGAAAAGGACATTAATCAATACTTGATAATATGAGAAAAGGACTGGCTATTATGAAATCCTGTTCATTGAATTTCTATAAGGAGTTAGAAATTGAAATTTTACACCTGATCAACTACAGAATTCATTGAACTTGATGCATGTTCACTTGTCTTTGTGATTGTATATGAAGCATGGACATTTAAACCACAGGTTGTTGAGTACCACTCGCTACTTACAACCGTGTGGTGTCGGATAACAAACGAGACAACAGGCCTAGGGCTGCCCAGCTCCAAACAGTGGGGGCTACTGGTGCGCCGTTCCCACGAGCTAGTTGTGGTCGGTGACTGCCGACAGCCGGCAAGTCAGACTACTTGACGTGGGTACTGTTGACCGGCTTGGACTATCGACAGGAGACTTCAACGTCATTTTTGGTACGTCTTGTAACGGCTAGCAATCTTCACTCTGTGACTGGACAGTGAACTATATACATGAGTGACAGTTTTCAGTATTAATTTTTCGGGGCTTGCACTAGACTCCAAAAGTCGAGAGTCAAAAGTGACTCGTAGCCTCGCGTTTCTAGAGTCAGTCAGATTTTGTGACTTATTCTTTGTGTATTATTATTTTAACTCTTGGGGGGGGGGGGGGGGGTAAAACAGAAGTCAAAAATCATATTTTCTACAAATATGAGTCCAAGGGTGAAAATGAGTCGAAGGAAAGTCCTGATTAATACTTGTTTCATATTTTTGATGCGCACAAAAAATTTAGAGTTCAGTATTTTGATCAGTATTGATATGGCCAAATTGAAAGACTGCAAAACTATCGTAACCAAATAGGCTGATTTGCATTGAGGTATCGTAATCACGTGCTGATGCATTAAATTGTCTGGTCTGTATTCAGGTTTGCAACCATTATAATTAGTGTAGCCATTAATTAAACGTACACGTCAGTTTATAAATACAGAAAGTAGTTGTTGGTATCCACACCAATAATCGGTTGAACACTACTAAGAATGGAAATCATGTCGGTGGTCACCGCATTTAAATATTTGATGAGTCATGAAAATGTATTGTTTCTTTCAAGGTACATGAGGTGGGCCGTCTATCTGACGGAAGCGGACCCGATCCTGTCGGCAGAAACATTGCGGTCCAGTTCCAAGCTGGTGGATACATTGCGTCGCAGTACCAGACAGTTATTTCATGTACACATTAATAAACCATGTGATAAAACTTTGGATCTTGTTGGTGTCCGTTAACAATGCAATATTTATACTTCGAAACAAATCAATTCACACTTGCATAAGCAACGCGCAAATACTGCCAGTGGAAACAGGAAAATATTACTGGTACTTAATTTGAACAGACTGAGAATACTGTAAAAACACACGTATGGTATGGAGTATTTGAACAAGCCTAAGAATGAATTGCATACGAGTATCGTCTTCATCATTCAAACTGCATTTTTGTCTTGATAGCAACACGAATCGATCGCAATTGTTAACGAAGTAGACAGTACTACTGATGACTTGCTCCCAATTGGCATTCGATAAGTTGAAATATGTTGACTAATTATCAAGACTTCGCATTATTTAAAACCATTTTATAGTTGTCGCGCTTTGTTTTGATCAATGTAAACTAGCCGACTTGATTGGGAAATGTTTTGTTTCGCAACACGTCGAGACTTTGGAGAAGCAGAAACTGGTGTCAGTGTTCTGGCAGGCAATGCATATGAACTAAAAAATTCAAAACGACACGAAATATATTTAATGTACAACCGGAATGCGCCTGAAACTGGATGACAAGACATTACTGGATTTTACCTTGGTCTTCAGGCAGTACCTAGCCCGAAACTGTCCCTGATGATTTATGCATGAATATATTGCAAATCAGTTGCGATGAATACGTTAGATCGCGTGGAGACTTGCATTGAAAATGCAGTATCTGAATTAACAGAAATAAGTACACGAACAAAACGGGAGTATAAATATAGGAAATATGACTCGAGCTCACGGTAGCTATACCAAAAGCAGTTCCCGGTGTACGTTTATGTAACAAAAACATGTTTATTAATTGTTCAATGAATGAATTTATACTGGATAGGTTATAGTTTATTCAAACTACGTACCTCGCTGAAATGAAAAAAAAAAGCTTAATGAAACGATCACGAATGTTTGTCTGAAATTCGCTGTCTAGCAGCTCGTAACGCTGTACAATACGACTTATTAACACCTAGCGTTGAAAAAATACTGTACAAAAGCGGTATTTTGGCGGTACATTGTATACTAGCGGGATTGCATCTGGTAATCGTATAATGCAGTAAAATACTAGGTGAAAGATTGCTATTGAACGGCGTCAACACAGCGCTACAACTGCCGATAACGTAGCGGATCCGTAGTCTAGTGGTAACGCACTGGCCTTACAATCCAGCGGACGCAGATGCGAGGACCTCTACACCATAACCAATCTCATTAAATCCTAACGTACCGCTGCATTAATTTTCGCTGTTCGCGTATAGTATAGCAGCGTCAGACTGGAGATGATATTAATGAGATTGCAACCTAACCTACTAACTTGTCTTTCGCATGATACGTTAAGGAGCAGTTTAACTAGTCTAGTTAAGTAGCCTCACACCGGGCACTAAGACCCAAGGTCGCCCTTGTCCCGCGTCTTGTACTATCGTAACGTCTTTGAGAGAGGGGCGATGGCAATATTGGAGAACATTCCGGTGCATTCGATACATTGTATTCACCTAACTCGCACGTGCCGTCGAAAACCATTTACATAATACATGTACGTTTGTTTTTTACAAGGCAAATCCCGATTTCCTGAATGGCTCAACGTCAAGGTCGATAACCGGCATGTCTCCCTGACACGCAGTGGGGATATATTTCGCAGTTTCGCCCCTTGCTAAGCTGCTGTGAATATGTTCATAACATTATCAGAAACGTTTACCGTTGTTAAAATGTCACATGCTAGAAATTAACTCCGTTCCCATCATGTTTAAAATGTATATGTTTAAAATAAATTTTAAATTACAATAACACACAACTGACTTAGAAACTAATATTAAATTTATCAATTTTAACTTCAAAAAAACGCAGATAAATTCATCTTCAGCGACCGTTTAACTGATGAACAACACAAATTTAAATGACAACATTGAAGCTTGTCAATGCGCGTTGTGAAATTTAAAATGTTCAGTTTCGAATTAATTATCATTCATGTAAAAGTGCTAGCATTCAATGTTCCCGGTTTCATAAAACATGCACATCGTCCGAACGTTCGCACGTTTAATCAATACACGCCTGCAAGATAATGTAGATATTTATTTAAACCACAAATCGGAAGAATAAGGCTTGCTTTTGGTGTGTTCTATTGTGTACATTCCTTTAGCAACGCCTGAGGGATTTGATAAAATGTTTCGATAGATAACAGCAAATGAAACATATTGTTAGTAGATCTAAATCGGTGATAAATTGCTGATAAATGGGGCATTTTCGTTCTTACCTGTTTATGCGATAGAAAGGGTTACACTGTTTGATTGTTCAAATGAATATACTAAACCTGTGATTTAAACTATTGATAGCTGTCGAAAGATGTGAAAGATTTATATTGGCCTGAAGTTTACCTATCAATTCACAGCTACATGGCAAGGGTAAGCGTATAAATCTGGCTTCAGTAGTTTCTCAAAGTGGCTACGCCAGCAACATTAATTATTTTTACATTTTGTGGTATTAAATGGGTCTTTCTAACCAGTAGTACAAGATCTATATAGAATCATATGTACATCACTTGCGGAGATATTCATAGTGTGCATTTGGACGCATACTATCCTCACATAAACGATGTCAGTGATCAGGCACTGAACATTTTTACAATGACGCAAGCATAGGCCCTTTCCAACATGAAAAACATCCGTTCATACATTTCCATTCGTAAGTTGACTTACATGTTTTCACCTTCATTCATAATTATACGCTCAGATCCGTGGGTTTGGATTCTGCATCGTTTGCATTATTTATTTTCAATTTCAAACTCACAGCACCTTTAGTATTGAACTCAATCGAACTATTGCTACAGATAAAAGCACGGTATAACATGCTAAAATGGCATATTAAAGAACAAAAGCAGCACGTTCATTCTACGTATTGCACCTATCTCAATATATTCCCGCAGAGGGGGGGGGGGGGGGAAGCGGCGGGCTGACCCATGGGAATTGGACTAATGCAATTTTTTGGGTCTAATTCCCCACCCTAGAGCCAAGCATTTTTGTCTGAATCTCCTCAGTGGGAGATGCTATAGGGGTGTCAAAAGGCCCGGGGACCAATATTAAGGGGATCTAAAATCCGACCGAAGTCTATTTCCATAGGACCCGGAATCATTTGGCGTCTCAAATTCCCGCCTGTTGGGAATCGCTTTCAGTCTAAAGTCCCGTATATGCCCGCCTCTCCCCACTCCCCCCCCCCCCCCCGGGGGGGGGGAAATATTGGTAAGTGCATAACGATATGGAAAGGAATTTACAAATACAACAAAACAAGTAAACAATACTATTGCATAATTTCTATTTTCTTTGCTATAAGCCCCCGTTGGTGACATGCTTCAGCTGAATCTCATTTGGGAGAGATAAAAACAACACAAATACGCATGAAATAAAATATTTAACAAATACAGGTAATCTATAACCTAACATTTCGTGTTTCTTAAGTGAAAGTACGGTTTGAAGAACTATTGGTAATTACTCCGTTCATGCCCAGATAAGGATCGCATTTTGCATATCGTTAGAGATTTGATGTTTAATATTGCATATCTCGTACATACTGCATGATGTACATGTCTTCGATCATATCGACTCAATTAATTTACTCTTGAACATCTTTGGGCGATATTTGCCATTCTACATTTATTTCTGCTGTCAGATAGGGTTTAGGAAAGAAGTCTGCTATTGTGAACAGTAAAGGGAAACTAAATATTATTATTGCAAAAGGTGAGCGTGTTTTTGTATGTGCATTCCGTATACGGTATTTACAATACTACTGCATGTAGTATCGTAACCACTGCCATCACAAGTAAAAATCCTTCCAAATCTTGAAGGATACGTGTTTGTAACTTTTACTTATTTAATGCAACTCAGTGAAATTTTCTACACAATTGGACATTTTATATATTGTTTGCAGTCAATAATGAAATGAGAAAAATAAAATAACTAATTAAAACCATAATAATATCTCGAAGATTTACATCGATCATCATCACGTGGTTTGTTACGACGGCAGGGATTTGATTAGAGCGATGCTCGGAACCAGTCAAATCTCTGCGCGGAGGTTGTTGACATTTGTGCTGTTGTTACAGGTGTACTCTAACTACCGTCCCCACCGTAACCACCACCGCCACTATACTACTACAATAACCACTACATGTAACTTCTTGTACAATGTACTTCCGTTACTCCTTCACCTCTGCTATCATTAAAGGTTCTACTGAGGCGACTACCAACATCACTACACCGGTAGTTATCGGTGATGGTGGTAATAAACGATTAATAAACACTTCCCAAATGTTGTATAAATTATCGACTTCAAGATACAACTCGCTTCCAAATAGTTTTAGAGTAAAGTGGGCAATGTCATTTTATAACACGAAATACAATTTACTATAAGGCAGTGCACATCACATGTATTTTCACGTATATATATCAATGTCTTCTCTGTCTGTTTGGAAGAAACAATGCTGCGTTGTTGAAAGTGTACTCCAGTTTTGTTTTGTTTTCAAAAAGAAATTTACACGTGTAACCCATTTGCATACATTCATAGGTTCTCGGAAATTAATATATTCGCACCCTGATACTATATGTTTACTTAACTAATTTGCTATCAAACACTATTTATACCTATAGTCGATGCCTCGGTGTATACAAGATCATTGGCTTTAGACAATTTAAACGAGTTACCGTCTTGGTGCACCGTCGTAAATATTTGAGCTAATATTTGTATTTTGAAACTAAAGTAAAAGACCCAAAATGAATGTGTCAGCACCATTTTGAAAACTCTCTTTGGTATCATCGGGTTATTCATGTTTTATTTACCCTTTTTCGACCCGCGGTTCCGTTTATTGACATAAGATGGAACTTTACAGAGCTCTAATCAAATTTTGTCGTTCAATATAATGTTGGTATGTAAACACAGACACAATAAATCAAATTAGCTTACATACATTTGAAATGTCCAGGTATAATTAGCATAGGCTAGGAACGATATAGCAGTTTATTGCTCAAGCTTTAAATGTTGTTCTGTAAACACAGTTCACTGAGTTTATAAGATATTCGTTTTCATATGGATTAATATCCCAATCCTTGTTGAATCCGACTATGCCTACATTTCCGAACGGTATGTTTACTTTATTTTTAATTTTAACGTTGTGCTATCAAGGTATTTACGGTAGTACTGTTTGAATCATTTAGCAAAAGATAAACACTGCGAATGGGATGTGCCCATGTAGAAGTTCGTGAATGGAATGCATTTAATTAAGCTACATAATTTATGTATATACACACTGAAATTTACCAAATGACAATTTTAATTCATATGCGCTGTTGCAATGGTTGAAATTAACATGTTTTTTTTTACTTTATTAACCACCATTTTATGTCGCCAAACTGTATTATTGCATTTGTATTTACTAGTATATTCGTATTTGACTTTTATGTGTTCTATTTTTCGAAGTCGAATAAGAATCGTAGTCGAAAATCAAAACGCTGATAGCGTAAGAGAGTCTAAAGACAAACTCCCAAAATAAAACAAGTATAAGCGCTTAACGTGTACAAAAATTACGTGACCAGAATATTTGTTTTTGAATTTTGCGGTACGTGTTAAGACTTTAGGTTTTGGAATTGAATAGTGCTCGCAATAGTTTATCTTCATGTCATCGGGACTTATCGATGGGGAAAATGCCACTTTATTGTGAAAATGTAGTAATTGGTTGTTAGGATACGAAATTCAACGACATTTACAAAACGATACTTTTAAAAGCTATCAGTTCTGTATTTTGAAAATTGAATTTCAATATTTTCAAAATTCTGTACTTGAAGCCATGTAGCTGCTCTCAATTACATGATAATTCAGACATCATGGTCAACAACAACAACAACAGCATCGACTAAGTATATTAAAACAGCAGCAACAACAATGAATGTAATGGCCATAGCCACTACAAGATGAGTTTATTCATACCATTTTTATTTGAAAACCTTATAAATTGAGCAAACATCATTATCATCGTTCTCAACAATTTCCAGTTTTGTTTCATTGCTGCTGAAGGCATCATCGCCTTCCTCATAATCTACCTTAGCATAAAGACAATTAGAGTCACTTAAAAATTTGAAGAGGCGTGCTTGGACAAAATATCAAGCCTACAACACACAAAAGCATGCACGATGCTTCAAGTACATCTGTGCGATTTTAATGAAATGAGCTGATACGATAGAACTAATGCCGGAACATTTTAAAACACAATCAGTTTTCAAAAAGAAAAAATAATTTTGAAATATTTATAAGCCTGAAGATGAGCTTTCGATCAATTAAATGATGAAAATATTATTTCCGACGTCAATGCTGCGGTGTTTTCCAAAAAGCGGGTGACAAAGTCAGAGTTTTTTTTACATTTTGGTAGGGGGTGGGGGGTGGGGGGTAAACATTTCTCTGTGCCAAAATAAATACATTAGCCGTTCTTTTCACTTTTAATAAATTATGTTTTTCAGAGGTATGTGTCAAATCATCGGTTATATAAAAGATGCCTTGACACTTTTAAAATCATGAATAGAAAATCCATTATCCCACTAAATAATCTTATCGATGCAATAACAATATTATTGAAAGTATTTTAGAAGTGCTTATTTGGTAACATGTGGTCTAAGAAAAAAGTGGATGTATTAAAGTACTAACGTCACTATGTATTTTAATAGCTTTCTTAAGTTGGTTTATGATATAATGGCCCGAATCAATGGTATTCATGTAGGCCAACTCGAGGTAGATTATTTCAGCTGATATTTTAATCCAATAGGCCGGTTGTCATTAATTGGGAAGCCCGACGCTGCGATATGGGAATGTATTGAAACGGATTTTAAATGCACCAGGTATGCTAGGTATATAAATTTATTGTAAAGATATGTTGAAAAGAATACTTTTTTCAAACGGTTATGTGTTGAAATTGGTAAAATTATATGCAAAACATTGGAATTGGAATCGAGTGAAACCATGCACAAAGAATGCTCAAAGTAGCACTGGGTACTTGAGGTAATTTATATAGTATAAAATTATGTTTTTACATAATATTTGCATTACTGCTACCGAGAAATTTGTAAAGGCAGTGGCGGTGAGTGTAAAAAAATAAGGGACGAAATATTGTGACTCAATTTTCACCAAAGTTTCTGCAATAAAATGTGTCTTTTGTATCTTTGTGTTCGTTCATTTATTTATTTATGATGATATACATGCGAACGATATCAAATGTCGTTTCAACTGTTTAGCTTTGATAGTTTAACATTGGAAATATAGATGTTTAGCTAATAAGAGTCTAGATATAACATTTGGATGATTACTTCTCTTACACATTTTTAGTCGTCCGTTCAGCGTCTTTAAATAAATTCACTGAGTGAATGCAACAGTTCAATGTTACAGCAAACTATATGTGTGTGGTTTTATACACTTCTGACTGAATGACTTTTTGTGTGCATGTTATGAATAATTTTGGCATATTCTAAATTATATATTTTTTTTTAAATCAATCATTTGTCAAATTTTATTTCGTGAACTTGTATAACAAAGGATAAAAACTGTTTCACTGGTGCATGTTTGAAATAAATACATTAAATAAATAGTGAATGATCGCACTCATTATGACTCGTATGTAATATTTGAATGTCAAACTGGTCGGCCATATACATTGTATGTTACCGGTTAAGCAAATAACAGCTAACTATAATATTATGTATTTGTACACGTATTTGTAAAATCATCAGACAAATTAAAAAACGTGCCATTAAACCCGATTATCACGTTTAATACTAAAACGAAATTGCATGTTTGATGTAATCTCATCCTGGTTCTTTAAAACCAAATGTTATTTCAATTTTAATACGATGGTCTAGATAGGACAATTCGGGTGCATGCTTGTTTAGTTTCTTGCAAACATTTTTGCTACGCACTTAAATCTGGTTTGAAATGGACATGCCTGTCGAACATGCGCAGTTAAAAAAATTCCTTATTCTGTCAGGTCAATAGAATTGTATAAAGAGGAGTAAATCGCATCTAATTCAAATCTCATTCCCATTATATTTTACAGTTATTTTATTGTAACAATATATCTGAAGGGATAATTGGAAGTCGTGGCGTTATGAACGCAAATCAGAAGACATAAATACGAATAATGTGTGTATTGAGATTACGGTTACAGATTGTATTGAGTCTACATTATGACTTGATAGAAGATACTTTAGACTAGGCACAAAGTAGCACAATGGACGGGGTCAGTTCAAATTTATTGTGCTCTGATTTTACTGATAAATTCATAATTTGTATTTGAAATCGATGAACACATTTTGCCACAAATTTGCTTGTGTGAAACTGTTTGAAAGCCAAATGTCTCAAAATTTAATTGTGCTTAAGAAGCAAATCAACGATTATCGATCGCCTGGTTTATAGGTGATTTGCTTACAGATACTAAAACCCATTTGAATGAATTTTGTAAGTAAAATTGGTGACGATTTGTTATGCCCTTTCTGTAGTCGTTTGTTGTTATGTTAACATCATCATCATCATCATCATCATTATCATCATCCACCTCATCATCATCATCATCATCCTCATCGTCATCATCTTCATCATTATCACCATCACCATCATCTACATTATCATCATTACCATCACCGTCATCATGATCATCATCATGATCATCATCATCAGTCCCATGAATCATCATTATCATCATCAGCAGCACCACCACCAAGGAGTAGTTTTATGGGAAACAGTCCAAATACATTAGTTTAAATACATCAGCACCTTAAATCAATTATGAAAATCAGCAGCTGACTTCGCCAATTCTTGTGTATGTAGGCTATGTTGTCGAAGTGTATATTAATTGTATGTTTAAAACCATTTTAAACCTTCTAGAGTAGTGCATTAAACGCCTGTTAACCGATCCGATGACCAGCAAACATCAATAAAAACCTATGTTTCTGCTTAACCAACATTTGCACAGGACATTAAACTCGATACAATGTTCAATCGAAGGAGAAATTCGCGGTCGAAACTTTTGTGTTGTAAACCTGGGTTATTACTTAAAACCGTTTAACGCTCTTAACCATATAAATGCAATATATATGATTTCAACTGTTCGTCTGTGTCGTGTGTTCAATCTAGGATCTATTCAGTATATGGGGGAGTTTAAAACTTCGATGTCTGTTATTTCAATATATTGTCTCTACTTATCGTTGGGATAAATAGATACCCAATTGTGTGTCTTTAATCAATTAAGATATAATCCTATCGGATTGAAGTAAACGTATAAGGTATGTCGATTTTTTTTTATGTATTTATTATACTGAATTGTTATTACAATAGTATTTCGGTAATTATTTAGGATTAATCAAAAGTATAAATGAAGTGCATGTTTACATTTATGCTCATTTACGAACAATTGTTTTACATATATAAATAACAATATATGGCAAACAGAAACATATACCAGTGCTGTTATACAATGTTTGGACTAAACATTTATTCATGATTTACATTGGTGAACATGACTCTTGAATCGTTTTGATAGATATAAGGAAGGAATTGTAGCAGGCATATATTCAATGGATCGATTTATAACAGTCCTGACCCCAACACCGCAGTTTTGTCAACGAAATTGCCATTGATTATAGCATCGATGACACCATTCCGTTTCAGCTTATCGCTGGCATGATCGTGTCTCTATTAGCCCGCCAAATGAAACACCGCGATACAATCTCCACAATCACAGCTTCTTGACGTTCAAACTCCACCATTAACCATTGCTACGGAAAATGTTGACATCAGACATAGTCTTAACTTCAAAAATACTGTTAAAAACGACATAAGCTTTTGATGCCATTGGCTAATACTTAATATGAGGTGCGTCGTGGGAAAACCGGGCTTAATGCAGACCGCACAGGCTAATCCAGGACGGCACTTTCCGCCTACTGTGGATTTATGTTTAGAAGAGACTTCCTTGAAACAGAAAATAAGTGTCACACCCGTTGGGCTGCAGTCCCTTGCACACTTTCGCTAATTCTTCTGCGTCCGTTGATAGCACATATCAGCATCCGCAGCAGCAATATCAGAATAAGCAGCCTTCAACCGAAAACTGGGTATTTTGTCACAGAATACCAAATATTGTTTAGGGGAGATCTGTAGGATAATTGTTAACACCCTAATCTATAATCAGAAACTCTGTTTCGTATACCCCAGCATTTTTATGTTATACAAATGCCATCACCATTTTTATTGCTGTTCTATTAAGTGTGAAATTTTGCTGGAGGTTTTCGTTACACTATAAGGGTTCATAGCTCAATTGGTGCAAATTTGTTTAGATTTTATGACAGTGTAATGAATTCGAACTTGCGATTTGTAATTTGGTTTAAATTAAGGGATTGACAAATATTTTATCTTTGAATGTAAGCTGAGCAGTCCATTTTGACGCTTCGGTTATTATATCTTAACAGCAATTCATAATGGATATAGTATAATATACATGCTCCACCACCACCATCATCTTCACCACCACCACCATCACCACCACCAGCACCACCACAAGCACCACCATTACAACTACCGCCATCAACACCACCACCATCACCACCAGGACCACCACCACCATCAACACCACCACCATCACCACCACCATCATCACCATCACCACCACCATCAACACCACCACCACCACCATCAACACCACCATCACCACCACCATCACCACCACCATCACCACCATTACCACGACCACCATCAACACCAATACCATCTCCATCCCCACTTATTACCACCACCCCCACAAAACCAAGCACCACCATCATCACCATCACCACCACCACAACCACCACCACTATCACCACCACAACCACTACCACCACCATCACCATCAGCACCACCATCACAAACACCACCACTATCACCACCACAACCACTACCATCACCATCAGCACCACCATCACAAACACCATCACTATCACCACCACAACCACCACCACCACCACCATCAGCATCACCACCACCACCAATACCATCTCCATCCCCACTTATTACCACCACCCCCACAAAACCAAGCACCACCATCATCACCATCACCACCACCACAACCACCACCACTATCACCACCACAACCACTACCACCACCATCACCATCAGCACCACCATCACAAACACCACCACTATCACCACCACAACCACTACCATCACCATCAGCACCACCATCACAAACACCATCACTATCACCACCACAACCACCACCACCACCACCATCAGCATCACCACCACCACCAACACCACCATTACCACCACCATCACCATCACCACCATAACCACTACCATCACAAGCACCACCACTATCACCACCACAACTACCACCACCACCATCACCACCACCACCACAAACACCACCACTATCACCACCACAACCATCACCATCAGCATCACCACCACCACCAACACCACCACTACCATCACACCCACAGTCACCACCATCAACACCACTACCACCATCAACACCACCTACACCACCATCACCACCACCATCACCACCACCATCACCACTACCATCACCTCACACCACCATCACCAACACCAACACCATCATCAGCACCACCACCATCACCACCACAATAACCACCACCATCACCACCACCATCACCACCACCATCAACATAATCAGCACCACTATCACCAACACCATCACCGCCACCACCATCACCACCACCATCACCACCACCATCACCAACATCATCACCACCATTACCATCACCACCACTATCACCGCCACCAACATCACCATCACCAACACCATCGCCATCATCACCACCATTACCATCACCAACACCATCACCATCACCACCATCACCATCACCAACACCATCACCATCATCACCATTACCAACACCACCATCACCATCACCAACACCATCGCCATCATCACCACCATTACCATCACCAACACCATCACCACCATCACCAACACCATCACCATCATCACCATTACCAACACCACCATCACCATCACCAACACCATCGCCATCATCACCACTATTACCATCACCAGCACCATCACCATCACCACCATCACAATCACCAACACCAACACCATCACCATCATCACCACCACTACCATCACCGCCACCATTACTATCACCACCGCCTCCACCACCTCTACCATCACCACCAACAACATCACCACCACTACCATTACCATCACCACCCACCATCACCATCACCATCATCACCACAACACCACCACCTTAACCGCCATCACCACTATTACCACCCACAACCGTCACAATCACCACCACCACCAACACTATCACCACCACCACCAACACCACCACCATCACCACTATTACCACCCACAACCGTCACTATCACCACCACCACAACCAACACCACCACGATCACCACTACCACCACAATCACGGTTACAGCTTTCACTATTATTCAACTATTATTGTTGTTCTTATTGTTATTCTGGCGATGACGTTGAAGACTGTCACACCATGTATTTAATCAACCATGTATTGTTCGTGTTTCAAACACTTTGAACATTTATTGTATCAAAAGAACTGTCAAACCTATTAAAACGTTGGTGTTTAAACTTTTACCACTTTGCATTTTTAATATGAACGGCCCAACAATACTGATAAAATGGATGGAACCGAGCCGTGAATCGTTATTGAAATACTTATGGTTTTGAACCTGGAATGACAGTCGTTCTCACGATTTTAGATACGATTTAACCATGAGCATGTTTGTATTAGAATTGTATAGAATGATATATACTTTTAAAGCATTGCGCTATGACAAAAGCACCTGGGTATGTTTTTATAATGTATATATGCGTTTGTTTTTGCTTATGAAATTCTTCAAAAGTTCTGAAGCGTTTCTTATTTATATAAACTATACCATTATGTATTAAGTGTAAAACATATGAGTGTATTTATTACGTTTTCACATCGTCGTGTTATACAATTTGCATGCATTGAGGGTTATTGCTGTAGTTCTTTCAAATATCGAGTTTCCAACTTTCCATGATGTTATTGTAAGGCTGCACTTCAGTTAATTTTCCGCTTTTATGGTATTTTCTTTTTCAAGAAAGTCACTTCTAAGCATGAATTCACTGAAGGCCGAAAGTGTCGTCCCGGTTTAGTCTGTGGCTAATTCGGGACGACACTTCACGCACGTGCATGAAGCCCGGTTTTCCCACGACACGCCTCATATGTTGGCTGTAACGATGTTATTCTTTTGTGACGAGATCATTTATGAATGAAAAACATAACGTAGTATACATCGCTGTATATTAATTTACATTTACATAACTGGAGACATTGTTACAGTTATAAAACTGCCACCATACCGATAATATGAGTAACTTTGAAACTTGAATCTGTTTTTTTCCTCGAATATTTGAAATAGTCTCGGAAAGACAGAAGGCATAATTTACAGCAATTAAATTCCTTTATGTGATATGGTAGCAGGATTTTGCTTGCGGTGAAAATACAAATCTGTTTTATTGAATGCTTATGAAACAATTTGCATTATGTTTCTATACCTTCTGTCCTTTATCGGCGAAAAAAACATTCACCATAATTTGGAAACTGAGCAACAAGGACTCTATACATTACAAATTATTTAGTGCTGTATATTGTCACATGGTACACCGCGTCGTCGATTATGTATTTAAAGAAGTTTCACTTTCGTATTTATCTCAAATTACAATTTGCTACACGTAATGGTGTGTGTGTGTGTTTAATTCTTAATCCATTCTGTTTTAATCCATTTCAGTTAACAACTATTATGACATACAATACCATACAGGAAATTTAAAGGGACTTTGTCTTCATATTGCACGATAAATGATATTATATAATAGAAATAAGCTATACTAAGACATTTGCATTAATTAAATATTAAATAATATAATGCACAATTCTTTATTTGATAAAAACAATTAGCAAACAAGTTTAAAAAAAAAATAAAACCTGGAGTGGGTATCGAACTCACTATTCTGAAGCCATACGAAGAAATGACAGTAGACAGCGTTTTAACCAACTATGCTATTCTTCCAAAACATTGATTGCATATTTACACGTCTAGTAACATTCCGAACCATATCCTAAATATTGCTCAGGCTACTACTAAAATACAATAGACAATAGATGCCACTTAAAAAACTATGGCCGCTATTGTATTTGTAATGTTAAACATCTGTTGGTCAGTCACGCAATTGTTTTTGCTTGCACGTTTAAAATTGCGGACTGTTTGCGTTTTACATTCGCTGGTTAAAAATCCCTCAGAACAGCCGTTAAAATTTAGCAATTAAGCTAACAGCCGTTAAAATTTAGATGACGATACTTTTGTAAGTTAAACATTACAATTTAAACTGTGAGTTTCTCGTTTCATAAATTGCTATGCTGAAATAATTTTTAAATTTTTGATAAGCAAGTTTCTTCTAATATTGATTTTATGTACATCTAAAGTTAACATGCTGTTAGCTTAATTGGCCGTTAAAGTTTTTAGCAATTGGGTCCAGATTGTAACATTTACGACGAATCATGTTTAATTAATTAAAGCCCATTTAAAATTATCACGTCAGAACAATAATTTGTGTTGTTCAGTTGTCCCCTATACATTGATGGCAGTCCTTTCATTCTAATTATTTAGCACATGTATGCGTTGAAACGTTTTCCTTTCACGTGCGTTTATTGATTCAGTCATTTAAAGCTTGTACAATCGGCGGATTGTTTAACTTGCTGATGAAACGTTTTATCATTTAAATAATCTAGCATGTTACACTACAAGCGTTGCTAGAAACCGAGAGTATGCGAGTGAGTCAGCGTTAAGCCCTGTTTGTATTGCACGATAATGTTCAACCACTGTGCAATGATTGTTCGATTGAAATAACTTTCGTGACTTACACCGTATTTGGAAAGTTCAGAAGTACGTGTATTGAAAGGCTTATAAATTAACTTTAATGAATTGAATTAAGAAATCAAATTTTTTTGATATGATAATGAATACAAGTCTTAAAATATTTAAATTTTTAATTCAAGTGAATCCTGTATGCAAACATTTAAATAGCCATAAAGTAATCATAAAACAAAACATAAACATCATGTTTCTAGGCGGTGCACAGAAAACATGCATTGCGCATGCAGTGATAGATGTGGTATTTAAAGACAAAGGTGCAACCTATTGTTAATCACAATGTTTTTGTCGTTTAAGTCGTGGTTATGGTTAAGGTTGTGATTCCTTGCTTCATTCATCCCTTAATTCATTCATTTATTCAGTCAGTCAGTCAGTCAGTCAGTCAGTCAGTCTTCCAAGTAAATTCATTAAAAGAAACTTTTCCAAACAGTGCCATCTTATACATTAATCCAGTTCTTGAAAGAGATAAACACGTATAACAAAATTTAGTTCACATTTCATAATCTATATTGAAATCAACATACATAAACGGCACGATATGACCATAATGTGTTGAGTTGCCGTAAAACCCAAATAAACAAACAAACAAACAAACAGTCAGTCGGTCGGTCGGTCGGTCAGTCAGTCAGTCAGTCTTTACTCGCGTAAACGATTTCAACAAAGTTTTGAAGACATGCAGGTTGTAGAATGTTATTTTTAACATTTTTATGTCAATATAACAATATTAAGTACTGAAAACTAAGAAAAATATGATCTCTTTGACCTTGAGTGATCTACGTAATAAACCTACCATATCCGTGCCGAAAATTTTTGACATATTGCGGGCAACAAAAATATTTCCCATTTTTATTCAGTGTAGCATTAAGATAAATGAATTGTTTGTAGATCATTCATTCGTGTATATTATTAAATTGCAATAAACATATCCGATGGGCCTTGGTAATTTATTGTATTTAGATAATAGTAATTCGCTGGTTTCCACCTAAGCGTGTAATTAAATAAATCAAGAGTAAAAAGACGAAACATTGAAAAAAGATGCAATAATAAGCACTAGAGATGTCTCAACAGAAGTATTTAAGGCTGGGAAGTTTATTTTATTATCACAGAAAATGGTAAACATCTCACTAGTTAAAATGTTTCTAAAACAAACGTTGCCGTGGAAACGTTGGAAAAGCTCGTGCATTGTCCACGTGTTGTGTAACAGTAATACATTTAACGACAACGCCTGGTTCGTAAAGGTTATTCAAATTTAACCCTCCAACAGTTAACGATGTTTTGGCATCAAACAATCGACGTTGTTCTCATTGTCCAGTTCTATCTTCTGCGAGAGGTTAGGTTGTACTGACCATTTGAACACGATCACTTTCATGGTGTCCGCTATTGTTAACGTACTGTCAGTTTGCCTGTTTAATGGCATGTCACTTCGTATTTGCGTACATACATTAATGTGTACATTTAGTTGGACATGTTTGTCACTTGATATGCTATGACCTCTTTGACTTCACCTTGCCCAACATTGTCATCCTAGACATATACACACAATTTCCTAGGGAAATTTTGTAATCCAATATTAATGATATTTGTACAGAAAATATTATTTAAAAATCAAAAATTATCTTGAACAGAATTTAAACGTTTCAATATCAAACGTACTGCACATGAGCGATCCACACACTTGCGATCTTTTATAAATATAATAACAGTTTTACCAATTAGCTTTGAACGTGCATATATATACGGTGCAAGACGACATGTGTTTTATCGTAATCCAAACACAATTTAGACTAGAATTGAAACGGTTGGTTGCCTATTTAGAAATTATAACAGTTTACACGGAACATTTCAGGCTAAAACTATGAAAGACCAACATCTAAAAACGAATTTAATTATTTTTTTAAACGCTACGACATTAATGTTAGGTGCACCTGTAGCAATATCACATCTGATAGATGTAAACTTTTGAAAGAATGTAACAGATGTGAGGATTGATCAGTATTTTGACAATGTATTACCTGAGTCATCAATAATATATTTGTCACCTACCGATATGCTCGGCTGGTGAAAGTAGAGATTATGGATGTAAGCGCGATATGTGACGTGAGGTCTTTAATCTAGGATACAATCACTCATATTAGTACACGGCTATTTAGTACATGTCTTTGTTTGTCTAGCAGTCTTAGATACCGGCCGAGTGCATTTGACCGCGGTGTTAAGGGTCATTATTAGCCCCCTACCGGTGTTTCACCGGAGGGAAATATAGGTTTGCCCTCCGTCCGTCCGTCCGTCCGTCTGTCCGTCCGTCCGTCAGTCCGTCCGTCCGCAAAATATTGTTCCTGCGGTAACTCAAAAAGTACTGAAGATACTTCGATGAAACTTGGTATACATATAAATATAAATGGCAATGTGAGTATTATGCACGACCTTTTATTTTTTACCAGAGGTCAAAGATCACGTGACTGCTACTAAAATAGAAATAAACTAAAACAAACTGGATCCTGCGATAACTTAAAAAGTACTGAAGATATTTCGATGAAACTTGGTTTACCTATAAATGGCTATGTGAGGATTATGCAGGACCTTTTATTTTTCACCAGAGGTCAAAGGTAACGTGACTGTTACTAAAAATAGAAATAAACTTAATACTGTACTATTTTGAAAAGTGCATAAGATATGGTCATGAAACTTTATGAAACTTGGTACACAGATTGGACTATGGGTTTGCCCGCCTTCTGTGTGCGTCTGTCTGTCTGCTCGTCCGTCGGTCTCACTCGGTCTGTCTGTCGCGTCTCCAAAACCTTGATCCTGCGATAACTCAAAAAGTACTGAAGATACTTTGATGAACTTTGTATACATAGAAAGAGCAAGGTGAGGATTGTACACGACCCTTTATTTTTCATCAGAGGTTAAAGGACACGTGACTGTTACCTGAAATAGAAATAAACTCAATACTGTAATAATTCGAAAAGAACATAACATATGATCATGAAACTTGGTACACAGAATGGACTGTATGATTGCCCTCTGTCAGTTTAGTACTGTAATAACTCAAAAGGTAACTCGAATGTCTGGTCAATGTTACTCAAATAGAAAAACCAACAACTTAATACTGCAGTGACAAATGGGATTTGAATATGAAACTTTGTACATCTACAGATAAAGGGCGATTTGACGATATTGCACAATGTTTATTAGTAGGGGTTTTCACAGGTAGCGGACTCCTGTGTTGCTTGCAATACTATCAAAGCCTTGTTAAATTGTGGGTGTTGGCATATAAGTATGAGTTAAAGTAGTAGCTTTGTTTCGGCTAACTACATGATGTCTAACCCACACATGATAACGGACAATTGGAAGAGAGTAATGCTTCCGTAGGTATCATGCTATGGCTTTATTTGAAATGGATACTTTATAAAAGGTCGAAAGGGTTGTTGACTTTCATTGTTTATCAGTATAAGGTTTCTATGTAAACTTTGTTACAGACTGAAAAGTTACCAGCAAATGAAAGTAAATAAATTTCCTGATCGATACTATGAATAATAAACATTATGTATGCAAATTAAAACACGATGATGACGTGTTTTTTTTTTTTTTTTATCTTTGGTCATACACAAGGCATTCGAAGTCCAATTTCTGCTTGAATCGTTACAAAAGAAAGTGTGGAAATTTCAAATTCATTTTTATCCTATTGTAAAATGTAATTTCCGTCAATTTTGTAACTTAATATACCTGATCGAATCTGACAGTGTCCTTCAGAACTACTAGACACATTTTGGCATACTGTACTCTTGTATCTAATATCCTAAGAGTTTTTAAATTGATGTCTATTTTCATTTGTAAATTATGTTGACGCAAAATCCGACACCTAACAAGTGGAATTTAATCCTGTGACATCGAGGCTGTATAGAATTTCAATGTATGAATGGGTATATGGTCAACATATGACGCAGTTTATTTTGTTTGTCAACATTTTGGATTACTAAGTAACTATACCATTTAATTTAAGTTTGGTTTTCATTGCTTAGTCTTGTAAAATAATTATATCAGCTAGTGTAAATAATAACTTATGAGTATTGAATGCTCATCATCATGGTCATCGTCGTCATCATCATCATCTTCATCATATTCTTCTTATTATTCCTCTTCTTTCTCTTCTTCTTATATTTTTTCTTCTATTTCATATACGTCTTCATCATCATCGCAAAATCACAATTATCATCAACACCGTCATCGTCACCACCATCATTATCAACTTTGTTATCATCGTCAACATCATCACCATTGCAATCATCATCACTGTCATCCTAGTACATAAAATAGTAATAACTACAGTAATAACAGTTATATTTGGTATCTTCGTAACTACGACACAGATAAATGACGGTATCAATAAAATGTTGTTTGGCTATGCTTGTTTAGTGTTTACTATGTAGATCATCCGTCTCCCTTTACACACTTGGGTCGCCGTAACGAAGCAATTTTCCCCATATCAACATAAGAGACCATGCGTTAAGCTACACGAATTCAGAATAAGGTTATATATAATTATTAATACCTTCTACCCACGAATCACGACATATGTAAAGTTATGTCTATCTTCTCAAATTTGATCCACCAAGTACCATTTTGCTACAATTTATTTGTATTTTTATTTAAAAATACCTACCGCCTTTATGTTACAGCTGCTGTTTTATTACCCTACGCATATCGGTTACGAATGAAAGTGACAAAAAAAAACAACAACAATGAATTACTTATGAAAACATATGGAGAAAGTTTTTTTTTATACAATAACATATGCATGGGAATCACGATACAAATTTAAAAAAAAGTTTGCGTGATTGTTTATAAACGTGAAGTCCAATATTGACTATGCGCGAGACTTATGTTAATCACGACTGATTCCGATAATTAAACCAACACAGATCTGCGCACTTTAATAGAATTAATATAAATTTAAATGTCAGCATTTAATACAACCAAGTGCATCGAAGTGTACAGATTTGTGATCCACTGTATTTTTTAATGTACAGTCGTGTAAAACTGTATGTGTGCAGAGATTTAAGTTCATCGTCTTGATCCAGTCGTTGTTAATTTGAAAGTACGCTCAGCTTAATAGAATTATATGATTTTTTAATATAATATCTTGGTTAAACATCTGCAAAGACTGTCATATGAACCCTGAATTCCAATTATAGCACGAACCGCTAGATTGATTCAATAAAACGGTTAAGTGTAGATAAAACTGGGGAAAGTGTAAACATTCATTATTTACGAGCACTTTCATTGACAAAGGTCTGAGAGACGATTTATTGTCAAGACCATGCTTAAATGGTCAAGAGGGCTTAGGATTTTTTCACATTTGTAAAGAAAATATTGTGTTGATGTTGTCACCAGCTTACCAACCATCGATAACACACACACACACACACACACACACACACACACACACACACACACACACACACACACACACACACACACACCTCACACACGTGCTCACCACAGGGGAGACAAACACACATGCGTGTACAGAGCAAGGGAGATAACTCCATCTGCGTGGTTTGACACAAGACTGTCATGCGGACATTCAAGAAACCGAATCGTGCAAGCTTAGTGTTCAGGGGGAAAAAGTGAGACCAACAATTAATGAACTTACATCTCGTCTTAAGCACTACAAACCTAAATGCATCATGCATAAGCACTACAAACCTAAATGCATCATGCATAAAATGTTCATTTAAATTGCATCAAACCAAAAACACCCATTTGTCAGCTGTTTGTTTTCTAGCCCAGCGCTCTGCGATCCGTTTAGTAAGATATACAGATTTTGTTACTATACAAACTAAAAAAAACTTTTCCTAAGGAGTATTTGCCAAGCCAAACCTACACATGTCTGGTACCAAAAATTAACTTTGTTCAGGAAAGTTACTACTGACATTTTTTGTTTCATTTTTTATTCTATAAAACACAGAAATGTTAAGCATGCAACACGAAGAGTCATAATAAAAAGTTAAACTCGTAGCTGAAAACGTTACTGTCCAGTTTCTAATTTTGAATAAGTAGGCCTATCAAATATATTCCCATTACTTATTTAGCTGATTTAGGAACATGTAGCAAAGATCTAGGATTACAAAAGGTACAGGGTGCTGCTAAGAAGGAGCAGGGTGGACATCCGGACCAGTCTGTTGACATTTTCTAATAATTTGCTAAATCCAGGGCATTTATTAGTCTAATGATTGTAGTTAAGGTTTTTAAGCATAGTCTATTCATTTGTCAATGACTATTAGCAAAAACATATTACATTTCAAAATATATTGAACATTTATGTGTTTACCAGGGTGCAGCCCCCTACTATTTTGCTCTATATCTTTCCCTATACATGTGTCTTCAGTCACGTTCCATTCACCGTTTGTAGAGGTATGTGGTATCCTTTGGGTGGGCTAGGGTGTGATGGGTGTTGTCAGGGTGATATAGTTAACTGGACAAAGAAGATTAGTAAGGTGTAACCTAAGCATTTACTTTTTTGCAACTATGAAAATCGGTAGATCTAAATCCGTGCATGAACCGGTAGCTTTAATTGGCCATTGGGCGAGGATTTAGAGAACATAATCATGGTTTCAGCAACGCTATTTATAGCAGCTTTGTTACCGACTATTACAACTACTTACGTTTGATATGTGTTTTGTCATGGTATTGAAGTATCGTTTGATGATTTAGTGCGATTCACTGAAGAAGAAAAATACATACATCTTTTCGCCATAATGTTGTACCAAGGTTGAATGCATTTAATATTTAAAACATCAAAGTGTTCTTTCCACTTTTTATTTACCTTTTATTCAGGCTGCACGCCTTGCTCCGACAAAAGAATTTAAATGAGGAATAATGTATATCTATACATGTGTTTTAGATGAGGAATAATATATATCTATACATGTGTTTTAGATGAGGAATAATGTATATCTATACATGTGTTTTTTGTATGTACATATATATCAAGTAGATATAAATCTTAACACACGTTTAGGATTGAGTGATCTTTTTTACATGTCGTGCAGTGTGAAATATATTCTCTTCATGCGGCGAAGATACTTACCTTTTACATGTCGTGCAATGTGAAACATATTCTCTTCATGCGGCGAAGATACTTACCTTTTATGGTGGTTAATATGATGTGTGGCTATAAATTGTTTGGCAGTTATAAGTTTGTCATGCTTGAATTCTTTTTAGAAGGTCATAATATGCAAATTGCAGACAGTTTTTCGTGCTCCAATTAACTTTTCGAATACTGAAATGTTCGTTTAGTTATACAAGTTATTCTTCACGTTGCGTATGAAGTTTTATACAGGAATATGGTGTGATGAATTCTCTCAATATGGATTGTACGTATTTTTAAACCGGTTATGTTGTGTTTATTTAAGTGATGACGCTATACTTTAATTGTGTAAATTGCATCAGAAAACAAACACTACTACTACTACTGCTACTGCTACTGCCACTGCCAGCGTCACCGCCACCGCAACCACTACTACTACTACTACTACTATTACTACTACTACTACTACTACTACTACTACTATTACTACTACCACTTCCACAACTACTGCTGCTACTGCAACTAGTTCACTAAAAAAGGACATCTCTAAAACTGTTGATTTTTCTATTTACAGATAACGTGACCAGAAGTTTATTCGCTGCAGACGACACGGGGCACGTGGGTAACCATGGAGACGCTTCAGCAAATAAAAGAGGAATTTCTCGTCTGCCCCATCTGTAGTCGTAACTTCCGCGACCCAAAACTGTTACCCTGCCTGCACTCGTTCTGCCACCATTGCCTCCTGGAGTACGTCAGCAACCATATAAACAGTAACAATAACTCTGTAGCAAAAAATGGGGATAACTCCGAAGAAGAACTACACGAAATAGTGTTCGTTTGCCCTATGTGCTCAATGGAGTCTGTCTTCGAACTGACTGAAGACAAGCAGAAAATCAAACGAGGCTTCTCCGATAATCATCTGATGGCTAACCTCGTAGAGAAAATGGAAATGTTCAAAACGGACAAATCGTGCGAATCGTGTAAGGCGCGCGCGACACAAGGTCAAAATCAAGGCCTGAGGTCCAAAGCGGAAGTGTGGTGTCAAAACTGCAAAATGTCTTTCTGTGATGGGTGTATAAAAGCACATAACCTTATCAAAGCGTGTAGCGATCACGTTGTCATAACTCTGAAGGATTTACAAAGTAATCCTTTGAAATCCCTGGAAAATACTAAACGCGAAATCCCGTGCTCCGATCACAAGGATAAAATGCTCGAGTTTTACTGTCTGGACTGTCGCGAAACAATTTGCTCCATGTGCGTCGCTATGAATCACAGGAAATGTGAAACGGTAGAGCCGTGCGCAGAATCGGCGCGGAAACTAAAACCGGAAACGGACAATGTGTTAAAAGATCTTGAGCTTCAAGGCTCGTCTTTGACTGATTGGCAGAACGACCATGTACGTGAGATTGAAGAGTTAGAAGAGAACAAGAAGGCACTTATTAAAGAGATAAGAACTGTTCGAAAGACTGTCGATTCGCACTTGGCCAAACTTGAGAAGCTCGCGATTGACGAACTAGATGAAAAACACAGCAATGCGCTAGACGAGGTGAAAGAACGACTAAATGAAATAGAAGGCCTGAAGAAAAGTCTTGAGAACACCAACGTGTTCCTGAGGCATTTGACCCAGTACGGTAGTGATTCAGAGTTTTTGTCTGTGTTTGACAAGGTGAAGAATCAAATTATTGAGATGAACACTGGAATCAATCGTCGAAAGGTCGCAAAACTGTTGTTTAGGCATAAGTTTGCCATTGAACACACCCTTGGAAGGGTGCTTGAGATTAAACAACTTGGGAAAATTGTTGATGTCATTGATATGAACAAAGCTTCGTTTTTAACGAACGGAGAAAATGGCGAAGGACCTCCAACTACCAGTCGTCGGAGTTCGATAAAACGGACCGGGACATTTAGAGTAGACAAGGAGAGCGAAAACCAGTCATCACAGCAGCATCAAGATCAGCAGCAACAGCAGCTGTTGTCACCGCCTCAAAGACCTCATCGACAGACTCTTCAAACAATTCCTTCGTCGCCAAAGACTGCTTCCCGAGGAAGTCTATCCACAAACTCGCCGAGTACGTCCAGCGATTCAATGAGTTCCCAGGAAGTTCTGGAGACTCCTCGTCGAAGTGCGCTCTCACTGCGGCGACAACAAGAGGAAGCTTGTGCCCGTCTTATGGCAGGATCCACGGGGTCGCTGCCAAGGACAAAGCGCGGCAACAGTTCTGTAGAATTCCGCAAGACACAAGCTATGCAGTCGACAACGCCACAAGAAACTTCAAAAACGCCTCCTACCCAGAGACGCTCCCAAAGCACAGTGAATGGCCGGCCGCCCATGAGTGACAAGCCAGTGCGTCCCGAGCGCCGCTCAAAGACGCCCGACCACAACGTCCTGTCACCGGGCGTGCGTAAACGAGACTCAAGCGTTGGAAAACCGTCAAGCGTGTTGTCGCCTCCGCTTGCGAGACGAGCGGAGCTGCCTTCTCCAAAGTCACCGCAGCAACCTCGCCCTACGCCATTGATGGAGAAAACAAACGCACAGCTATTGTGCTCCTTTAATGGACGAACTGAAAACGACGGCAAGAAATGTTGGCCTCTTGATGTCACGGTTTTGTGTGACGGTACGCCGGTGATTACTGATTTTCATAACAAGAAGATCAAGGCATTCGATGCATCCGGGCTGGTCATGTGTGAGGTACTGCTTCCATCCTGGCCTCATGGGATAACAAACGTAGAAAAATCTGACGTCGTTGTGACGTTACCCGAGATTTCAACGCTGGTGTTTGTAATGGTATCGGAAAACGTCATGAAACTTCAAAAGCGAATCAAAACAGTGAAACAGTATCGTGGTATATGCTGCTTTCAGGAAACGGAGAATGACCGAAAACCAGTCATTATCGTTTCTTGCTGTGCAACTAATAACCAGTCTGTGGATGTTTTGTCTCTAGAGGGTGAAATTTTGATGAGTCATCGCCAAGACAGCCGTCAGCCAAGCAAGAATCTGTTCACGTGGCCGTATTACGTAGCCTGCAACTCGGTCGGTGAAATCGTTGTGTCCGATTGTGAAACGAAAACCGGACTACTTTTTCTGGATAAAAATGGAAACGTGAAATACGATTATCTTTCAATAGGCGTAGTGATCCAAGATCCACGTGGAATATGCACCGATCTGGACGGTAATATATACCTGGCGGATAAATCCGCGCACGCTATCCATAGTTTGACAGCAGACGGCCATTACCGGAAATGCGTGGTTAGCGCCCTTGATGACCTGGTTCAACCGATTGCCGTCTGCGTTAGCCCGTTTGGACACATTATTGTCACTCAGGATAATGGGGATATTAAGGTGTACGCAATTAACTAGTCCCTATTGAGCGTAGTTGAGTTATTCTGTGTTATGTTTAAATAGTGTAAACATGCTAAAGCAAGAGTTAATATAATAATGTTAAATTAGTCAGGTCAGTAGACAATGTACCATTACAATTTGATGTTTATAATAGTGAATATAAGTTATGTTAGATGTCTATTTTTCATTGTATATTCATTAAATTTAGTGTATTTTTTTTACATTTAATACAACTTAAATAAAGGTACAGCCAACAAAAAAAGATTTTTGCCAATTGTTGACGTCTTCATTGAACACATATTTTTAGTTGTGATAAAAATGACGTATAGGGAATGATGCTTTAAATGGTTGAAATATCTTGTATTTTCTCGCGAAATGATACATGTGTTATACATTGTGTACAAAAAAACCTTCAAAGTATGTATGTACTATCTTTGATATCCATTATTTTCAAAATTAGCTGATGAAAGTGACAATATAACTTGTAAGCAGACAGATAAACATAAACCTTAAGAAGGAAACACTAATGTATCAAATAAATCAACTTATACGAGTGTCAACGTTTGCATCGTTTCTTAGTGTCGCGTAACCTAAAACAACTTTCGAGTCAACGTATATACATGTGTTGGAGTTCCCGGCTGTACAGCCAATTATGCGTTTTACATCAATGGTTATTATTTACTTTTCATACATTTTAAGTCAAAGTATATAGTAATTAACTTCATCGTGTTGTTTTAATTTATTATACTTTGTGGTATGATCGTACATACACCCTATAAATGATCGTACATACACCCTATAAATGATCGTACATACACCCTATAAATGATCGTACATACACCCTATAAACGATCGTACATACACCCTATAAATGATCGTACATACACCCTATAAATGATCGTACATACACCCTATAAATGATCGTACATACACCCTATAACAATTGACCAAAATAAAATATGTTGCCGTTTTAACATTTTTGGGGGGAAAGTTAATCTTAAATATGGTTTGATAAGAGGCCGGTTTTGCTCGCTGCCTTGTAATAATATTTTTGTACACCCCCATAATATATGCACAAAATACAAGCGACTCAGTGTGAACCAAAAGTTCTACTGGCGTTATTGAAACAAGATCCCGTTGAAAGAAAACACTGTACGATTTTTGGTTTCTTATGTAACAGAAATACATGTTTAGACATTGACATAGACCACGCGAGTTGTTTGGGACTGATTTGTTACAATAAGTTTGTATTCAGTGACTTTTACACAGTGACATTTACCACGTTTCAGGATAATGATTGCATGTGTATGTGAAATTTTTATACAGTGCATGCTTCAAATGAATTTCCAAACTTCAGTAATACACATGGCATGATCATTGAGACTTTAATACATTTTATATTTAGTACGGGATATAATAACATTTCTATTTCTATTCTCCTAAATCCAAACCAAAAGCACCCATTTGAACATTTGAAGCGTTAAAAACGTACATGTCATTAAGGTGAATGAAAGCAAACTTCACGTTTTATACCTATATAAATTGCTATTATAGATGAGATTCGTTAACACCTAATATTCCAGAAGTGTAGTGTGTCGAAGTGTTTCGCTCACCATCACATAAGTCTTATATCTAAATATTTATCGAACTAAATAAAAGAACCAAATCTTTATTGAACTAAATCAAAGGCGCTCTCTGCAGTATGGATGAGTACTATATAGGTTATGTTACTTTAAAATAGGGAATTGCATGTCACTACACACCCATGGTAATCGCAGTATTTGCGATTTCAACATGAACACATTTATCTCTAAATCGAAACTCCAGAAAATTCGCGTCTGTAGAATTTCTTCTTTGTAAAAATACATTAAAATATGCAAATAGGACACATCATTTCAAAGCAAAAACAGTTTGACCAAAATCTGACACACGAAACCTCTCGTTAAACAAAAGAAAAATAAAACCCTTAACATATGGCAAACTTTTAGTGGGATATCGACTATCTACGTATATACCAATTACCTTTTCCTTTACCAACACGCATACACGCGAATGTACACGATGTCAATTCAAAATTGTTATATATAAAACCTCCACCAAGGCACCCTTTAAAGAATCCTTTAACAAATCCCGGATTCAGACAGTGCTCCGGATCATCACCAAACTTCCACCATTTGTTCATTGAGGTTTTCAACCATCCCATACAATATTTTGCAAATCCTTTCATTTCTCCGAAAAGTTGCTCACTAGAAAAGTGACAGAGAATCCAAATGCAGGCGCGGCCCATGGGTTTTGGAGTTGGAGGGGTGGAACAATTTAGTATCTACAAATGACAAAGAAGTGACCTTAAACAAACATTGACTTTTCTACTTAATATCATGTCTGAAATGCTAATGACTACCAATATTCTACACTTGAAAGTCAGGACTTCCAAAAGATTTCACCTTACTGCAAACCTGCAATACACGATAAGAAAACTTACACAAGTACATCATTCATCGAGGAGTAATTATGTTTCAGTTATTACAAGTCGAATATTAGATAGCTATAACGGGTGGGGGGTGGGGGGGTCGGAATAATGCAGTAGGAATTAAGTACGAGTCATTTTGTTGCTACCGGACTATAAGCGCCTTAAACGGTTTTGATCTCGGGCTTTTCCCTTAAAGAAAATTAGTGGAATAACCCGGAAAGCATCGGTGTAAACAATAACAGGGGAATTAGCCTCTATTTCTAAACCTTAAACACTAGAAGGCAAGCGGCCATGAAAGAATGGTATTGTCCGATTACATACTTTTGCTCCAAATAATTGCAATGTAACTGTCAAAAGATGTACGATAATTGTGATCAAACGAAATGAAATGTGAAAATTCTGATAAACGAAATACAAGTACTATATGTATATACACATATTAAAAAGACTTTGTGTGTGCAATGCCGAGCCATGCTGGTACCTCCGGCGACAGAATGTCACTGTAACATGCGGAGAAACGATTATTTGACTTGCGACAGAGGCTCTTCTACCTCTTCTAAACCTCCGGCATATGCCGTATATGATATTAAAAAAAACAGGTGTCATACTCACCACTGAGTTTAACTTCTGAACTGTGTATTTCGAACAACACTTGAACTTTCAATTCAATGAAATCAATGCATGCCATTGTGTAGTTAATGTCCGGCTTCCTTCCATTCTTTCCTCCGAGTGGTTAACTGCTGCAGTCAATGTTGACAGGGCGTTGACAGAGATGGCGTTAACAGTGTTCTGCACCTTACTGGGATACTGTTTTTTACCCCTGGAACCTATAAATGAAGGTAACGCTCTTTTACTTATACTACAGGTGGTATCAAATCGTGTACCTATGTAACAGACATGCTAGGTTAGGCGTTCGTTCGAACAAAGAAGAAAAAAATAACAACAGAAATCAAATAATACAGTTAATGCTATTTCTTTTGCCAGAAAGGATTGAAAGCCAATGTTCGTGTTTGTACAAATTATGCAATATTTGACACGGAACACTTTTTCTTTAGCGGGCCCCTGAAATTCTATATATATTCAACGTAACTAAGTACTAGATGTGCGTAGAGAGCCGCGCGCTAGCGGGGCGATTTTTTAAAAAATTGACCGTAAAACGCAAAAAAAACAACATTCGCGATTTTGTGCAACGTTTCATAAATATTTTGTGCAATATTTCACAAAATATTAATTTAAATTCGCATATCTTTGCGATTTACCCGCGTTCTATAACAAGGTCGGCGATTTTGAAAATGGTTATCGAGTCATTCATGCGTAAAAATAAATACAATAATTAACAGAGAACATGATAACAGCGTAAAGAAATGTTCAATAAGGCCATGTGCATCCATTAGTTGCAAATGTACACCTCTCAACTGAATGCAGTAGTCCTGTAGCAGTAAACCACGACGAAATTTGAACTGTTAAAAAGCGGAATGACTAATTTGTGGGGCTGCCGCACCCACACCCCCGCTTATTAACACTCAAACGTTTGGTTCAACTTTCATCCTGTTTTGATTCATAACAAGGATATTTTTCCAAGAAAAACATTACGAATCGAGAAAAAATGGCGGCCGACTAGAACAAGATAAGTCATGCATAGCAAAGTACAAACTACCCTTTGACACAATTAGCAAAATGTGTTTGTTCATTTTGCATTTTTCTTAGTATGTTTTCTATTGCCAATAATCATAAATACAACTCCTGAAATGCATTCTTAGCAAAACAAACTAGTATTAGTTCACTTGGTTGCAATATTTAAATTAACTTCTTATGTTTTTTGTTTGCTACAGCCTTCATGCCGTCTTTTGAAAATATCTCCATGATTTTACATCCATCAGAAGGCCTTGTCGAAGGCGACAATTTGACTTTGAAGTGTTCAGGAGGCAAGGATACCATGTGGTATTACTATCTGAAGAACAGTCCTACAGCAGTGGATGTTACAAACCACTCTTTCCAGCAACTGATATACAGCTGCAACGACACTATGTGGATATCTACACTTACTTTGACACTGACTAAAAGTATGAACTTGTCCAGGGTGAGATGTAAAACAAAAGTTTATGTAGAGGAAAATGCAGACCGTCGAGATTTTAAGGAAACAGCGGAAATTCCTGTACACTGTACGTAACATACAATGTATATATTGAAAAGTACATACACCACCTGTCAAGTTGTATGTCTTCGTAATTTATTCAGTACATTTACACTTTTATTACTTATCATTTTCGTAACTGGGAAGGTTTACATTTCATAATTTCTTGCAGTCTCCTAACACTATTTGGCACATGAGAATCTTCAGAAATGAGTACGCATGTTTTTAGAATTTTTAAATCAGATTTTCTATTCAGATAAACCGTCAATCACAAGCATCAACCGAGACCCAGGTTACTTTCAGTATGAGGAAGGTCTCGTGAAGCTCTCTCTAAGATGCAATGCTGATGGAAACCCAACTCCATCTTACCGCTGGATTTTCCTACCAGTAGACGAGAATTTCAACTTTGATATGTCACAGCAACAAGAGGAGAATTTTAACAGACCTGGTGTGCTCGATCCAGTCGACGACAGCTGGAAGAGTGGTCAGATAGGTCAGCAAATAGAAGATCATTTTAGCAGTCGCGAAAAGTCTCGGACAAGGGTCGAGAGTTGGGCAGACAGATTCATGTTCCGCTCATCACCAGACTTACAGCGGGCGAACCATTGGATGCTTGAATTAAAAGGCATCAAGTGGACTCAGCATGAGCTGATTTTAAAGGACCTTACAGCAAACCATTCAGGCATATACACGTGCATAGTATACAGCCGAATTAAGGATAAATTCTATACGGTGACTCGCAGCGTCGTTATTGTTGTTGGTAAGCACGAAAAGAATGTAGTGTTCAATAAAACATAACAAAGATATCTCTGCATAACAAAAATAAGTTCATTCCATGTAAAATATTATTTAAGCAACACGACATGAATTTAATGTACGTGCGAATACACTTTGCTTTTTAACATTGATTTATTGTCTAAAAGGTCCAAGTGGTAAATTCGCTGAAAAGGCCATGGCTACGGCAACAACTAGAGGTAAAAGTATATTTGAATAAAACAAAAGTTTTTTTTTTCATTTCTACGGTGAAGCCTGCGTTATGTACAATAAACCAACATATTTATCATAGAACACAAACATGCGAGTGTCCATAATTTATTAACTTTTTTTAAAATAAAAATAAATACTATTATTACAATTTCTTACATGCTAAACATACATTGGTTAACGACAAGAAAATAAGTTGCATTATCAAACCACGTATATAATTAAGATCGTTTTGCAAAACATAATAAACCATGTATTAATAGACTTATTAATTCGCATTGCGTAATACTCTTATTATGTGCAAATACCCGTTAATCTTTTGGACATATATTTGTTTCAAAGACGGCTACTCCTGGAACGACATAGTTGTCATTGGATGTTTGACGTTGGGTCTGGCGTCAATGTGTTTCGCTCTTGCTGTTGTCTTATCGGCTTGTCGCAGACGACCAGTGGCTGCTAGAACCTCGAGTACCAAGAAAGGTTATTATAACTTTAGTTTTGATATGAAATGAATAATACATATCGTTTTCTCTATACAGAATCGCTCGTATAAGCGAGCAAATAACAAATACATGTATATAAAGAATACATGTATTATGTGTTAACCGATCCAACCAATAATTGCGTAATAAACATTCCCCCCTTTTTTCGACTTATATTAGTTCTTCGGCGGAAAAGGATAAACAATAACCGAAGCTTTGTAGTTTCTGTCTTTGCCATTTTTGCTGCACACAGGCTGCGTTTCACAATATTTTGCAATAGTTTTATATTTTGTTGTCAAACTTTTCAATAATAGCCATTACTTTATTTTGACAGCTGATGTCAAAATCCAAACTGATGTTGAATCATCCGATAAGGACATGTAAGATTTGTCTTTTAATATTGAATGCGCACAAGCAGAAGAGTTATTATTAAAATGTGATGTTTAATTAAAATCAAAAGCGTTGTTATTTGATGTAGATCTAAATAGCAAATTGATTTAAATGTTCAAATTTTGATTAGGTCTAGAATATGTTTTAGAATACAAAATAATTCATAATAATCTGAATATAATTTTACTTGGGTAAACTATTAATAAAGTTGTATTGTCTTTATGCAACCAAAAAATAAAATAACTCATTTAACAAAATTTAACAGCAATTCAAGTTCAATCTCACAATTTGCATGTCACATTTTTGTAGCCCGAAACGCGTGTACAAGTGCCTGGACGGACAGATATCAGTGGAGGAGGCGTATGACGTCGAGTGGATGACATTGTGAGGCACACATGCACACAGGAATGGAAAGGGGACTAGGCTATATGAACTGTTCTGGTGCCAATGAATCGAAACTGAAGCAGTGTTTTATTTATAAAAAGTATTTCAATTGTGTAACCTAATCAATGTAAAATACTTGCGGCATTGAAATATGCATTACAGACCAAGGTGTGTCAACTAATGTTCAAACAGGGAAAGAGAACTTGACTGGAATCACCATAGACTGAGCGGAAATGCGATGCTTTGTGTTATTTATTTTATTACTAATTTATAACTGACAATTTTCGAATGTGTTACATCGTTTTGCAACTCTGTGACTTATTCGCTTTGTGTTACTTTCTGAATGACTGAAAGACGTTCTGTTTTTTGACCGTGTTAAGTGAAAACAATGGCCGGTGTTATACATTTCGTTGACACTCATATATTTATGCAGTTTTATTGCTAGATAACGTAATTTAGAATTATCAAATATTCATTTAGTAATAAGATATTAAAACGTTTTCATGGAGATTAAAATGTACATATACATGTATATGGTAAAGCTGTAATTAGTACTTGATTTGACTGTTTCATAGTGTAAACAAAATGTTATTTTTTTAAAATGAAAAATAAAGGCTTACTGGACTGCCACTGTATTATTTCTGCATACTATTTCTTTGCCCGGAGGTTTTTTCGATGCAGTAATCTCTCTTGAACAACACCATTGCCGTGTATACATTCGCAAGCAACAGGGTGTGATACAGTTGCATACAGTTGCATAATTTTAATCCTTAGTAATACTAGACATACCCGAATCATATGTAATGGCATCAAATATCGGCGTTCACGCTGTGTCAGTAAAACAACAACTAAGAATTCAATGTTATAAACAACAATAGAAACGTTAATACAATGATAACAGTATCAGCATAATCTTAGAATAATCGTTAACATTATTATCAATAAATTCAATATTACTCAGAAAATATTCACAATCGTGGTATAAACATCACAGCAGCGGAACAGCAACTATCATAACACTATTATATTTTCGTTTGCGGTTTAGCAACCTCTGTCCCGTGATAATAGATAGATATAGAATGTGAAAAGGGAATGAGAACAGCAACTATATAGTGTTATACTATTATATTTTCGTTTGCGATAATGTGAAAAAGGAATGAGAACAGAGTAACATAATCTGAAAAGATACAAAGATAGTCATCGACATAAAACTGATTTAATATAGAACAATGCAAGTGAGAGATGTAGAGAGCAGTGAGTAATGGCTTTGTAGGTGAATTAAATACTGAATGTCCATTCAAATTGGAAAGAAGTGAAAATAACAAATAGGAATCAAAAGATACGGATAGCTATTAAACATTCGTTGGGCTGTAGGAGTCCGACAACCCGACCGCCGGACAGAATTAGATCAGTAATAACAGTGCCTACAATGGTATGTGGTTTACTTAACTTCGTACTGGACCAGGGCAAATGTTTTTTCTATATCGGGACAAGTACACGTGTATGCCTAGCATTGAAGAAGTTAGCTAGAACAAGAATTAAGTTTAGAAGTAAGGTTCATTCCACCCTGCATCGAACTTCCATACGACTAGACTTAGCTACAATAATCCTCACCAGCTCAGCACAATCAACAACTTTCAAAGCAAAATCCACTAAAACATCAGTCAGCATTTCCATGACCATTGACTCCCATTCCATCATACATCCAACTGTTTTCAATAGCACAGACACACACGCTTCTTCTACCTTCCTGTTTGTATTTGACTTTACCGAATAAATGGACGCTCTTTTCTGTGGGAACAAGAACGAAACATTTTGATAGCTTACAACTCGTTATAGTACCCGACCCGACCATTGTGCACATTTTATACTTGTTCAGAAATGTTTGTCAATATATGGTATATTTTATAGTAAGTAAACTGTATCTGATACTTAAGGTTAAGGATGTTGTATTACTCGTTTATTGTAGAACTAAATGCAGATACACATTATTCGAAATAACCGTCTTCATTTCAAATCCAGAGCAAAGACTTTAAGGGTATATCGACGGTATTTCACATATATTTAGACACGTATTAAAACAAGACATATTCCCACTTTTATAAAATACATTTTTCCAGTACCAAAACTAATTGTATATTGATGGAATCGTTAAGAAAACAAAAATACAAAGCCAAAAACGTTGGATACACGGTAACGCACTCACGTCTAAAAAAATTTGCATTTCAGTGCAAGATTTCCTACGCTATACAACTTTTATCAATGTTGCGCATGCATGCGCCTAACGGTACCTCATGCACATTAGTTTCATTCATATCGATTTTAGTGCTACTACTAATTTTCTCGCGCCCGCGAAAGTGTCATCGATGACACTATTAAGAATTATTATGTTTCAATTATATAATTAAATTTGTCAACTGTTCATAAAAACAAGGTGATTGTATTTAACAAGGCTTAAATATTAGTACTCTGTAAATGATTTTCTTTTTTGCAAATTGTTATTGTCGAACCACTTTCGGTATACGCGCCTGTAAAATGTTTGTTGTCTTGAATGAAAATAATCCGTGAAACGGACATTCATTGTCATTGCGTTGAAGTGTATCGTCTTCACATAATTAGAGCATAATTAGAGCATTTCGACTGAAAGTTTAACAGGAGTTCCGCCATTGATTGTTTTCTTTAATGTTTTCAATGCATCTTGTAACTTCATTTGTGATCCAACTGCTTTCATTGCATTATGTGAATGTTATAATATTTGCGTTGGTATTATGTAAATAAAGATGAATATTTGCTTTCGAACGGGAATTTATTTTACCAGCATGCATTCACCGAGCATTAAACGAGTACACGCCTCTACTGATATCGTGACATAGATGTCTAAAGTGAGGTTTTCACTTCCTCAATCTCCGTGAGGGTAGGTGAAACCGTGTGTGTGTTACTAATTTTCATGTGCTTAGTGCTTAAAAATGAACAATCGCTGCCTTTTTATAGCGGTCAGTATTTTGGAATTGAGAAGATGTAAGTTATATTAACATATAATATTCTATATATTTCGTATATATTCTTTAATGATGGTTTAATGAATTGCAGTTTGATTATGCACAATGTTAATCCAAGAATATAACATTTAAAAGATGTTAACTATATGCAGCTTCGCATTTTAAAGTATTTTAGTAGTAGTAACCATAGTAATAGCAATACGTTTAGGTAAAATAGAAATCATTTATACATGAATGCATAAAATGAGGTCGTTTAAACAGCTTTGTGCAGATTCTGGTCAGACTCTTCAGTGCGGCCAGTCTGGTGTTCCTACGATGGGTCAGCCGTTCGAGTTATACTGTACCGTAACAGGACAAGTGACATTTTATTATGGTGTTATATTGAAGAAGGGAACGGCAAACTGTATGCAGATTCCAAGCTTCGATACAAATTTTAATGCAACTTTTTATGACGATGCTGTAAAGAGTCGTCTACGTACCGTGGTGTCAGTTATCCCAGTACGTGCCGTGGTGTCAGTTATCCCAGTACGTGCCGTGGTGTCAGTCTTGGAGACATCTGTCTTTACTACTGATACAGTAGTGCCACTTGCAAAGCAACAAACTATAACTATAAAAGGTAATATTAAAATCACATTATTTTTGTCATGTTTGCATACAAATAATCATTCAACATTTTATGACAATGTTGTCAAGAGTAGCATTAGTTCCGTGGTGTCAATTTTGCATGACTATCTTAACAACTAATTGATATGTTGACTTAAAACACGAAAGGTGTAGTTAAATATACCCATAATATTTACTATAACCTACATTTTGAAAGACTGTATACGAACTCTGATGTCGTCATCGAATGATACAACACAAAACGAAGAAACTGCTTTAATAGCAATGTGTGTTGCGCGTTTTTATTGTGTCTCAAATAATTAGAACAGGTGCCTATACATTATTTTCTAAAAGCCATCTATTAATTTTAATCAAATATGTAATTTTGGTTTAAAGATGAACAGTTAAAAAAGTAAATGTTATTAGACAAATATATTTCAACTAAATAATACTTAATTGAACATTATCTTATTCCAGTCATTCCATTTTTTGGAACCGAAAATGGAAATAATATCACATATTCGCCTTCAACAAATCAAGTTGAAGGTGATGAAATGACCTTCACTTGCCAAGGTGATGTCGGAAATAATCCAGTGGGGAACTTCTTGTGGTTCTACTACCTCAATGGAAGCTCGACAGCAGTAGATGTTTCCAACAACTCTACGGCTCAAGCTCCACAGGACTCTATAGTTAGTGGGAGAACATGCTCGAAAACACGAGTGTCCACACTAACCTTGACCCTGACCAAAGCAATGCACTGGTTTGTCGTGAGATGCATAGTGAACCAGGATCAGCCATTCAGTGAAACAGGTCAAGGCTATAAAATGATGCAGCCGATTAATGTTCAGTGTAAGGAACTAATTATTACTTACCATTTGCACGTTGTAATTAACATGTTTTCAGGTGTTTGTTTTACATAAAATTAAATCTGAAAAGTGAAATTATTAATATACTTGCATTAATATAGTGTAAATAAATAATTATGCTTTAACTTCACTTAACACACTTCATGATTATGAAATGAGAATAATGAAATCACCACCCGTATTTCTTACTTCACAATCACAATTCATAATTATGAAATGGGAATAAGTAAGTTACCACCGGTCTTTCGTACTTCACACACCACAATTCATAATAATTCAATTCATAATAATAAAATCAGAATAATGAATATACCTCCGGTACTCAATGGCAAAGCAGTCTTACATTTCTCAAGGCAATGTTTACATTGTACTGCGCATGCACAAACCCCCATGTTTTCGTGTATACCTTAATATTTTGACGGTCTTACAAAATTCACGCCACATCGGTATTTCATATTTATATCATAACTATAAAAAATAGGCACACATTACTTCAAGGGACTTGTTCACAGATTTTTTGTATATTTGAAAAATGCCCTTTAATACCTTAACTGCAAAAAATACAGGATATGAAATAACACAAACAAATATTCTATAAAGAGCGGCTAGATCTCTCGGCCATCCGAACTTACAAAATGGTAATGAATTTTTAACGCTATATAAGTGATACACATGTGTTCCCTTATACCGAAGACAAGCGTTACAAACGCTTTATAAATTTACCACTTTCAATTGATGATTTTTCATAAACGACACTATATTTCCAATATTTCTTTGTCAGGAGTGTTCACTTGTTTATATATAATGTATCTTCTTTTGGGGATCTATGACAATCGTCATGAACAGGTCCCTTTAATCGTCATGAACAGGTCCCTTTAATCAGAATGACCTCTAGCAAATAAAATCTAATTGCGTTTAATTGTTTTCAGCAAAGATCTTTATCATTTCTTCCGCCTGTTATTTTGAAATAGCTTGTAGAATACATGTATTTGCGGGTATTAAATTTGTAATGCTTTAATTGTTTTCAATTGAATGCTCAATCAATCTACGACAAGAACTCTTTGGCTGCAATGAGGCATTGCATTATGTAGATATAATTACTTCGCATCAGAACTTCAGTCCAAACGATCAACTGTCCCATAAGACATGCATAAACGTGACTTTATGAAAATATTTCTGGTATAAATCTTCTAAAATGATTGTAAAATTTAGAATTGTAACATAAATTCTAATGCAATTTTGTTGTAAGACAAATCAACGATAACTGGAATAAAAAGAGTTCCTGACACCCAACAGTATACAGAAGGAGAGGAGTTACTGACCCTGACTTGCACAGCCGACTCCAACCCACCACCTTCATACTACTGGATATGCGAGTCAGATGGCAACGACAGGAGACAGATTGGTTCAGGGACCAAGCTGGAGCTCAGAAACCTGATCTTGAACCACACGGGGGTCTATACGTGTGTGGCGTACAACCTGATCATGGGAGTTAACCGGACCGTTTATGCTAGCGTGCGGATTGTTATAAGTCGTATGTACTCAATATGTTAAGGATTAAACAAGAGAGATACAAACAAAAGTAAAACTAAATACATAAAGATGTTCAAAACTTTATTTGCTTAAATAGTAGCTTTGGTTATTAATACCCATGGAAATATATAGCGTTTCGAACAAAGACACAATGGTTGTCACGGTGTGCATTTGTACTGTAGTACAACAAATGATCGTCGAATCTGCAAGCAAGTACATGATGTGTTTGTTTTATTTGTAAAAAATATGACAAGAGCAAGTCAAACCACAGAGATTGTGTCCCAAATAAAAAGATACGTTAATATTTACGGAAATATTTATATTAGGGCCAATGTGCCCATTACGACAGCAGGCTAAACGGGCTGAGCGTAGTTTGTCTAGACTCCGCTTTTTTGTGTAAATGTCCAGTTTTGTGTTTTGTGGTTGTTTAATTTAGGCATAGAAAGTGTTTAAATTAAATGCATTTATACATTTTTATGATGTAATAATGTGTTTCTCGTCCAATTAAACCAGATTTTAGAGGTGTTATCTTCATAATAGCAAATAACATTATTTCAGTATCTATATTTTTATCTTCTACAGACTACAGACATACAATATCCATAACTTATTTTTTCTTTTATATATTATGCGTAATCAAACATGCACCTAGTATGTTTTTTGTTTATAAATAATGCATAACTGCGCAAAGATTCAATTCAACAAGTTTGGCCAGCATTATAGCGACCCATATAGTCTGCAGTTAAGTGCTTCGCTGATATTTACTCTTAGATCGTTGAAATTTAAGCCTCCAATTCCCCTATTACAACCGAATCATTCTGAACGCTACAAAATATTATTCCATTTTACAGATGCTGATGTTCGGGGTTACAGTGGCTGCGATGGCACTCATTCTTGTTATTGTGGTTATTGTCCTCCGCAGGAGGTATAGGTGTGTCAAAAAACAAGGTAACTGTAAAAGGTATTGAAAAAAAAATATTTAAAAATGACCTCCGTACCTTAATATGTCAATTTATTCATTTAAATGTAAGTATTATGTAAACACTAAATAAGAACCCAGACAAAAGACTCATTATTGAAAGTCAAGATATTATTTTCCATGGAATAATTGTGTTCTATATGAAGTTGTCCTATTTTAAATGAGTTCTCTTTCACTTTCAAGACTAATAAACCCAAAGATATAATTGTGTAACCGTTTTATTATGCAAATGCCGAATGTAAATGTCCAATGTAAGTGAGTTACTTATCTTAGAACAGAGTTTAACAAGTGATGTTTCTGGCATACTGATAAGCGTTTTTATACGTTACTTTAAGAATTACATTGTTTGTTGGACACAAAAATATACTTGTTTTCTTATTTTAGGGAGAGACAATCATCGGGAAACCGGAATTACGTCTACATCAGTTGGTAATAGTTGAAGAGTTTTTGTAAAGTTTTCAAAATCATACATGGATTCTTCAAACGCAACTGCATATTATAAACTGCAATTATCTGTAATGTCTGAACAGATCGTTACAATAATATGCTAAGAAAACATATTATATTCTTAAAGAAAGGCAATGCCAATTATGATGTCAGTTATCGTTTTATTATTTTGTGAAATATTTAATATCATTACAATATTAACTTGGCTCCATTATTTTGCTTTCAGAATGCACTGAAAACAAACCACTCCTTACTACAGGTTAATCTTTACTAATGCAATAAGACATTGTACTTTAATTGTATGGGGTAGTGTGGTGTGTAATTAAGTACACAGTAGGTAATTTAATGAACGACAACAATAGAAGACGTTTCCATAACTCATGTTCATAAACACTGACTCATGTAATCATTGTACTTGGCAACACGCGGTTTTACTAATATACACGTACAAGCATATGGTAACGCCACTGGTAAAGTATTCAATGAGCAATAATTTATACATAAATAGGCATGATCGCTATTAATGGTTGGCGAAGATGCGACAACGGGAAGTTTATCTCAGTTATTTTGCTACACAAACGAGATTTAGAAAATACTTATCGCCGCAACATTTTTATTTTTTTATTTTGTATGTCCACGTTTTATCGGAAAGCGAGATCTGCAGAAAATGAAAACTAAAATGTCGCATCGTCGCGCCGTCGCATTATCGCGAGCGAAATTTAATTTGCGGAAGCATGATTCCGTCCTTAGCATTCATTATAACAATGTCTCTGTTATGTGTTTGACAGCATTCCAAGGATGTACGAGACTCTAGAAAGAACTTCCAGAATGAATGAGCCGTACAGTCAACTGGAATCAGCAAGTGGGCCTTGAGTGAAGAATATATAATGCATTGGCAACAGATGTGTCAACAGAAGCAAGGGTTTCGCTGTCGATCGCCACTGTCGCCAAATGCGACAAATTTGCGAAAGTGGCGACTATTTCTATATCAAAACATCATTTTTAACTGTGTAAGGAAAGTAGTTGGTTCTAGGGCATGGCATTTGTTCGTTAAAATTGCATCATATTTTCTGCTACTAACTTAATTCTTCAGGACTTTCAGCTATATTTTTTCCCTGTGTGCTTACTTAACAGGAAGTTATCATTCTTGTTTAGGAACTGCAATTGTATCATCATATTGAACCGTGGACACTTAAACGCTGCTTTTATATACTATATGTGTCATATCTCTTGTTGTTTTCTGGTAACTATTTTTGCCTTTGCGACGGACACATGGCCGGTAATAATAATGCTCCCGAAATATTATGTTGATAATTTAAGTGAAAAGGATATATGTGAAAGTCAATAATTTATATTCAAGATACAACATAGACGTGATCATGATTTTATATTCCAACGTTGACATACTGCGAGCTGTCGGTTAATTGTTATTTTAAAGGACTTTCTGAGAACAACAGGAATATCTGTAATGTTTTCATAGCACAAAGTACGAACGTTTCTCTCCTCTGTCCTACGATCGGAAACAATTGCCATGTTACAATGTTACTGCTGGTGTTGCTTTTTTTTTAACGTGACAAATGCATGTTAGAAGTTTCCTAGTTTAACAACTTATGATTAACTTCAAGCAAAAACAGTAACACCGATGCACTTGTTTCAATGATCATCGATATAAGGAAAGTACCTTAAAGGAACTTGTTTACAGATTTTGGTATTTTTGAAATATGCGTTTAAACGTTTAAACTGGGAAATTAAAGCATCTCAACTAAAGAGCTCACAAATTATAAAAAGAAAAAGCATAAAAAAATCAAATCTTGGTTCGACTGTAGCACGAACCTACAACCTCCGGATCAAAAGTCCGACGCGCTAATCTAAATTATATACATGCCTGTGTACATTTTACTTTATGTAAGTAATACACGCGTTTTCAACAATTCCAACGAAAACAACAGAAAAATTCCAAATTAGTTAATCGTTTCGCGTTACGAACGCTGTATAACTTTTCCATTTCAACTGATGATTACTCATTAACAAAACGTTATTTCCAATGTATGTCAATGTCAGTAGTTTTGTTTCGCTCCTTTATATACACTATCCTTTTGGTTTTATAATTTGTGACAAACATTTTGGAAATTGTCAATTCGTCAATCGGTGAACAGGTCCCTTAAATACTTGCGCTGTTAAACTAACATACGAATATATCAGTCCTTTATTCCCAGATAAGCCATGAAAATGATAATGAATCAACAGATCGCAGTATGCCTACTTTCATCATCGATTATCGACCTTGAAATACATATAACATCTGACACGAGTTGTCATTTCATACCATAATTGATTTCATGAGTTCAGGAATTTTGTTAGTAAGCCAGCCTTTTGCGAAATTTCTCCTATATATGTCAATGGGCCAGTAAAAACTTAAGGTTTAGGTATTGTTCTCATTGTAAGCAAATGTCGTTCGTGATTCAATTAATTTCCTTTTCTTTCCTTTGTCTGAGTAATAATAGGAAATGAAGCAATTCATAGTTTGATTCATATTTGCTTAAAACGATATTTTCTCGCCATTACGACGGTAACTGGCTCCAAAAATGACTCGAACATCATCACGCCCTCGTGTATACATATTTCTCATTGGAATTTGTATTTTAAACAGAGTGTGTAAAGGTAAGAATATTCATGATTTGAAAAAAATACATTAAATACAGGGTATTACATTTATTTTGGTTGCATTACACTTTGTACATGTATTTTAATTAAAATAGGAATGTGCGGTAGAAATTATGGCACTTTTTATACACAAAATATTTACCCTATTCAAAACAAACTCGGTCACCAGAATGTGTAGATGTTATGACCTCTAAATTTTGTATTTGCTAAATTATTGCAACAATTGCATAGCATACTAATAGGAATTTTGTATTTTGGTTTGGTGACTAAATGCAAAGCGCAATTTTTAAAATCCATGTATGAGTATAATGAATGTTTTTAAGCTTACACGTTTTTATGGTATTATGGAGTTTTGATAAATGTTTACCATAAATGTATTGTTTTCTATTACATAGGGGACGTTCCAGAATTGAATTGTTCATCATCCGGAACGCCCACTCTTGGACACATGTTTTCTATGAGTTGCACAATGAACACAGCAGGTTCAGCCACATACTTCTATGGGATATTTCTTAACAAAGACGGTTCACATTTTATGTTCACGCGACGATTCCAAGAGAACGAACAAATAAAATTAGAATATGGGACACGTGTGCGTGGTCGTGTAAAGGTAGTGTCTGCGGTGAAGATAACCGTTGAGATGACATTTGATGAACTGGAGTGTGACGACAATGGGGTCTACGACTGGAGTTTCCATATTACAATCAACGCCAGCTTTGCGTTGGTCCATCGAACAGTTATTGACATGAAAAGTAATTTTAGTTAATAGTCCGTCTAATAAAAAACAACCTTTAAATTTTCTCTCATTTATGTTTTCGTTTTTTATGAACTCGTTTGCTATTTCCTGTTGAAAATCTACGACATGAAAAGTAACATTTCATTTTGTACTGCTTCTTATAAAAAACATTTTTAAAATTAAATTCCAATTCCCGTTGTTGTTTTGTTAATGGCGATCATCTACAACAATACAAACTGTAAAAATAAACAACATCGCAAGTAACATTAATCAGTATCTCAAATGCAGATACAGTTTATTTTACACTATATTCACACAATGTACGCACATATAAAAGTATCTGTTTTTCTTTCGACAAATAAAAATAAATCAATGACGCTTATTAATAAAGAATATAAATGTTAAAAGGTTGTCAGCTTATCTAAGCAACAAAAAAGGGAACAGTGGTTCTTTCTGCCTTTCAGTTCCCGCGAAATTTATGGACAGCGCTCCGTTGGCATACATTCCAAACGTGAATCTTACCGAAGGAGACGCAGTGAACTTTGCCTGCAAGGCGGACATAGGCCGCAACCCGACTGGGGTTATATCTTGGTTCCACTACACGACCAGAACTTCCGATGGTATCGAAGTTACGCACATGGCACGGACCCGTCCTCCGCCGCCATTACACACGTATAAACAAAACTGCTCCAATCCTCAAATGTCCGAACTCACATTGAAGCTAACCAGAGACATGCACTTGTTTGTGGTTCGATGTACTATGAATCAGGACGATCCGTTCAATAACATTGGCCAAGGATATAAGGCTACACAGCCTATAAATGTGTATTGTAAGCGACATTGCAATAAGTCCATATATCGTTTTTCCAGCATAGACATGTCATAGACATGTCTATGTCATGGACTTTTATTTCTGTACATAGTGCATACAAGTATAGTTTTCAAGAATCAGGTGTTTCAAATATTTCAATTAATTAATTGAATAATCTAGATTTAAATGTTCGCGATGCATATAATAACGATTATATAATTTATTTATTTCATAACAATCTGTATTTATAGTTATGATACTTTCTTGGACTGTAACATTGTGATACCTGGCGAAACGTCAACTGTTGACGTCTTCTGGTACATGTTTTGCAGTGCTTTTACACTGTTGAACAAATGATACTTTGTGCATACAAATCGAAAATATCATAATCATCTGACATCCGGTTTATATGACCATGCTGTATTATTTTTCAGACAAGCCAAGATTCTCAAAGCTTTCACAACATCCAGAATATCAGCAACATCAAATTTCTTCTCTAAGATTGAGCTGCCATGCTGAGGCAAACCCGCCCGCGTCCTACGTCTGGATGCACCAGCACAATGACGTCACTTCCACCCAAGTAGCCACGGGTTCTCAACACTACATCACCAACCTGTCGTTGAGCAATGCTGGAATATACACTTGCGTGGCGAATAACTGCATACACGGTCGGAATTGGACTGTCTTTGCGAGTACAGTCGTTAACATTGGTACGTTTTTTAAATATGTTATATACTTAACGGTTTCTATTGGGCTGAATGTTCGAAGAGAACTTACATGACAATTAATACTAATTACAATAATTTTAAAATATAACTTCGGAATAAATAAAAAGACAGAAGCCAACAATTGTTTTATTGCATGTGTTTGTTAAGTAAATAACACAAATAATGCAATTAAAACTACTTCTAAATAAATTGGCATACACCGCTCTGATATGTATCCAAGGTGCATCATTTATTTTGCTTAAGTGGACACAGAAAACACAAGCGACACATCCATAACAGTCCGGAACAATCACGACAACAGAACAGCGAATGCGTTGTTCCCAGTTGGATTGTCTGTTGCAATTGCAATTGGTGGTATTGCAAGTATTACTTCGGGTGCGGTTTTAATATTGCTGCTCAGACGACTATGTTCGCGGATAAAATACAACGGTATCAGATTTGTAATTATATTTTCGTTTTGTTAGATTTTATAAAGACCGATTGTTGGTACTAATACATTTTCATCGAGGCGGACGTACCACTAAAGTGTTTAAAATTTCCCAACGTTTTCATTGATACACAATAAAACGAACTCATATAAATATATTTTATACATATAAATAAACGTAAACATATAGCGCCCACTAACTACATCCCATACTGTCTGTTACACTAAATTAGCAGTGTCTCATTATGAGCGTGTATTTATAATTATCATGCATTTATTTACAGAACAAACCGCAGCGGCTGGTCAGCAGCCAAACAGGTGAACTTTTAATGAACTAGTTAATATAATATCTTTTATCACAGCTTTTGAAATCAATAAATTATTTTTTAGCATTTTTTTCAAAAGAATTTTGTAGTGAAAACATAAAATGGAATGAATAATGTGTACGCATGTTCTAAAATAAAAACCTCTTTGTTTTATTTTAGAAAGTCTATCAATAGTGAAGTTACATACATAAACCAAGTTCATGTAAATTGCCGATCGACACGATGCGATTGATTACCGGTTCAGCCATTTAGAAATGTATACTTGATTGATTGTCAGAGATGCCTTGTAATAACAACTGTATTCTGTAAACGGCGTTTGTCGCAAATGGAACTGAGTGGAACTGAGTGGGCGTGGCAATCAAACAGTGGACTTACAACCACGCCTTCTCAGATCAATCTGCTTACATCGTTTACAGAATACGAATGTTTTTACAAGACATTTCCTCCAAACAATGAAATCCTTGCTTTCAGACTGGCTAACCGCATTCTCAACAAAATCTCAACAAACGGTTTACTGTTACCAAAAGAATGCTTTGGATGCAAATCGTGGCCATATCCTTAGTTTTTCTTGAATATGTGCTTATTTTGTTAACAATAATAAATCATCTACACTACAGGACTCTTAATTAAGATTCGTATTTTATTTTGCTTTTAGCGATTCTCAGCTGTACACACTTCTGGACAGAAATCTGATGCCTGAAAATTCATACAGTCCGGTGATATCGGGTGCGCCATTGCAGTGCGAAGATTAAACCAAACTCTGTTTCAATAAGTGACGCTGCCACGACTGGCAAAATATTTAAATTATTGGTGTTATGCTAGGTTCCCGCTATCACGATCGAGTCACCAGTGGAATCGTGGTCTTAATCGTGGACAATCGTGGTGATCTTATCAGATCTTATCAGATCTTATCAGATCTTGAGGTCAGTCGTGGTAAGAGTGTTAATCATAGAAAAAATTTGAACAGTTCATAAATTCTCTACGATAAACAAGATTAACTACGATCAATTGTCAATCGGGATCATCGTACCAGATCTTATTGCATCGTAACAAAGCGCGACAAATCGTGTTTAATTGTGTATCCAATTCGTGGTGATCGGGATCGACGTAGACAAGAAAAACACCATGCTCTGTTAAGATGTGTTGTGATCTCAAGAAACAATGAAGTCAATAGTCAGTCGGGCTGTATTTATATCATTCGGGTCCAGTCGTAGCTCCAATCGTGATCTCCATCAATCATGATCGTGAAAGACATCGCGACCACAATCGTATCCTATCGTAACGGAGCGCATGGATTCGTGATAAGCGTATCGGAACTTTTCTGTACGTACTAGAACGTCCTAATTCCGGGAACCCGATCGTGATGATCGTGTCAGATTGAGACTCACTCGTTTACTCGATCAAAACAATCCCAACGGAACGTATGTAATCGTATCTAAACTGGAAATCAGATCGTAACACCTGTAATTGAAAAATCGTGACCAGATCGCAACAGAGCGCAAAACGTCGTATCAAAACGTATGGACTCGCATCACATCGTATCCAAGCCTGAAATCTCAGAGAAATACCACGATCAGCTACGAGTGTCCAATCGTGGCGTTCGTGACAGATCGCACGATAGCGGGAACTTATAATAAAATATCCATTCGCTGTATTTCGTTACAATCTGATTTACTACCTAACAACCGAGTTTGTACAAAGGGGACATGACCATGCATTCGAAGCAATTGCCACGGCAATGGATGATCATTAATTATCTCACTAAAGATGGACAGCAACTCGAATTATATGTATGACAAACTGAATATTTGTATATAAGTAAATATAAACTGGTTAATAATGTTAACTTTCAATGGATATGCGCCATTTGTTTTTAGTTCGCTTCTTTGGACAACGCATTTCCCAATGCTTTATCGGTATTAAACAAATACATATTCAGGAGAGGGTAGGTCTTACTAAAATAATTTCGCTATGTCATCACTCGATTATTTAACATCGATAGTATGTTATTGTGTACATAGCACAAAAACTGAACAAACATGTGTGTATAAAATTATATATAATAAGTATATATCTTTTACATTTTCTAGCAAGTGGAATGTGTGTTTGATTTGAAGATACTCTGCATACTGTGCAGATTTTTTTACAATATAAATAAGACATAAACTAAACCATATCTGCATTTCACTAAAGTTGTAAATCAAAATATTCCTAATATTAGTCTGCTAGCTGTACTCCGTTTTCGTGACCTATACACTTTCGCAATTCCTTCTTTTTTATAAACTTCACAACTGAGAATTATGTTTCAAATGGTACTCATTTTGACAATGCAGGCGTTTGAAATAAACACGCCCAATGGGGGGGGGGGGGGGACTCCGACGGAAATCCCTGTGTAATGAAATCATTTAATTTCTGTAAACATTCATGGTTGAATTGAGTAAGGTTTTTATAGGTAAAAAAAACATACATATACAATATGTAAGAACGTTAAAGGTACGTATCGGCGGCTAATACGGTATAATATTTTTAAAAAAAAATGTAAAATTGATGTATATAAAGTGTACATGAAGTGCCGCTACGCGCATGGGTACTGTTGATAAATGTAGTATAGCGTAGGAAAGTTTCCATTGAAGTGCGCGATTTTGTAGACGTTCGAATCCTGCAGGGACCGTGTATCGAAAAAAACATTTGTTTGCGTTGTTTATTTGTTTAACGATCCATCAATATATTATTGCTTCTAGAAAAATATATTCGTTAAAATTGGGAATATGTGTTGTTGAAATATGTGTCTGTATTTATGGGAAATACCGTCCATATGCCTCTTTGACTTAGTACTTAAGTACTTAGTAATACATGAAAATACTAGACGACGACTAAACATTGTGTCACTATTAACCGCTCTAACTACAACCATTTACATTCAGAAGTATTTTAATAATGCATTGTAAATTCAGGATACATTGTTTACCAAAGAAGGAACGTTAATTTTATATGAAAACGTGTATTGATTTATTAATATATTTGCTGTATATTTGAGTACAATAATTATGAAAAATAATGGGTATTAAAAATAACTTATAAATCGATATCCAGGTTTTGACTATGTGTGGATTTTTCAAGGGCTGGAGATATTGATACGTTTCTAAGAATGTTTCAAGAAAGAATAACTTACATTTTTATGCATATTGGTCAATGAATTAATTGAGTCATTCAGAGCACAATCCTGTGCAAAACAAAAAGTACACAATTTAACTTATCTTCTCCGATGTACAAACATAACAATAAATAGAAATTATGTAAAAAATTATTTGATTTGAGAAAAAATTATCATATGTACTATAAATAAAGCCTCATATATCAGTCACCAATTAACCTTATAGGTAGATGAATACTTGAAATTATGTTAAAATAAATAAGTTATGTATTTACTGCTGATTAGCGTGTACTGTCGCTTATTGAAATGTCTAAATATAAGTGTGAATAATTTTTACCGCACTTACCTTGATATAAATTTGATTTGTATTGTACATATACTGTTAACCAGTTTGTTCATTTCAAATGTTTGTATGCTCAGGGATATTTCTGCCCCGATGTATTTGGAATACGCAGCAAACTGTAAATAATCTGTTAACTTTATGAAGTTATCTTGTGTATCCGTAGAGTGAGAATTAATAACAAAACAGAGCAAAGAGGTTATATATCTACAGCTGACCGTTTCCAAACATATACACACAAAAACTGGTGTCCTAAAATATGGCTTTATTGTAAGACATGTAATATATGCCTTTTGTATGCTACATTTACTTGGAACTGAGGTTTTGACTAGCGGAACATTTGAACCACAGAATCAAGTTAAGACTATTTTATTATACAACAATATACTTTTATTCCTCGCTTATAAATTCAAATTGTGAAGTGGAAGTAAGATTGATTTATGATTCATAAATCGTGAAGCTCAATCAATGTTTCTGAAACATGTTTGCTTTTGCTACTTCCGCATACTACATTCAGCTAAGTTAACGGTATCATTTTGATGACTAAATAACTGACCTCTGAAAAATGTTTCTGTTAAAAAAAAAAGGATTTCCGTCTGCAATTGTATTTTGCAATGTGAATGCGTGTGCCGGAAACGAGTCTCATTATGAGAAAGTCACGCGCAGTCGTGGGTCCACCGAGTGTTAGCTCTGGCCTCAAAAGCTTGCCTGGTGAAAGAAACACATATACAGTGAAATAATAATTAAGACTTATTCATTTCATACATGTAACATTCCATTATGAAAACAATTAAGTTACATCTGCCGTGGATTTGGACATGTATATTAATGCTCTTTGGACAAGGTATGATTATTTCATATATTTATTTCATATAGGCGTAGGAACAGTAAAAAATCGTTGTCCCGAGGTGTCGGAAATGATTTGGAACTTCTGCACGAGGTCGATATTACCTGACTTTAAAAAATTCTAGGTTTTAGCCCTTTTCTAAGGCTTGTTTGGTACGAGTACAGCGCGCAACAGTGACGTCATTGTAGACTAGCATATGTGTGCATCATGTCTGCGCTTGAAACACTTCATCGGACCGGGCAGTAGACACATGTATTAACTTTTTACTATATAAATGATAAAAAAAGCGTTTTTAACTATTTAACACTTTGTTGAAACAAACTCCTCCCAACAGGAAAAATGTCGTGATATTTCGTGGTTTTGGTTTGTTGCAGAACGTTGCGCAATGTAACTTTATGATGAATTTCTTTTCGCAAAATTGCAAAGTGTATATCCATCATTACAAAAACTAATTATTATTAATTAACGTGACATTGGGCATTTTCCCGGTGTTTTGCTTTGTTCGATTTGAATTTCCAATTGTCTGACTGCTACGGCAGGACCCAGATTAATGTTTGCTTTATTTTGTGGTTGTTCTGAGTCACACCTATCGTTAAGTCAGTTTTCATAGAAAATTAAAACAATGAATTGTTGTTGTTATTTTGTTAATAATTGGTAGTAGGTAATAAATCAGAAACCTTATTGGTATTGGGAAGGGTCGAATTTTGTTTCTTTCAGTAATGGCCGAATCCAACAGTTCAAAAGTTGCCCGGTCTACTTCAGGAAAACAATTTGAATGTTCCCAAATGCCAATGAAATACCTGTATAATGTTTCACACCTCGATTAAAACATGTACACTTTATGAATAACAGTAAAAATACACATGACTCATTTATTTAGATAGTTAATAATAAAGAACACTTTATAAATAGTAATAATAATTATTATTATTATTGTTGTTGTTGCTGCTGCTGCTGCTGCTGCTGCTGCTGCTGTAGATGTTATTATTATTATTATTATTATTATTATACATTAAATCTGCGACTTTGCTTTTGTTTGCAATCATTTGTTTGATTTCATATAGCGTTTATTTTAATTGGTGTTTGCAACACAGGAAGAGGTCAATGCATACAATGCAATCAGACAGGCGTGTCTGTCTTGGGCCAACCCCTGGCCTTAACTTGTTCAATCACCGCCCCAGTTGAAGATCTGATCAGTGTTCTTCTGTACAAGGAAGCAACAAATATGATGTTTATACCAATTGATCATGCAATCACGAAACCCAACATAACGTTTTACGATCTCGACGCTGCCAAGCGATTGAAAGAAACGTCGGAGACGAGTAGAGCGGTATCCGTCATCTTCGGCCACCTGGAATGCGAGGATAATGGGACATATGAGTGGACATTTCGTGTTTACACAAGAAATACATTGGTCGTGACACAACAGCAACACATTTTTGTTAGAGGTCAGAACCTATGCATTGGGAGTCTGTTTGAAAAAAAAGACACTGAGTATTACTTTTTAATTTGTGTCGATTGTTTTATCACAATTTATCAAAACGGATTACAACTACATGGTATTCAGTTTGTACCAATGTATTTAAGGGGGTTTTTACATTTCAAATCAAATTTTGTTTACTACCCTTAACGTTGGTCAATTAACAAAACCTGTTAAAGGTCCATAAAGCAAATGAGTTAAAAACTAAGAAAATTGCTTCAAACTATAACAGTTTTTAAGTGTGTGGCGTTTTTGTATATAGTTCATTTTACACTGAACGTATTTGTTCTACTCAAGATCTAACAGCTTTTCTTAATTTGATTTTGTGTTCAAAGATAGGTAGATTTAACATAATAACAATGATCTGAAAATGTCGCTTCGGTACAACTTATATTAAAATTGTCCATAGGAGTATTACTAGGGCAATATCTAGGATCAGAAAAGAAACAGGGGGGGGGGGGGGGAAGCTGGGCAATTGCATTGACATTTTGTAATAATTTGGTTAACTTAAAGTAGTTATCATTCAATTGTTTCAAATTGAGTTGTGAAAACATGATCTCTTCATTTGCTATTGAATATTTGATAAAAACAAATATATTAAATTTCAAAAGATATTCAACATTCTTCTGTTGGTCAGCCCAGAGGGCCAGCAGCGGGGAACCAAAAAGAAGCACACAGCAGCACCCTGCTATTTCGCTCTGGCCCTTTCCCTAATAAAATGGAAAAGGCCTAGTTGAATCAGTCAGTGCTTTCTGGAATTCTAATAAATGGTAAATTTATTATAAGTGTGTCTGTTGCAGTATACCCACAATTCAACTCTTTCGACAAATTTCCAATGACCATCATGCCGGGGTCAAATCTGCACGAAGGTGACTTTGTGACCATCACCTGTATCGGCGACGTTGGTAACAACCCAGTAGGGACTCTCGGATGGTATTACTATATTAACGGCGATGGAACCTCTGTCGTAAACTACACGAGCCTAGCAAACCAGGGTAGCGCTCACCCTTACAGAAGTTGCCATATGATGGCAACATCCATGTTAACATTGAAGATAGCAGCAAATATGCGAGAATTCGTATTCAGATGCACTGTAAATCAGGACGTGCCGTTTACCATGACTGGGTTGGGGTATAAAGAAACACCCGTTATGATAGGTATGTAAACATCTTGTAATTTATGAAATTACATCTGCGCATTACTTTTTCATTCTTTTTTTTGTTTTACGAATACTATTTCAAATAGTATAATGTCAGTAATGAAGAATAAATTAGTAAGTCCTCACCTTATGCAGAACAGCAACAAAACACGCAAATCCCTGTTTCAGTCTTCTCTCTTTCAAGAACAGAAATACAAATATTAAAATATAAGTACTCTAGGCGAATGTAGTAATACCAATCCTTATAGAGATTAATAACAAAACATGCTAGTCCTTGAATACTAGTGGCATACAAACGTGACCCCAATAAACAGGCATACGATATACATTCTTATGTTGCAGTCAATGAAAAGAGTAAAAGAGAAAACCTTCAGTTCAGCAGATCTTCTTCGACCGGCCTTACAATTTTCCTAACATTGCTCGTTATTGGTTGCGTTGTTGGTATGGCAGTATGGTTTCTAAGACGACGTTACAGTTTTCAAGTTTCACGCAAAGGTAATGTCTAGGTGACGTAAACTATAATGCTTCGTATAAGCAGTCACATTGTGCTAAGAATAATTGAAAACGCTTTATCGCTTTAAAATACCTATATGTACACTATTAAATCATAGATCCTTACGGAAGACCAGTAAACATGAAAGCATATATAAATGCACCGATTGATGTATGATTTTGTTTTCGTGTAATTTATATCTAAGCTAAACAGAGAATATTAACGATTATAAAGAACCACACAATATATGCCTCTATGGGAAGTTGTCAAGAAAGTTTTAAAGTTTCTTCTCCATATGAAAACAACACAGAATAAATGTAATCCGCATATTGTAACGTAAACGCTACTCTATATCCTCGATTTCGTATTTCATTTTAAGTAAAACTGGGCATTGACGGAATAATTGGTATGAATGTAGAGTGTTATATTATAACTTAATTTATTGTTTGCCTTCAAATAATGGCTTCAATATCATTTTAGATGCAGAGAGCCGGGATGCGGTTGCCAATACCAACGTTAGCTCCATAGAATATGGTGGTTATTTGACCAATATTTATTCTGACAACAAAAACTAACTGTTGTTTAAATCGTGAGATTTTCAAGTGCTAGAAACGTGTACCCAGTTATATATAACGTTCGAAGACTGCATTTTCATTTACATAATTATGACATATATAATGGAACTGTCATCTACTGTTTTCGCTGAATTTTACAGATGAAGCAGAAATAGCACCCACTACAATTTACAGGTATATATTACATACTATATTTCAAACAAATAATATTTTGTTCAAATGCTTTTATTTCACTTTAGACTCGTCAATCGCAATATTTATTGCAACTATTGATTATATTCACTGTCACCTGGGAACTTAACTATTAAGTGAACCGTCGCTAATAACCATCGGTAACATTCATTGAACCATCGCTTTTATAAAGTGGTACAAACTGGCAATAACCTTATCTTCATACTTTACAATTTTGTTTGGTACATTTGCGTGAATCATCGCTAATATTCATCGGTACATTTCAGTCAACTATAGCTTATTTGTAATTGTGTACTTTTAGTGAGCCATCCGATGTCTAAATGCAAATATCTACTCAGCCTTCTGCAAACCAGCCTTTGGTACCGCAGTACACGTGGCAGGAAAGTGCGTAATGCGGGAACCAATCTGTGTTATAAGCATTAATATATTTTATATAGACGTTCATGTTACTTGCAGCAACATTTGACAAATAGAATGATACGAAGTCATGTTTAGTATCTTGATATGTGTTTGTTTGTGACAAGGCAATACGTTTTGAATAATTTGCACATGTTTAAAATAACAAGTCATTAAAACAATTAATTGAAATAAAGTCCATGTATATAAGTTATTGATGGTTATATTGTAATACAAATATGTGATATTTTGACTATGAATTTAAGTTAGAAAAATGTATATAAAGTGAATAATTTGTAATATGCCTATACTCAGAAAAACGGGAAAGTATTAAAACCATTCTTAGCAGTAATTGGATGAAGGTCTGCATGTGTTAACTTACGGTTGTTGTTAACATGCGTTTGAATTATTGGTGGTTAAATATCTTATTACAGATGACACCTTTTTGTCTTATCTGAATCAGCTCTTTTTTGCTTCTTTGTCGAATATTAATGATAAAAGGACCATTGAGGAAAATGCCAACAAGGCGCCATTGAATAATGTATGAGTAAAATAGTGTATAAACCTCGCAGAAGCTTGTCAGATGACGAGTTAGATTTCACAGAGCTCGGTTCTTCCTCTATATACGATTTTATTGCCAACAATTTTACCTGTTTGAATGCTGAAAAAACTCTGAGCGTTTGAATTCTTGCTTAGTATAACTCTCTTGTTTTGTAGGTACTGTAGCAGTATAGTTGTTAAGTGATAATTTCTTCACATACATATGTAATTAGTGCTGTCTCTTATTTTTTTATTCTTAGAAATGTTACAGCAATACTATTTCTTTACTAACACGAGTTTGTTTTCTATGTGTGCGTCTTGTTGAATGTTATTCTCGAAACAAGGTTAAACAAAAGTGGAACACATCTAGGTTACAAATATATCATAATTTATGTCTCTTGTACTTCCTTACACTTAGTAACATATTAATGATATGAAATGCAGAACATAAACTCATGTACACAATTGACGGTCCTTTTCTAATGGCAATTGACAATAGTCTGATAGAATACAGAATGCACTCAGAAATGTCCTTTCCTTAAGTCAAGTGACAATTGTCTGATAGAACACAGAATGCACTCGGAAATGTCCTTTCCTTAAGGCAAGTGACAATAGTCTGACAGAATACGGAACACACTCGCAAATGTCCTTTCCTTAAGTCAAGTGACAATTGTCTGATAGAACACAGAATGCAGTCGGAAATGTCCTTTCCTTACGGCAAGTGACAATCGTCTGATAGGACACAGAATACAGTCGGAAATGTCCTTTCCTTAAGTCAAGTGACAATAGTCTGACAGAATACGGAATGCACTCGGAAATGTCCTTTCCTTAAGGCAAGTGACAATAGTCTGACAAAATACAGAATACACTCGGAAATGTCCGTTCCATAAGGCAAGTGACAATTGTCTGATAGAATACAGAATACACTCGATAATGTCCTTTCCTTAAGGCAAGTCACAGTTATCTGATAGAATACAGAATACACTCGGAAATGTCCTTTCCTTAAGGCAAGTGACAATTGTCTGATAGAATACAGAATACACTCGAAAATGTCCTTTCCTTAAAGCAAGTGACAGTTATCTGATCGAATACAGAATACACCCGGAAATGTCCTTTCCTTAAGGCAAGTGACAATTGTCTGATAGAATACAGAATACACTCGAAAATGTCCTTTCCTTAAGGCAAGTGACAATTATCAGATAGAACACAGAATGTACTCGGAAATGTCCTTTCCTTAAGGCAAGTGACAGTTATCTGATAGAATACAGAATACACTCGAAAATGATATTTCCTTAAGGCAAGTGACAGTTATCTGATAGAATACAGAATAGACTCGGAAATGATCTTTCCTTAAGGCAAGTAACAGTTTTCTGAATACAGTCGGAAATGTCCTTTCCTTAAGTCAAGTGACAATTGTCTGATAGAACACAGAATACACTCGGAAATGTCCTTTCCTTAAGGCAAGTGACAATAGTCTGACAGAATACAGAATACAGTCGGAAATGTCCTTTCCTTAAGTCAAGTGACAATTGTCTGATAGAACACAGAATGCACTCGGAAATGTCCTTTCCTTAAGTCAAGTGAAAATTGTCTGATATAACACAGAATACAGTCGGAAATGTCCTTTCCTTAAGGCAAGTGACAGTTATCTGATAGAATACAGAATACACTCGGAAATGTCCTTTCCTTAAGACAAGTGACAATTGTCTGATATAATACAGAATACACTCGAAAATGTCCTTTCCTTAAGGCAAGTGACAGTTATCTGATAGAACACAGAATGCACTCGGAAATGTTCTTTCCTTAAGGCAAGTGACAGTCATCTGATAGAATACAGAATAGACTCAGAAACGATCTTTCCTTAAGGCAATTAACAGTTTTCTGATACAATACAGAAAATACTCGGAAAACACGAAACGAACACAAAACATGAAATTACTAAAACCGCGCTTACCTCCTTAGATGGGTTATTGTTGCATTTAGATTATTTATTCTTGTTTAAAGACTTATATGCTCATATGCATGTTAAAAGGATTTGTTCACATATTTATGAGTAAACCGTTTCTACAAGAAATCACAGATTCCACAAATTAAAGAAAATTGTATATAAATAAGAGAAATAGCACTTCTAACATAGAATTATATTGGGAATAACATTTCGTTTATGAGTAATCATCAGTTGAAATGTATAAAATTACACAGCGTTTGGAACGCGAAACGATTGAATGTTTTGAAATGCTTCTGTTGTTTTCGTTGAAATACAATCTTGTTAAAAACACGTAAATCACTTACATAAAAATTACACTGATTTGTAAATGAATAAGAATGGCGGTTAGCGCGTTAGACTTTTGATCCGAAGGTCATGGGTTCGATCTTCGGAGGCGGCTCATTCTATTTTCTTTTTTGATGCTTTTCTTGTTATTATAGTTGAGGTTTTTAGTTCAGATGCTTTAGTTTGTCTAGTTTAAACATTTAATGTCATATTTTAAAAACTACAAAAATGTGAGAACAAGTCCCTTTAACAAGTCCCTGTAATCATCAGTTGCTGTTAGTATACGATAGAAAACAGCTAAAATTGAAGAAACCAAAATACTTTTGTCTCATAAGTGTCAAGCAATGTGCAAAGCAATAGAATAGAAATTACAAATCGATTTAGAGTAATATTTGTACAAAACTGGCAGTTATTCGTTATTTTTAATCGATCTGAATTATGATAGAAAAATAAAAAAACGTTTCAGAACAAAACAGTGTATTTGATGGATTGAAGAATTGCATTAACATATTCCTACTGAATGTTGCTCATAATATAATTGATATATATTTGAATACACCGATGACAATAAATCATAGACACGTAAGATAAAGTATACATTGCCAGCCTTAGAATGGCTTTAATCAGGTCAAGAATGTCAGCACATAATTTTAAAACAGAAGATGGCGGGTGGAAAAAGCCAAGGCCACACCAATACAGAATATTTTGTATATGGAACAAGTTAGAAGTTATATTTCATGTTTAGTTTTAAATATACAGTGTACAGTAAACAAGTAGTGGTTTGAAATATACATTGTACAGTAAACAAGTATTACTATGTCAGACCACATGTACCCAAACTTCTCACATGTTATAACAATCATAACAATCAACATAAATTTAGCGATGTATGTCAAACATTTTCGATTTGATAAATATGTATAATATGTACTGGGAAAAATTATTATATAACTCTCACGGGTTAATTCTTTCGTGGAATGTAAATGGACTAACGGATTGTAAAAAGTCATCTCCTGAATTTGTAAATATTTTGTGCGCTCATGATATTTGTTTGTTGTATGAATCGTGGGCGAATGGTAAGAGTGAGATTGTTTTGAGTGGTTATGTGTCTTTTAACTTCTTCAGAAAATTTCAACATAAACAGGCCCGTAGAAATAGTGGAGGTATTGCTATATACATTAAAGAAGAAGTAGCAGATGGTATCAAAATTGTAAAAAATCAATATGATACAATAATATGGTTAAAATTTGATCACAACTTTTTTAATACCTCAGAAGATTTCTATATATGTTCAGCTTATATTTGGGGACAAGATTCACCTGTTTATATTACAATAAATATAGATTTATTTGAAATGTTAGAAAATGATATTACCTATTTTTCAGAATTTGGTAAAATTTTTGTAACAGGCGACTTTAATAGTAGAGTCAGCAATAAATATGATTATGTTGTACACGACAGAGTAAATACTGTTACGATGATACTGATTATTCGCCTGACAACGCCTCTGATAGGGCCTCAGTAGATTGCTCACTAAATAGTCATGGGGTTAAATTACTTGATCTTTGTAAAGCAACATGTTTACGCATTGTTAATGGCAGAATCGGTAACAGTTGTAAACAAACTTTCTTTTCGAGTAACGGTACTTCTGTTATTGATTATTTGTTGTCCCACGAAAGCAACTTTTCAAGTATATCTGATTTTACAGTGAATGGTTTTAACGAATGGAGTGATCATGCACCGTTACATTTTTCGTTAATTTGCAATAATGTCTCAACCTATTTTCAATCATTTGCAGATATCAAATACAAATGGGATAATACGTTACGTGAACATTTTCGCTCAGGGATTATTTCAATGTTGCCTGATTTTAATAACATTGTACAAAATATTGATAATTCGAGTAGAATTTCAATTAATGAAACCTTAAATAAGTTTACAGATACTATTCGCAGTGTTGCGGACCCGTTATTCTCTAGAACGTCTAATTTCAAAACAAACCCTGGTTTCAATATTGATAGTTGTATAAAAAATGCGGAATGGTTCGATAATGAGTGCATTACCGCTCGGAGTTTGTATCAAGATGCTTTGCGTGTTTTTAATTTGGACAAAACAAATGTAAATAAAGAAAACTTGTGTGTACAAAAGAAGTGCTATAAAGACCTACTTCGCAAGAAGAAAAATTGTTGCTACAGAAGAAAAATGACGGAAATAGAAAATTTAAGAAAACATAAGCCTAAGGAATTTTGGAAATTTTTCAAATTTAAGAAAAACGTTATAAAAACTAAAATATCACTTGAGGAATTTACAGAGTTTTTTGAAAAGTTGAGTAGCAACTCGGCAGGTAATTATAATGCGGAAGCAGAGGACTTCTGTTTTTATAACGATTTTAACTCAGAAAATTCTACTTTCCCTGAACTTGATAAACCTATATCTGTCGAGGAAGTTATTTTTGCAATAAAGCATTTGAAACGAAACAAATCACCGGGTAGCGACTGTATTTTAAACGAATATTTTTTAGAATGCAGCGATATTCTATCTAACCATTTGTGTGATTTATTTAACGGTATATTTTTATCTGGTTATTTTCCGGATAAATGGACAGAAGGAGTAATTATTCCCCTGCATAAGAAGGGCCCTGTTAACGATGTAAACAACTACAGAGGGATTACACTAGTCAGTTGTTTCTCAAAAGTATTTACCACTATTTTGAATAAGCGCATCGTAACAATTTGTAATGAAAATAACAGTATCTCGGATGCGCAGTTTGGTTTTAGGAAAGGTTGCTCCACAGTGGATACTATTTATATATTGATGTCAATTGTGCAAAATTATTTAAATCAAAATAAACGCTTATATGTAATATACGTGGACATGTTAAAATGCTATGATAGTATCTATCGTAATGCGCTATGGTTAAAATTATATAAGTCGGGTATACAGGGTAAATTGCTTAGAATAGTGAAAGATATGTATACACATGTTAAATCATGCGTTAAATCATGTACATCATACTCAGATTATTTTAATTATGCAGTAGGCTTAAGACAAGGGGAGGTAATGTCGCCGATGCTGTTTTCTTTGTTTGTTGAGGACTTGGAACTTTACCTTCAAGATAGCATTAACTCTGGTTTAAATCTTGATGAAATTGTGTTGATTTTACTATTATTTGCCGATGACATGGCTATTTTAGGCAAAACACCGGAAGAAATTAAATCGCATTTAGATAAATTATATGTATATTGTAATTCTTGGGGTCTAAATGTTAACACCACAAAAACAAAAATAATGGTTTTTAGAAAGAGAGGGGGGTTAAAACGAGGTGAGAAATGGACATACAATGGCAACGAAATTGAAGTAGTTGATAGTTTTAACTATCTAGGTACAGTAATAAGCTATACTGGGAGTTTTAAACTGAACCAGGAACATTTAGTTGGTAAAGCCCTTAAGGCAATGAATACTTTATTGTATAAATGCAAGGAATTTGACATAAAACCAAAAATATTTTGCCAGTTATTTGACTCTTTCGTAGGTTCTATATTGAATTATATATCTGAAATATGGGGTTTCATAAAATCAAACGATATAGAACGTATTCATTTGAAATTTTGTAAAAGATTGCTACATGTTAGGATAAACACATGCAATGTTGCTGTATATGGAGAATTAGGTAGATATCCTTTGTATATAAACAGGTTTGTGAAAATTATTAAATATTGGTTTAAAATTCTTGGCAGTAAAAATATCATCATCCAGGTTATTTATAAACAAGCTCTGAGTGATTGTTATAAAGGTTATACAAACTGGGTATCGAATGTTAGAAAGTTGTTAAATGATTATGGTTTTAGTTTTGTATTTGATAATCCCAATTCTGTACAAAGTAGCAGTTTTATTAATGAATTCAAATGTAGACTGGTTGACAATTTTAAACAAGACTGGTACGGTAAAATTAGCAACAGCTCTGTGTTATATATGTATAAACACGTTAAAACTACTTTAGAGTATGACGCATACTTAGATTTACTTCCAAGACGTTTGCGCTTATTTTTTGTCCGACTAAGGGTTTCAGTACATCCTTTAAGAATACAAACTGGCAGATACTCTAGAAATAACATAACAAGGAATCAACGTTATTGTTTGTGTTGTAATGATATGGACATAGAAGATGAATATCATTTTATTTGCGTATGCAGTTGTTACACCGTACTAAGGAAGAAATACATTAACCGTATTTTCTATGTTAATCCATCTGTATATAAATTCCATCAGTTATTAGCTTCATGTGACAAACCCATCTTATTAAATGTATGTAAATACATCAAAGAAGCATTAGATATTAGAAATTCGATCATAAATGAAACTGTGTAGTTAATTGTCCTTACCACCTTTGCTTTCTTTGTTTGTTGTTTATTTTGTTGTTTTGTGTTGCTTGTTTTTTGTTGTAATATTGCATTACTTGACCGATTGTGTGTGTCTGACCTTGTTTGGTTATATACATTTTTGCTCGTTCTACCTAATAACGTGACAGAAAAGAATATTTGTATTAATGTATGAAGACGATGTACTATTGTATAAGTCTGAATAAACTGTCTGTCTGTCTGTCTGTCTGTCTGTCTGTCTGTTAATTCTATAGGCTGATGAGTAATTGCAGAGTGTATTTAAATAAACAGGTATTTACTGTTAATGTACTGTGTATTATCGTACTAAGTAATATATATTTTACATGTATATATATTTTACTTGTACTGATAGCCAGTTTGTTCATTTCAAATATGTGTATACCTCTGGAAATTTCTGTAAATAACGTGTTAATTTTGATAATTTCTTTGTTATTATTATAGCAATGGATTAACGAGTGCAATAAACGAGTGAAATTTTGATTTTATTCATGACTTCTTAAACGCGAAGCTAAAATTATGTTTATGTAACATGTTTCTTTATTGCCACTTAAGAACATTGCACACAATTAACATAATCAGTATGATGACTAAATTGCTGACAATCGATCCTCGACAAATGAAAAATGAAAAGCAATTCAACCTGCACTTGTATTTTGAAATGTGAATATAAACGCCGGAAGCTAGTCTCATTATGAGAAAGTCACGCCTAGGGTATATGATGGTAAGTGATGACAAGGAATGCTTGCCTGCTGAAGGAAACACGTGTATAGTAATAATTACGACTTTTTTTTCATACAAACACGGTTTTATATAATATTTTATTATGACTTCAATTATTCAATTATGACTACAATTTGGTTACAACTTTCGTGGATATGGACGTGTACACTTATGCTTATTGGAAAAGGTAAGTATTAGAAATTACTATTTAAACTTAAAGAATGTGACAAAGAAATGGATCACTGCTCTGGCATGCCGTAGTTGAAACTTGAGTAATTACATATGTACGTACGTACGTACGTACGTACTACATACATATTTATCAATATATTTTACAAGACAAAGAAACATATATCTTAGCATTACTGAAAATAAAGCAATGACAATAAGAAATATGATACTAGTTTTTATTGCTATTATTTCATGAATATTGCTATTTTGATTTCTATTAGGTACAATTGTTTATTTTAAATAGTCTTAAATCCGTATTTGCAATACACAGGCACCAGCCAACGTATTAAATGCAATCAGACAGGCGTGTCCGTCTTGGGCCTACCACTGACGATAACTTGTTCAATTAACGTCCAAGTTGAAGATCTTATCGATGTCCTATTATATAGAAAAATAACCAAATTGCTGTATGTACCGCTCAATCAGTCGACCACGAAACCCAACGTAAACTTTTATGATGACGACGCAGCCAAACGTTTGAACGTGCTCGTGAAAGAAACGTCAGTGACAAGTCAATCAGTGTCTGTCATCTTCGGTCACCTGGAATGCGAGGACCATGGAACGTACGAGTGGAAATTTCGTGTTTACACAAGAAATACATTGGTCGTTACACAACTGCAACACGTTATTGTTAAAGGTCAAAACCTAAGTATTGTCTTCGTGAAATAAGCCACCAACTGTAACTTTGTCAATGTTCTTTCGATTGTTTTATCATGTTTAATGAAAATGGACTACATCTATTCTCACATATTTATATTGGCACCAATTTATTCGTGGGAATTGAAAATTACAACTATTGCTTTGTTTAGGTCCATAATCCAAATCTGTTAATGGTCCATATAATGGTCCATATATTGGTCCATATCTGTAAATTTATCAAAGTGTGTGGCGTTTGAATATACAATGTATATTTCATTTTACATTGAAAGTGTTTGGTTTACTCAAGATCGACCTGTTGTTTCTTAATTTATCTGTTTGTTTGCAAACATATTTGGATATAATATTTCAACATTGATCTTGAAATTTCGCAGGGAATCTTTTTCTTACGAGCTGTGTGGATATGTGGATATTTTATTTTAAAAGTGCTTATTGTAGTTCTTATAAATTGTAACCGTATTAAAAGTGTTTCTGTTGCAGTATACCCACAATTCAACTCTTTCGACAAATTTCCAATTACCATCATGCCGGGGTCAAATCTGCACGAAGGTGACGTTGTGACCTTTACCTGTATAAGCGACGTTGGTAACAACCCAGTAGGGACTCTCGGATGGTATTACTATATTAACGGCGATGGAACCTCTGTCGTAAACTACACGAGCCTAGCAAACCAGGGTAGCGCCTACCCTTACAGAAGCTGCCATATGATGGCAACATCCATGTTAACATTGAAGATAACAGCAAATATGCGAGAATTCGTCGTCAGATGCACTGTAAATCAGGACGTGCCGTTTACCATGACTGGGTTCGGGTATAAAGAAACACCCGTTATGATAGGTATGTAAATATTTTGTAATGTATGGCCATTGCATCTGCACGTGACTATTTTAGTTGTTTTATGTTTTCTTCTAAGAATATTATTTCAAATATTATCATGTCAGTTTTGAAGAATAGATAGGAAATTCCTTACCAAAGGCAGAACAGCAACACAGCACGCAAATCCCTGTTCCAGTCTTCTTGTTTCCGAGAACAAAAATACAAATAGTGAAATATTAGTATTCAATGCGAATGATGTAATAACAATCCTTATACAGAATAAATACAAAACATGTTAATCCTTGAAAACCAGTGTCATACCAATGTTACCCCAGTACACAAGCATGCGATATACATTCTTATGTTGCAGTCAATGAAACGAGTGCAAGACTGAATCCTCACTCGAGCAGATCTTCTTCGACCGGCCTTACAATTTTCCTAACATTGCCTGTTATTGGTTGCGTTGTTGGTTGCGTTGTTGGTATAACAGTATGGTTTCTAAGACGACGTTACAACTTCGTGTTTTCACGCAAAGGTAGTGTCTAGTTGACATAAATGATAATGTTTCGTATAGGCAATGAGTAACCACATTATGTTGAGAATATTTGAAAACGCTGTATTTCTTTAAAATACCTATATGTACGTACACTGCTAATTTATAGAATCTTTAATAAAACCAGCAGGCACGAAGTTTCATATATTAACGCGCCTGAAATCGTATTTTTGTATGCACCGATTGATGTATGATTTTATTTCGTGTAAATGATCTATAAACGAAACAGAGCAAAACGTGCCATTGGCGGAATTCGGGTAGCATGTACTAAGTGTTATTTTAGTATATTATTAATTTATTAATCATTTGCCTATTTAAATGGGTTCAGTATCATTTCAGATGCAGAGAACCAGGATGTGGTTGACAATACCAACGTCAGCTCCATAGAAGACGGTGGTTATTTGACTAATTTTTATTCTGATTAGAAAACCTAAATGTTTTAAATTCGTAAGATATTCAAATTCAAGAAACATATCATCACTTTAATATTAAGTTGAATGACTGCATTTTTCATTTACATATGACATATACAATGGATCTACAAATTTGACTGAATTTTACAGCTGAAGTAGAAATTGCACCCACTACAATTTACAGGTATGTATAACATTCTATAATAAAAACAAACAGCATTTTGTTAGAATGTCTATATTGCACTTCAGCAAATGCTAACTAACTAAGTTCCATATGTATTCTAACGGCTAGCGGCTAGTTTTCCATAGATAAAGGAGAAAATCAGCCATCGGTTATTCTGCAACAAATTATGGGCGGAGCCTAATGTTTTGAAAATAGTTTCAGAGATTCTAAGAAATTGTTCCGTAAAATGCAGGTGCTAAACGCGCGATAGCAAAATTGTGACAAACAGACCATTTCTGCATTATGTAGCGCAATAAAACTACATTTGTACTACACACTTAATATTAAATGGGTTTACAAAAACCTTTACGTTTTGTTAATATGCTTTTAATTTGCACTTGTTAGCATAATATCTTCACTGTATTTATCAATAAGTATGACGTCATTCGTTCAATATTTATTTATGTTTCAATTCTGTTGCTCTGCTGAACATTAAGCCATTGAGTAATTAAATTGTAATTCAATTGAATTAATATTCTCTTTTATTACTATTTAATTTGAATGGCAATGCTATGAGGTTAAAGTTTATTTACAAGTGCGTGTTTTGTGATTAATTCTGGGCTAAGTGTGAAGTTCGACATGCCTTTAAACCGGTTTAAGCCGCCGATGTTTTTTTACATTGACTGCTCCAAGGCGGTGACCCCCGCTTTAATCATGTTTTGTTTTATTTGTGTCTGTTGTGTGATTTCTATGTTGTCAATTGTGTATTTTCCCTTTTAAGTGATTAATTCTGGGGTAAGTGTGACGTTTGACATGTCTTTAAACTGGATTAAACGCCCAATGCTTTGCATTGATCGTTCCAAGGCGGTGACCCCGGTTTTAATCATTTTTATGTTTTGTGTTGTGTTGTATGTATTGTCCTGTATTGTATAGGCAATTGGTCACTTGCCTCAAATAAAGGACTTACGGATGGAAATAAGTGTTTCTCTCCTGATGATGTCTCTAGAGTTTAATTACTCCTATATTATCAATGAAACTGACATCATTTTGAATTGTTATGATTTATTGACGTCAATCGAACGCACGTGTGAATGTATTTTGCGGAAAATGGGCAGAGTATAGATAAATATAGTTTGCAATCATAACCTTTTAATTATAAATATAAAGAAAGCGAAACTCCAGCTGCGACAGCAGCAGGCGGACTTTATATACGATTGTGTAAGAATTGAAATAATTGTCGGGCTAGCGATGGTTATTGCGGTAATAACCAATGGTTTGTCATTCCGATGCATGTTATCAAATCATTCGGGCTATCGACCTCGTGGTTTAATTTCTACGTATTGGAACTCCAAAGCGTTGGTTATTACTGCAATAACCAAATCTTACCGGTCAATTATTTCTTAATTAATACATTTTGGCAATAAACTAATATACGATATTAGTAATAATATTCGGTAACATTTAGCGAACAATCGTAAATTATTTGCTACCTTTGAGTGAACCATCGTTAATTCTATCGGCACCTTTGAGTGAATCCTGTGTATTATTTATCGATTCATTTAGGCTATTTCACCTATAGCTAATATGTTATTTTGTACTTTTTAGTGAAGCATCCGATGTCGAACTGCAAATATCTACTCTGCCTTCTGCAAACCAGCCCTCGATACCTCTGTACACGTGGCAGGAAATTTCTTAACTCGAGAAACTATCCGTTTTACAAACAGTTTTAATATCCATATGTTGCTTTCAGCAATCAATGAAAAATAGCCTTTTTAAAATCATACCATTTGGCCGTTTGTGTCACTGCAAAACGTTTTGAATCATGGCACAAACGGTCTAAAATAGGTTAGTGAAGTACAACAGATTAAAAACGATTATGTGAAACAGTCGCTGATATTTTGTAATATTTTGACAATGAATTACAGTCAGAAACTGAATAATTAATAACTATGTATATACTAAACAAATTTGTTACTATGCATATATTGAACAAAACGAAAAAGGTATCATAACCATTGTAGAAAAAAACACGCTTGGCAGTTACTGGATGCAAGTTTTAACTTATTACTGATTGTTAAAATGGCGGCTTTTGTGCTTATTTGAAACAGCTCTTTTGATGATTGTGAATAATACATGGACTATTGAGAAAATGCCAACATGGTACCATTGAAAAATGTATAAGCACCGAAGTTAACAACCCTCTCAAAATCTTGTGGGACGAATTGTTATATTTCAAAGTGCTTAGTACTTCCTCTGTATAATACTTATGACTTGTTGCTAGTGTGTCTGTTGCTTACGAAACCCCGAGAATTCGAATTCTTGCTTTGCATATATAGGATCTGACACGAGTTGTCATTTCATACTATATTTATTAAACGAGTTCAGGAATATTGTTAGTTAGCGAGCCTTTTTCTGGACGAGTTTAATAAAATATGGTATGAAATGACAACGAGTGTCAGATCTTTTTATCACATGTTTTTAAATGAAATAAAAACCTTCTTAGTTTACCAAAATAAGCTGGTAAATCCTCAAAGTTGTGTACGGACGCGACTTCATTTCATGTTGAAGACGTCATTTCACCAAATAACGTCATGCGATGGGTCAGTCAATGAATATGTAGCCAATGAAAACGCTTAACATGTTAGCTGGCACACGTGTTAGGTAAAAATATTCGTAATGACTGTATTACACGGAAAACAAGGTATAGCATGTGATAAAGCTGTCTTCTTTAGATTCGGTAGCAGAATAGGTGTCATGTGACAATTTCTTTATTCATGTGCATATATAATGTAGTGACCAGTTGGGAATAGACTGTATAAGTGCTATTAGAAAATAGAACATGTACATATTGTAAAAGTCTGGATGAACATGTTGTTGAAGATGAAAATCATGTTATTGTAGAATGTCCTCTGTATGATGTGGTTAGGAAAAAACAGATGTTAAAATGTATGTATGTATTTGAGCACTTCCATTTGTCAGACTTGGATTATAAGCTACATAAAATTCTGTCTAGTGAGTGCCTTACTAATTTAAGTGTCAAACATGTCACCTGATTCTTGAAACAAGAAGAAAAGAAAATGTCTTTACCCTCTGACTTAATGTTGTTTTAGCTCTGTTTGTTTATTCTACATATGTATATGTGTTGTTTTTTTGATTACAGATGCAGTGTTTTAGATGCATGAGGTTTTAAGTACAATTGTGTTCTAGATATTGTGTTTAACATGAATTCAGTCTCTTATAATTGTATTTAGAGTGGCAAAATGTGTTTTACTTTGTATTTATGTTGCGTGACATATATGGATGAGACGTTAATAAACTTTTTTTTCCATTTTTTATTTCTTCCCAATATATACATCCATTATATTTTATATACACATATACATACTAACATCAACAGTGATTCATATTTCACGATTAACAATAGTATTTTTAAACAAGTGTATATATTAAATTAACAATGATATATTTTATATCGTTGTATACAGTGGATTTGAGTGTGCATGTGTGTGTGTGTGCGTGTATGTGTGTGCGTGTGTGTGTGTGCGTGTGGGGGCGTAGGAAAGTATCATTAAAAATAAAGTGTATGCATGGATATGCGTGTATGTGATGTCGAAAAGAAAAAAAAAAATATTGCTATTTGATGGACATAGGTGTTTTGCGGATGGGAATAGATATCTGGATAGCTTGAATCTAATTTGTCAGAAAGCCCCATCTCTTTCGGAATTCTTCATTCTTATTTTGTAAGGATGCAATCGTTTCTTCAATCTTTATTGTGTGCTTAAAGTAAGTATTAAATGATATGATATCTGACAAGGTTCTTTCATACTTGCATTTGAAGATGAACTACTTTGCTAGAAGTATTATGGAATGTGTACAATTTTCAGTATATGGATTACTGTTTCTTATATTACAAAAGGAAATTGTTTTATAATTCAGTTCTACATTAACATCGAGTTTAACAGTAGTTTGTATGTATGTTTTTAAACAAAACCAAAAATGCTGTATATGTTGGCACTCCCAAAACAGGTGGATATTTGAATCAATACTCATAAAACAGAAGTCACATAAGGTAGAGGGTGTTATCCTACATATAAACAGAAACTTGTTATTTGGTATGATCCCCATTATATACTTATACTGGAAAATTCTTAATTTCGTATCTATTGTTAATTTTGCTGGTTGTATAAAACTATTTTTGCTGTTCACATCGGTAAGGTTTAAATTGTTTTTCCACTTTTCTATTTGTTTGATAGTTTCAGGTTTGCTTTTGGAAATCAAACATTTTTATATTAGCTTACAAGCTGTTGTCGTTTCTGTAATTTTGTTAATTAAATATTCAGGTGGAGTATATGATACATTTTCATAAATAAGGGATATTTTAAGGTCGTTAGGAATCAATGTTATTAGAGAGTAATACTTTAGATAGTCACCTTTATTTAAACCATACAGAGTTAGAATTTCATCGAAAGTATAGAAAGCTCCGTTTCTATAATTAAACAAGTGTTCCAAATATTGAATACCTTTGCGTAGACACATTCGAAGAAGAATGTTTTCTTATTAACGTCAGTAATGTATTTGTTATTCCATGTAAGTTGTTTCCCCAACTGGTTTATTTTGTTTATCATTTGCACATACCCATCCGTGAAATACATCTTCTAGAAATTTTGATTGTACATTTAGATGTGGGATATTGTTAGCGTCTAAATTTGATTTGAACAAAAGTGGACCCCCAATGTGACTTATCATAGTTTTGCATACTTAAACAATTTTTGAATCGTTTTGATGTAGTAGACGTTTAATCCAGCTTGATTTACGTGCGTGCAAAAAACATTCAATGTCCAACATGTTTAAACCGCCGTCGGCATAATATTGAATTATTTGACTTCTTGCTATTTGTTCAGGCTTACCGTCCATAAGAAATTTGTAACTTTGTTCTTTTATCTGTTTGAGAGTATCTGTAGATGGATTTTTTAAGACAGTAAGCGGATATACAAGTTTTGGGAGTGCGAATGTTTTCAGTACAGCAATTTTTCCTGCCAGCGATAATTTCCTTTTTTTTTCCATCGAGATAAACTATTGTCAAAGGATTAAATTTTTTCTGGTAGGTTATGTTCTGTTATGTTATGTGTATTATTGCTGAATGTGATGCCTAATGAAGTAGCGTGGTTTGAGCTCCAGTTGAATTTTTTATGTTTTGCAAAGTGAATGTCTTTTTTTAACAAAGAACCTATTTTAAGAACATTGCATTTACTTGTGTTTAAAGTGAGTCCGGAGATGGAGCCAAAGTCGTCTAGAGTACTGACTAATGTTTCAAATGATTTCTTACTGCCATTTAGCATAAAGCAAGCGTCATCTGCAAAAAGAGTCTGTTTGGTATCAATGTTATTAATTGAAACGCCTTTAATATCGCTGTTGTTTCTTATTTCAATAGCTAATAATTATATGCATGTAATAAATAGGTATGGCGATTGACGTACCCCTCGTTTAATCGAAAGAAGTCAGACATATACCCGTTATTTATTATGCTTGATTTTGCATTCTGATATAACAGTTTTATCCAGTTTACCGTAAAATTGCTAAAACCTAATTTTGTTAGACATTTAAACATAAAATTGTGATCGAAACTATCAATTGCTTTATTAAAATCTGAAAAGAATATAAGCCCAGGTTCATTGTTCTCATTAATTTTCTTTATTACTTCTTCTAGGATTTTAACGTTTTCGCCTATGTATCTACCTTTATAAAGCCCGTTTGGTCTGTATTAATAATATATTGTTTAAATGCGTTTTAATTATATTCGCAATTGCTTTCGATGCTATTTTGTAGTCAATATTTAGTAAGGATATAGGTCTCCAGTTATCAATGGAAAGTAGGTATTTTTGGGGTAGCAGTGTTATTATACTTTGTTTCTGGAGCTCGGTTAAACTATTGTTATCAGGTAAATAATTAAGTGAGTTTATTAAGAAAAGCTTAATATAATTCCAAAATATTTTATACAATTCGGCTGAGATTCCGTCTGATCCTGGGCTTTTATTATTTTTCATTTCTTTTAATGCCAGCGCACATTCATATTCAGATAAATATTTATTTTCATTGCGAATTTTTTCAGCATCGATAACGTTAAAATTGTTGTTGAAAAACTTTTCTTGGCTATTGTCATCGATGCGGCTGTCTTTTTGATATAGTTTTTCATAAAAAGTTTTCACCGTTTCGGATATTTTCATTTGGTCGGTAATAACTTCATTATAAATTGATAAAATTTGTTGTATCGTGTTAGCTTCGGCCTTTTTCTTTTCCAGGTTAGCAAAATATTGTGTATTTTGTTCGAATCCCTCCACCCATTCTGCTTTAGATCTAAGAATAATTCCTTTTATTTTTTCCTCAGTATGCTTATAAAATTTTTGCTTAGTTTCGCTTAAATCGTGTAATATATTAAAGTCATCTGGTGATATAATCAAGGCTGATTCCAGTTCTGTTATCCTTTTTTGTAAATTTTATTCAATATTGTTCGTTTTGCTTTGATTGAATACTTAATGGTTTCGTCTCTAATTCTACCTTTAATTATTTCCCATAATGTGTTTGGGTTAGAATTTTTATTCAAAGATGTGATTTCTAAAATTGATTGTTTAATAGTATTTTGACAATCCGTTTCCAATAAATATTGATTGTTCATTTTGAAACAACCTGGTCCTTTCTTGTATTGAATGAAATCAATCGAAACGTTTACAAGTGAATGGTCAGATTTAAGCCTGGAACGATGCTGCACGTTTTGGTAAAATTGATTAGATTGTTTGATATAAGAAAGTAGTCGAGGCGGGATAAAAATAGGCGGCTTTGTATTAGAGCGCCAAGTAAAAAAAATTCGTCCGGGTTTTGTACACGCCAAATATCGCAAATGTCGTAGTTTTCGAGAATCTCGTTAATTTTGCTTGAGCACTTTTTGTGTGTATTATCCCGACCATTTAATTTGTCGAGCGCTTATGATTTATAACTGTATTGAAATCCCCTCCAATGATAAGACCTGGTCATTATGATCACGTCTAATGATTTCTAGTGTTAAAAAAGTCAATACTGTCGGTATTAGGGCCATATACGTTAATAAGCACGACGGTTTTATCATTTATTTCTATTGTCAATTTTTGCATTCGGCCTTCTATAATTTCCTGGTATTGTATGAGTTTAGGGTTAAGTAATTTTCTATTTATTAAAATACCGACGCCTAAAGAGTTTGTACTATTTCCACTCAAGTAAAGATCACCTTCCCATTCGCTCTGCCAAACGGACGTGTTGTTCGATTTATCATAGTTAATTTTTTGTAAGAAGCAGATTGAATATTTATTTTCCCTAAGCCAATTTAATATGTGGCCTCTTTTCACAGATGACGATATACCTTTAACGTTAAAACTGCATATTCTAAATGACATATTGAATGTTTAATTTATTTATTTTATAATTTAAATCGATAGCTATATTGATAATATATAGGTATGTCGTATAGATGTTTAACAGAATCTTGTCCCGTCCGCAATCTTTATAGAAAAACATATAAGTGTTAAAAAAACTTTCTTACAAATAAAACTGTAAAAAGTGTAGTGTGTGAGTGAACATGTAATGTGTGAGTAGGATTGTGAATTAATTCTGTTCCTAACATGTTATAGCGCTATTAATAAAAATTATATTCAATACTTTTAGTCATTTTTTATCTGGAATATATTGTATAAATTTATGTTACCAGCGTAAAAAACTGAATAGTGTTTATCTAATAACGAGTGTAATTGAACCCTAAGATAGGTGTATCTCGAACAAAACACAATGTTGCACCATTCAACATGTAAACAACATTACACTCCATTCTACCATATGTTAGCGTAATGTATTTACAAAAAAGCTCACACATGATACGATATTCATTGTTTATAAACTGTAGTAATTGTGCTTATGTTTTATATCTTATATATTTTATAATTCTATGTTACGAGCGTAAAAATCTAGATAGTGTTTATCTAATTACGAGAGTAAGTGACCCTAATATAGGTTTATCTCGAACAAAATACAATGTTGCACTATTCTTATTCTACCATATGTTAACGTAATGTATTTACAAAAAAAAACTTACACATTAAACAATATTAATTGTATATAAACTGGTAATTTTTGCTTTATGTTTTATATCGAATATATTAGATAATTGTATGTTACCAGCGTAAAAATCTAAATAGTGTTTATCTAATTACGGGTGTAAGTGAACCCTAACATTGGTTTATCTCGAACAAAACACTAATTACCAGTGTAAGTGAATCGTGAGTTAGGTCTATCTTGAACAAATTACAATGTTGCAGCATTCAACATAAAAAACGTATGTAAGTGTAATGTATTTACAAAAAATGACTACACATGATACAATATTCATTGTACACATGCTACAATATTCATTGTAATTTTACTTATGTTTTATATCGAATATATTATATAATGTTATGTTACTTACAAACTAAATAGTGTTTATCTAATTGCCAGTGTTAGTGAATCGTGAGTTAGGTGTATCTCGAACAAAACACAATGTTGCACCATTCAACATATAAAACATATACCTTAGTCTACCATATGTTAGCGTAATGTATTTACAAAAAAGCTTTCACATGATACAATAGTCATTTACTTAAGTAGCATTGCATTTTTGTCGATTTAATGTCTGCTATCTTTTTTCGCGTTGTGAACAACATAGAACAGTGATATTTGACCAAAATATGTTGTAGTCCTCTAGCCAGTGGTTATCATAACCAGGTTATAAATAGGTTATCAAAAACTGGAATTTTTACTTAAACGATTTTATATCACAGTGTAGACAAATTTTTTGTATATACATACAATGATATAAGCATATTGTAGCTGAACAGTATTTAACAACTTGTTCTAATACTAGTACAAAAGCATGATGTATATGACATATGATTGCAAAGAGACATATACATAGTAAACTTGTATCTAAGAGTGTTACTGCTGAGAAAGCATTTCATAGTTTGTTTTTGTACCAATAATATGTATATTACAAAGGGCTGGAGAAAAGAAAAGTGCATAATTAAGTATTCTAGGCATATAATCACGTTGTTACTGGGCATCATTTGACAGCTTGCCCTTGAGCTATTAATCGTGTTCATCAACTAGGGTTGAAAAAAAATCATAGTTAATGTACGTATAAAATGTTGCTGCTTTTGCTATTAAAAAGTATATTTATTTACATAGGATTGAAAAGAAATGTGTACATGTTTAATGCATATACAATGAATAGCCTTTAATAAACTAATGGTTTATAAGCAATAGAAAAAAGCAGATTGATATACGTGCGTTTCGCTTAGAAAAATATTGAGTTAAAGCAACGCAAGCGATATAGTCCTGTGTAAAAATGTCGGAAATAACATACTGAGGACAAAACCACAAGTTTTAGTTTAGTATTATAAACAGCTATAGGGGGCGACCTCCTTTAATATTTGTTAGTAGAATGTTACACACTGGGACACATAAAAACATACCAATGAATAAGTGCGCAAAATAGTACCATTAACAGCATTAAGTTATCGTTTCTTGCCGTTGCTTATAAATCGGTGCATGCGTGGACAACAAAACAGCAACAACAGCATACATATATGAATTTACATACAAACAGTAAACCCACGATCTAATTCACCTTTTCTTGCCAGAAAAAAACGAGGTACATCGTAAGTTTTAATCTGGAGACTCAAGCTAAACAAATGTGAGTTGTTTTGACAGTAAAAATATTACATTAGAATCTACATTTCGTTGGATATTACTTGCAATTCGTTACATGCATGGCGATATAAACATACATTTGAAATTAATTAGTTTAAAAACCGTTCGACGTTACATATAAACGACATTATCTCAATTTCTGGCATTTTTGTTTATAAATCACTGCATGCGTGAAGAAAAGAGAACAGCAAAAACAGCAAACATATATGAGTTTACATACGAGTAGTATTACAAACGATCTAATTGACTAGTTCTTGCCAGAAAAACGAAATGCAAGATAGTCAGATAAAAAAAAAAGCCAAACCGTGTTGATTATAATATTTGTTTATAAATCAGTGCATGCGTGAAGAAAAAACACAGCAAACATATACGGGTTTACATACGAATAGTATTACAAACGATATAATTGACTAGTTCTTGCCAGAAAAACGAAATGCAAGATAGTCAGATCTCAGAAAGTTCCAAACCGTGTTAATTTAATACTAGATCTAGGGTGTTAGCAGTGTTTCGAAAATGCAAGAAAAAATTAACACTAGAAAAGTGGTTAGGATATTTTTCCGTTCCCGTTAAAAAATTGTGCATGTAGCAAATGAAGCAAATCATTGAAGAGACGGTAGCTTTAACGTTTAGCCGTTGAGATAATTAAAGTAAACGTTTATTGATATAGATTGTCGTAAAAGTAAGGTCATTAAAACGTGTTTAAGTGCGTTGGTTACGTTTAACATAATGATTGTCTTATATTAGTTGTATTTTGTATATGTCATTAAGTTCGACAGGCGTATTTTATTTGTATACGTTAATAAACTACTAATATTGCTATTATTATCTGTAATAAGTAACATTTGAAATTTACGTAAAACTAAACTTTTAATAACGCAAAGAAACACGTACTTACACAAAACAAACACGTTATGACATAAAACTAAACTCGTTATAACGTGAAGAAACACACTATAACGTAAACCTAAACTCATTAAAACGCGAACAAACACGTAATAACGTAAAATAAACACGTTATTACGTAAAACTTAACTCGTAATAACGCGAAAAAACACGTAATATCGTAAAACTTAACAATGCATTTGACAAAGATTTCTTTAAATTAATGAATAATGCTGTCTTTGGAAAGACCATGGAAAGTATAAGGAATAGAATGAAAGTCGAGTTGGTCAACACACCAAAAAGGCTCAGAAAAGTATGCGCAAAGCCAAATTTTCAATCTTTTGAAATCATCAACGAAGATTTGGTGGCGGTCAACTTCAGAAAAACAAACATCGTGTTAAACAGACCCATTTTACGCTGGATTCTGTATACTAAATATTTAAAAAAAATATACATGTATCAATTTCACTATGATTTTATGAAAGCTAATTATGGCGAGTGAGCTCAGCTACTCTTCACAGATACTGATTCTTTGGTTTACGAAATAGCTACAGACGAATGGTACGCTGACATGAGAGAGCCCCATGATCTGTTTGATACGAAGTTTGCAACTTCCCTAAAGCCCATCCTTTATACAGCGACATTTGTACAATCTTGGGGAAAATAAAGGACTAGTGGGGGGGGGGGGGGGGGGGATACCAATTGCATCTGTTGTTGGGTTGAGACCGAAATGTATTCATTTATGTACGACGGATAGCAAAAGCAAACTGCCATGGGTGTTAAAAATGTGTCATTAAGAAACAGTACGAGCGATGCTTGTTTCAGCACTGCACTATGCAACACAGTATGAACATGATCAGAAGTTTTAATCATCAACTATTGTGTTTTACGGAACAGAACAGAAGAACAGATCTTTATTATGTTTCGCAGGTCACATGACACATAATACATATATTGTGACAACAGGTGAGCATATAATTCACAGATAACAATTTCACAAAACATCAGAAAAAAAAAAAAAAATTACGAGATAAGTTTATAGGGGAAGGTGGTCTGGTGTGTTTAACTATATTTCTTAAAATGTAAACTAATATAAAAGAATAAGCAATCTGTAATGGATATGGAAAATACATATATTGTGACAACAGGTGAGCATATAATTCATAGATAACAATTTCACAAAACATCAGAAAGTCCAAAAAAAAAGTACAGTATAAGTTTATGGGGGAAGGTGGTCTGGTGTGTTTCTTAAAATGTAAACTAATATAAAGGAATAAGCAATCTGTAATGGATATGGAGGTTGTATTTATAAATTACTGGAAACAGCTAGACAAAGCAACAATTCGGTCGATAATTAGAAAAAGAGAAATATACATAAGTAAAAACAACATTTTGTTAGAGCATCCGTTTAAATGTGATCCCAATAGTTAACGTTTCGACATAAAACTCACAACAAATACGTATTATTTATGAATATTGTTAGCAAGTAAATGCATGCGTTGTCGAATAAATTAATAATTCAACGTATAATTATGTGAAGAAGATAAAGTATGAGATAAAATGGATTTGACCAGTAGGCAGTAAAGCGTTTAAGAAAAGGAAAAATCAACAACAAAACTTTTCTCTTTTTTTGTGGTTGTTTACGTGTACTCCCAAAAAAGTAACTTTCGGCCAACATGTTACATAGAACAAATACATATTATGTTATATAGTGTCAACATGTAAATGCGTAGGCCGTAGGGTACCAGGAAAAAAAACACTAAATATAGTAATGTTATGTCTAAGCACAAGAGACGAGGGGAGCCTTTCTTTTGTCAACTATCATGCGTGGGTGTTAGTCTAAAAGGAAGATCACGACGTAATTAGTAAGGCTAGTTTCTGGTCACCCCATGTAGGTCACACTCCCATCGAAATAAAGTTATGGGAGGGTAACGAAGGGGTTAAATTATACCAGTATAAAAGTAAATAAATGTGTTTTATATCTCTATAGTTTAGATAATGCGATTTTCAACTCAGCTAAGATGGGAAATATGTATGTGTCGGGGTGTGATAAGTATATAGCTTTATACACCTATATTTTATTTATTTAATTGCAGCAAGAATTGAGTGTTTCAAGTTGTGTACCATTTAGATCCCCACGTGTAGGAACGGATGGAACCGTTTGATTGGTCGGTCGCCGGAGAAAGAATTTCATTGACAGTTACGTTATAACTTGTTTCTTTTGTGTTAGTAGGTTTTTCTTCGCGTTATATTTCGAGTTTAGTTTTACGTAATAGTGTGTTTATTTTACGTTATTTTGTGTGTTTTTTCGCGTTATTACACAAGTGTAGTTTTACGTAATAACGAGTTTATTTACGTTATTACGTGTTATTTCGCGTTATTACGTGTTCAGGTTTACGTTATAACATGTTTCTTCGCGTTATAACGAGTTAAGTTGTACGTGATAACGTGTTTGTTGTGTGTTAGTACGTGTTTCTTCGCGTTATTTCGAGTTTAGTGTTACGTTATAACGTTTGTTTTGCATTATAACGTGTTTTTGCTTTCGCGTAATAACGTGTTTGTTTCGTGTTTTAACGTGTTTGTTTTGCATTATTACGTGTTTATTCGCGTTATAACATGTATTGATTTAAGTTATAACGTGTTTTATTTGCGTGATTGTGTGTTACTGTGCGTTATTACGTGTTTGGGTTTACGTTATTACGTGTTTGGTTTGCGTTATAACGTGCTTCTTTGCGTTATTGCGCATTAATATATACATATTTTTAACGTTCGTGTGACACTAATAGGCTTTCGTACGTTGTTAATAACGCTATTTTAAATTGATTTGTCTTTGCTTTCATAACATATAAAATGCTCAGTATAACATGACAGAGATGGGCCAGATATCGGAACGTCATTTGTATTAAAACGTAAATTAAATTTCCTGAACAATGTTGTTACAGATTTAACAAGACCTTCACAATAGAAAAAATTCATGGGTTTGCCAGTCATACATTTTATTTGCGTTTTCTTCAAGAAGGTGTTTGAATCAATAACTATAGCTCTCACAAATCTTATACCTATGTCATACAATGTTTTCAAAAATGGTTCATTTTAAAACGGTCATTATAAAACAAAGGCATGTTCAGAAATTTTGAATGTAATTCTCGATACAAGTAAACACCAAATTCTAACACGGCACGCGGCTAGTTTTCCATAGAAAAGAAGGAAATCCACCATGGGATATTCTGCAACAAATTATGGAAGGAGCCTAATGTTTTGAAAATAGTTACCAAAATTGTTCTGTAAAATACACGTGCATAAACGCCCGAAAGCAAAGTTGTGACAAACAAAGTATTTCTGCATTATTTAGCGTAATTATTACCACATTTTTACTACATAATTTAGTTAGATCTATGTTTACAAAAACGTTTACGTTTTGTTAATATGCTTTTAAATTGCCCTTGTTAGCATACTATTTTCACTGTATTTATCAATAAGTATGACATTATTCGCTCAATGTGTGTCGATAAAGCCGACGTTATTTTGAATTGTTATGCTTTATTGACGTCACCAAAACGTACTTCGCGGACAATAGGCGGAGTATAACCTTTAAAAATACGACGAATTTTATATAAGATAGTGCTAATAAGTTATGAAATGACGGTATCAGTTACTCTCAGCATATGAGAGATATCAGGTGACATTGAAGTAACCACAATTTCATTGAGAGCAACATTTTGTAAAAAGGGACAATCCTCAGTTATTCGTTGTTTTATCAACATCTTCGAAGTTAAAAAGGCAGCTTCAGAACGAAACGGGATTTCTTTAGTATTGTGGAATTGCATTAACACAATCTCAATGAATGTTGCTGAAACGCAATCCCTTTATTTTATTTACGGTAAGGAATTTGTATAAAATAATAAAGTGATTCTATAAAGCATCTATACTTTGTACTATCTGTAATTTAACAATTTTTTGAGGCTTGAAAACAAGAAGGTACTAACTGCCATTGAAATTAATAGCAGTTAGTACATTCTGGTTTTCACCCATCGATTTCTAAACACAAAAATTCAACAAACGAATGCTAAGTCGCTTTAAAAGCAAAATAGTTTTGTGTGTTTCTATACCCAAACACCGTTTCAAATACGTTTTATAGATAAATTATTCGTATTTAAATCGCCCAACAAAGGCAATACATTATGACAAACTAAAAAGGGTAGAAGTGACTTTTAACAAGAATCGAAGTTAATAAATAATTCATATAGAGTTTGTTGACGGATACACATATTAGTAAATTAGACGTCACACTGTTAATGAAAAAAAAACGCGATCTTCGAATCTGTTCACTTCATTATAATGTATATTCGCAAAGTGCCTGAAATAAGCATGTTTGCTATCAATCAACCAGGACATGTTGTCATCGAACAAGCTCAATTCAAGAAGTTTCTAAATGCCTACAGGATGTGGAAAATGTTTTCTACGAGCAGCATTGCATGTTTGCCAACTTATAACATGGCACAAATAGTATGGTAATGAAATTATGAAAAGACAGTATCATATATCTTGACAATATATTTAAACAGAAAATGTATTTATACATTAACTAAATATTTTCGTAATATAATTTACACAACAACATATTAACAGGTTCTTGACCTCATTAATATGTTAGGCATAGGCCCAAAATTGAGCTACTTTTTTATTTGACCTATTTTAAAAAATTATGTATATCGTATATATTCTGTTAAAAATATTTATTTGTAACCGTATAATGCTTAATATATTTATTATTAATTTCAATTGTGTTGTCCCCACTCTTTTCTCGGATGTACACCTGTTTTCTCTCTCTTTGTCTACCCATCAGTATCTGTCATATTATTATTTATTATGTATTCATATAATTACTATTACTAATATTATCATCATCATTATCAACATCCTCGTTATAAGTATTAGTATCCGTATCATTATGATAATAATTATTGCCACAAAAGTATTATGTTGTGTGAGTACGCATTCTCATCACAGACTGCACATACATTTGTTGTATATGTTGCAGGGGTTCCGCTGGCTCCAAAAAAGTTGTCGCCACTAAAATTCGCCACTTTTAACATGTTTGAGCCAATTTTGATTGTCAGTAATATATTGACATGCTTCAGAATCTAACAGTAACTGTCACTATTAAATAGCATTAATAACTATATAATTATAATTAAAACTTAGCACTATAATCGTTACTTGTAGGAAATTAAGATTTTACAACACTTCATTACAGATTTAGTAATGATCGTGTTTTAGGGTCGCGAAAATATATGACAATATCAAAATAACACTTTACTTGCAGATTGGTAAATCCTCCTTCTAATTGGATTTATTTCTGAACATTAACAAACTTTGTCCACAATCATGATGAATTTTAACATGAATTTTGGACAGACAGTTGTTATATCAACAAATTAAGATCTTAAACACAGAACGGTTTTTCTTTGTTTTAGGCTATATTTAGGCCAACCTCGTTTTGGAATGAATGTTTACAGCATGTCCGATTTAGCTCTTTTTTGCTACCTGTGTTGTTATTTTGAACTGAAATTTCCCCTAATTGCAGATAAAATCATTACACATTAATACATTGGTGTGTATGGGCCCGTGGCCTTGTATATCACAATAAAGATTGAATAGAATGGAATAGTACTTCAAGGGACTATGTCAACGAAAAAATGGCTTCCTATTGCTTAATAAATGATATTCGATGATAGAAATGAGCTATGCTAAGACATTTGCATTAAATTAAACTTTTTAAATAATATAATACACAATGAAATATTTCATAAAAACAAATTATAAAAAAGGTTTGAAAAAAAATAAAACCTCAAGTGGGTCTCGAACTCACGACTTAGGAGCAATTTTTAACGTTTCTAGACTTAAAACACAACAGCTACAACAAAAATTAAACCTAATTTACGCCGTTGTTTGATATGACTGCGACACTCATTTCAAAATTCAAACTCTTCCCTAAAGCATGTTGTCTGAATATTTAAAGTACATCTCAAAAGCCACGTGTGTTTTGAATTGAATACGTGAATTATTCATTACCTTTTCCATACGATTACCTAGCAACGTGTACGAACAATATCTAAATCAATCGTCTGGAATATGAAAAAGAATAAAAATTGATTATAAAATATAAATCAGCTCATGTACTCAGCAATTCAGACAACGTCCACAATCCATTACAGATGAATTGTATTACCCATGTTGTATACTGAATGGCACTAAGTGATTTATCGATTTCGGGCGCTGTTGAATAAAACATACAATTTATTTACGAAGTACTTGAAACGGCATTCACTTTTGATTTTGTTATTGATATATTTGCTTTGGTAGAATTGGTTGAGCTCAATGTCTTCTTTTCTCTACAGTTGGTTCTGACATGTGTATATACATAATGGTCCTGTTTTAATCCTGTTTTAATCGCGTTCTTTTTTCTAGAAGGGAGAAAATATAAATGCTGGAGAATATATACAAAGGTAACTGTGTAAAGTGTAAAAGTCGTAGAATTTGAATGAGATATAAGTATTCAATTCTCGAAAATAAAACTGAAACATAAGAGAGGCTGCCCAGAATGCACGTATTTCAGATAAAAAAATAAGCGTTGTTCAATTTCTAAAAACGGAATGTGTTAATAAATAATAGTGTTTGTTATGTTTGTTACGTTTGTATATTTCAGGAGCTGAAAACATAAACAAAAGTGTGTGAATCACAGAGTGGAAGCAATGGAATCCATTCTCGTGATATCTTCTGTGGCTATAAGTTTGTTCACGCAAAGTTCAGCTATATCAGTTACTTCCCTGGCAAAATATGTGGAATGTTCGCATCTTGACTTGGGTCATGTGGCTTTAATAGAAAAGAACATCAACTTGCGCACGTGCGCAGCCTATTGCGCAGGAAAAGACTGGTGCACGGGTCTGGCATTCCGTAAAAGTTTCTCCATGTGCAACCTTTATTTGGATATGACAGCACTACAAGGAAAAGACAGTGAAGTAGCGAATTGCGCAATTATTAGGAAAGAAGATTTGCAAGGCATATCGTTTGAAGGAATTAAGTTGAAAGATCTAAAAGGTAGCGTAGATTTTGGTCACAGTAATTAACATTGAAATGCCTCAAATACAAATATTTCCGAAGCAGTTTCCAAACTTTCCATTATCGTTTTTTATAAACGTGATTGTCTTGCAAAATATCATATCTTAAGATATAAATTACACTTTCATCGTCATGTTCTTAGCTTCCTTTACTTTCGAGTTTCCAATATTTCGCCATAAACAGAGAAAGAGTTTTAACACGAGGTCTTTACAAATAGAATGCCCTTTTTTCGGCGATGTCTCTAACGGCAGAGTCCTTGGCAACATGAACACAGAAGGTTGCCGAAAGCCTGTGGTGTGTGGCAAAGGCTTTACTGTTAACACGGATACGGACGTCAGCCGCTGCTCTAACGGTAGCTGGACACCGGTACCGAAGTGTGTGAAAGGTAGATCAATTCATTTTAAACTATGTTAACGTGTTACAAAGATTTATCATTTAATTACATGTGTTGCATCATTATTAAAAATCATACACATGCGCTGTCATCAAATGTAAACATGTGTGCTTCGGAATATAGAATAAAATATAATATTAGCCCCGAAATATAAAATATAAACTCGTCAAATAAATGCGTTAAATACCCATTACTCAATGTTTAAATAACTCATAATTGACTAATGTAATTATTGTAATTATTGTATCTGTCCATGGGGAAATATTACTGGCAAAGGTTGGTTTTCACATTCTGATCACATTCAACACTATTTAAACCAGATACGTTATTACAATTACAAAATTGAATATTCCAGTTTGTGCTAACGGCTGGACTCATTTCCAAACATCGTGCTACAAGGACATAGGTGCGACCGAAAGAACTTCCACTGAAGCCAATGTAAGCAACGTGCATCTCTTTGTTAGATTGTTTTTAGTATAGTCAAATTAGTGTGTGTACATGGCTTGGATTTATACAAACTCTTAGTCGAGAAGAAAGACAATTCTTAAACATCTGATCATTTATAATTGGATTTTCTGACAAAATATCTATCGTGTCAAGAGTTTGACACATAAGCAACATAATAAAATTCCAAGGGTATTAATATCTAAATATTTGTCATGCACATGTTCCAAGGCACATTGTTGCAGTCCCAACGTTTAATCATGTTTGATAAATATGGGTCATATTGTAAGGTTCTAGGAACACTTTGTTTATTGTTCATTTGTTTATTGTTCATTCTAACACGGCACGCGGCTAGTTGTCCATAGATAAAGAACGAAAATAGCCCTGGGTTATTCTGCAACACGGCACGTGGCTAGTTGTCCATAGATAAAGAAGGAAAATAACCGTGGGTTATTCTGCAACACGGCACGCGGCTAGTTGTCCATAGATAAAGAAGGAAAATAACCGTGGGTTATTCTGCAACAAATTATGGGCGAGCCTAATGTTTTGAAAATAGTTCCTAAATTTCGAAGAAATGGTTCCGTAAAATGCACGTGCGTAAACGCGCGATAGCAAAATTGTAACAAACGCTGCATTATGTAGCGCAATAAAACCACATTTTTACTACATATTTTATATTAAAGTTCCCAAAAACGTTTTACGTTTTGTTAATATGCTTTTAATTTGCGTTTGTAAGCATAAAATATTCACTGTATTTATCAACAAGTCTGACGTCATTCGCTCAATATTTATAAATAAAATTGACCGCATTTAGAATTGTTATTTATTGACGTCACAGAAACGCACGAGTGAATGTACTTTGCGGAAAATGGGCGGAGTACAGATTAATATAGTTCTCATTTATAACCTTTTAAAATACAGACGAATTTTATTTAAGATCGTGTTAGATTCGAAATAATTGACGGGTAAGCGTTGGTTACTGCGGTAATAACCAATGGTTTGTCGTTCCGATGCTTGTTATCAAACAACTCGGGCTATCGCCCTCGTGGTTTAATTCCTACCCATCGGAACTCCAAACCGTTGGTTATTACTGCAATGATTTCTTAAATATCGACAGATAGCAATTGTAGTTTTGTTTTTATAAATGTTTAACGGATAACCAGTACAAGAGCGAAAGCGCATGATATGTCGAGCCCTTTGCTTATTTTTGTGTTGTTGGTTAGGTTGTTTTAAAGTTCCTTTAATGCAAATTTTTTATCGTACATTTTGTCGTTGAAGCAAAGTACAGACTACACTTATACAAGTGGAAAGAACAACGTGTATTCCTTTACTATGAACTCTTTGAAACAACCTGTATTCTTCGTGTTTTTTTTAGTTGAGATGTATACAGTAAGCTTATAATGTATTAGTTGAGATTTATACAGTAAACTTATAATGTATTAGTTGAGATTTATACAGTAAGCTTATAATGTATTAGTTGAGATTTATACAGTAAGCTTATAATGTATTAGTTGAGATTTATACAGTAAACTTATAATGTATTAGTTGAGATTTATACAGTAAGCTTATAATGTATTAGTTGAGATTTATACAGTAAGCTTATAATGTACTGCTTCTAAATGAGCTAAAGCATGAGTAGCGAGTAAATGTTCCGGGTGATAAAAGCCCAGACAGGAAATATGACTAGATGACATTAATGCATGTGAGTAAATTGTCGTCCCGGATTAGCCTGTGCAGTCCACACAGGCTAATCTGGGACGACACTTTCTACTTTTATGGTGTTTTCTGTTTCGTGGTAGTCTCTTCGAAATATAAATCCACTGTAGGCGTAAAGTGTCGTTCCAGATTAATCTGGGACGACACTTAACGCACATGCATTTAGCCCGAGTTTTCCACGACACGCCTCAATTGATATTTTAGAAACCAGATCAAGGTGCTGTTTGTTCCCAAAGCTATATGTGTAGTTTCGATATGAACAAATTGGGTAAACAGAGTCCCGGAGTGCAGAAATAAACTAAACATAACACGTTATGGAAATTTCAGGATATTTGCGCGAAGGAGGACGGTGCGCGTGTGTTGACGATAGAGTCAGCGGATGAAGAGAAGTTTATTAACAACTTTTCAGGTTGTGTAACAGTATAATTAAATATACACATGCAATTATTTATGTACAATCATCCGTTTTTAGAAAATGTGACAACATTTTGAAAATTCTCACTTTGCAAATCTATAATTAACTCATTTAATGATATAGATACATGTTCCTTCTCTTGTAATTACTGCAACGCATCCTTTGAAGCATACAATATTGTTTAAAGCAAGGCTAGTAATTTGTTTTCTGAATTGCAGAGTATGCAATAGTATTGCTTATAATATTGAACATAATTTCAAGACATCTGTTGACATAGCAAGGGCTGTACTTTGTTTTCTACATTTCAATAGTCTTGCTGTACGAATGTTCATTGCAAGATTGTTATTTTTGTTTTATGAATTTTAGAGTCGGCAATCACATGGCTTGGAATAGCATTAAGAACTGCTGGAAACATCTATGAATGGCATGACCAAGGTACAACACTGACATGGACACACTGGTATACAGGCGAACCTAATATTTTATCTTTGGAACAATGCGCCTGGCATGATAGAGGAGCGGATGGCTGGTTCAATGTCCGATTTGCGCAGAATGCACATACTGTGTGTGAAAAAGGCTATGACATGACTTAATGATGTAATTAAATATCTACGAGTAGGGCCCCAACGCGGCAACGGCCGAAAAAAAATCTGAAGTTAAATCTGTTTGGTATATTGGTTTTAAACTAAAATCTCATAATGTAGTAAATAAGTAATTTATTATATATTGTGTATGACTTTGGAGTGCTTGTTTCTATAACCTAATAGCATATTCCATGAAAACACCAACTGGCTCTGAAGACAGATTTTTCAGGATACGGTTATAAAAAGGCACACGTTAAATCTTGAACATTCATTTTATTTTGTTTTTAAAACATGTACACATAAGAGTATTTCGGTACTGACATTTAACGTATCATCATAAAATCGAAACAGTGAAAACGAATATATAACATTATAATAAGTATCAGTTGTCATTTGATCTATAAAAAAAAAAAAGAATTAAATTGCCACGCAAAAATATTCATTATATACGTTTTGACGTTTTGCTAGGACATTATTCCAGCTAAAGCGGTTAGCACAATACTTCAGTGGACATAACTGTCCAGTTACGTTGATGATTGGGTTTTTGATATGCTTAGTTCAACTGAATAAATAAAAATAATTTTAATCAATCTAAATACGCATCATTCATAAAAGACGATGACAATTTCAGTTAAAAGAATAAGTAGAGTTACTTAGTTTTAAAACGAAACTTAAACTTTTTAGATAAAAAGGCAATCTGCTTAAACCAACTTTTAACATTCGACCTGAAAAAGTTTTAATGAAAATAAATATATTTTGACTATTGGTTTCGTCTGTGTATATCAAAATGGTCAGACTTTAATACATATATATCAATAAACATACAAATACGGAACATTAACAAGAATTGCAACGTGAGTGTAACAAAATATTGATGGGTGAATGAATAACAATGATAACTAGCGTGTAAAACGTAACATAGTTTTGCTCTAAGATACGGAGGGTGCTGGAATGTACAGGTCATATCACAATGCAGCGTTGGGAGCCTCATCCCCGATATCCCTTCCAGGGGTCGGTGAGACGATAAATGCATGTCATCAAAGTTATAAGACATCAAATAATAATATGTACAAGCATGTGACAAAATATGTTGATACTACTGTCATATATATGTCCCTTAAAAGACAGAGGGGGCTATCAGCCATTTTGCACAGATGCTGATGATGACACCTTCTGACTTTCAATGGACAATTTTATATATATATTGGCAAGCGTATAGTTAACAATAAGAATATTGCCACAAATACAAATGATAATAATACAATTGCCACAATTTACAAATTACAATAATAATATTGTCATAAATGTAAATTACGATAATAATATAGTCACAATTACAAATAAAAACAAAAGCATTGCACTTGCACCGGCCTGGTTGACCAATGGTTCATGAAGAAGCCGTTGTCTAGGGATGAAGGAAACATGGGTATAAAACTGATGTGGCGAATCCCTAATGATCGGAATGAATAGTATTATACTTTTTTTTCACTGATGATGTTTGTAATAGAAACAAACGTCTTATATGCAAGTTTAAAAAAAAAAGAAACAAATGTCTTAATCCTGGGCTAAAATGTGAGGTTCGGCATGCCTTTAAACCGGTTTAAACCCCTAAAATGCTATACATTGACCGTTCAAAGGCGGTGTCCCTAGTTTTAATCATTTTTATGCTGTGTGTTGTGTTGTGTGAATTGTCCTGTAGTGTATAGGCATTTGGTCTCTTGCCTCTAATAAAAGACCAGCGGATGTTAATAAGGGTTTCTCTCCTGGTGATTTCTCAGGAGTTTCATTATTCTTATATTTATAATTAACCGCGAAAACTAAAAAATCCGGGCAAATTGACAAAAGAAAACAAGAACTAGGAGTATAATCAAAAACTTCAAAAAAGTAACAGAGTGCTGCCTTGACTTGAACATTCTGACCAATCGTGCTTAGTAGTACATAATACGTTTTTTAAAGAAATGTAGTGTTGTTTTATGAATACATGCGACGTTTTAGTTTGTTATATTTTAATCTTAAGACAGTTGAAGACTATTAAAGTGCTTACTGTATGTGTTGTATTCCAATCCCGAGACGAACAGACGTTCTAATTCATTGTCATATTATGTAAGCTACATCAAAATATATAACTTTATACACGTTAACATTTAAATGATGAACATATTATAATATATAATAATTTACTTTATATACAAATTTATTATCATACAATATGGGTATAAAACATTTTACAAGATACTCAAACATATACATATAAGTATTTACATAAAGTTTCAATTTGGAATCACTGGCCATTGCCATAATTGATATCTGTTTATTCAAACACGTTTCAAGAATAAATGATTTGTCACCAAAACAAAAACATCGTAAAAGAATAAGACTTAGTGTTTTTACTTAGTGTTCTTTAAAGAAGTCCCATTATATATGTTGATAGAAAGATAGTTGTCAGGTTCGTAAAATACAAAAAAACAACACGCATGATAATATTTTAACGAGGATAACAATACTATGAGTGTATATGTGACCCTTATACATCCAAATGCCCTGTTGTAATGACTAGAAGACACACTGCCATGTTATTTCATTGGTCTGTTATTATTGCTGTTAATAATGTATGTGTTAAAAAAGCGACATACGAGGAGGAGCAATCCGAACGTTTGTGAATTAAGTGCCATAGTAATTGTATTACCAACTATTTAAAGTATTAGCTTGTTTTGTTTTATATTTTGTCCGAAGATGAACATACATACTTGTATTACGTTTACATTTGGAGTTCACAATAACAACCATTTATGAAAGCGAATTAAATATACATGCATGTATGGTAAAATACACATCTAAAATAAGTACATCTACGACTATGTTTCCATGAATACTAATATTACACAGTTATATTGTTATATACATTTTGAACTTTGGCATCGCGAATGCTTGAAACAAGATACACGTAAATATGGCATATATAAATATACTTTTACGATTATATACATACTTAAACACCTTTATACAGAGTTACAGTTCACGGATACATAAGTATATTGCATTGGCGAATATACAATAGCGTGACATGAACAAATGTTGCTAGTGCATGTTAATATGTTGACTATAACTCAATTAAAACAAAGGCCCACCACCGCGTTATTTACACAAAGCCATCACCAGTGCATTTATACTTTTGTACATATCATATAACTCGAAAGCTAAATATTGTGCATACGCTACAGCTTATATAAGTCTTATTGGTTACCTTAACATGCTGTATATAAGAGTGAATAGGTGCTGGGAATACTAGATGACATATAGACAATACGGAATATATAAACACTATTGCCATAGGTACGCTAACAAGGAACAATTTCACCGACAATCAATCTGACAAAATTGTTAGTATTTACTTGTAACAAATAAGTTTCAGATATGTGACAAAACAGTTTTCTAAATTATAATAGCAAATGTATACGTTTAAGATGCGTGTATTAAGTAAAACTGAATAGCGAGATAATACTACATATAAAGCTACAAAACTCTACATCTATTATGAGTTCAGAAGTGGCTACCAAGAAATTCTTATCATCAATTACAGGAGAAATCCTATCCAAACTTCCGTACAATGGCGATTAATTGCTCTGCTGTACAAGCTACTCTACTCAGTGACTTCCACGAATCTATGACTTTGCTATGGGCACCGTAATGGTGTCCTTAATTAAGTGGTTGTTGCTTATGGCTTTAACTTGAATTGTGTTATTGTTGGCAATTTTAGTCCAAAACCAATTTCCGTAACTTCATATTAACATAAGTTTTAAACAACTTAGCGAAAAAGCGTTCTTATAGACATTATGTGTATGTGTCAGTGTTTGTGGAAACAATCAATTGTCATGTCGTTAAGTGCATTTTTTTTTTCTTATGTCGTTCTGCTACCATTAGACAGAAATCTAGAACTGTTTTATTCCTTTTAGAAAGTAGAAAGCAGACTTTTGAAAGCAGTTTGTTTCAGTGCACAATTGGAGATATTTTCTCAAGCATGTTAAATCGATAAAAGTATGCCTTGGTATCAGGACATTATATACAATGACTACAACTATTGTTTTATAAGGCAAGATGTTAAAAGACAATATCATTGAGGCAATATAATTTGTTACATGTACTTAAGTTCTTCTACATCAATTGCACTCATATCGTATTATGGAAATGAAAACTATCTTATAGTGAAATATTAATATCTTACAATACTGCCTAAAATAAATTCAATTCAAAAAATGTGATTCATTGTCTTGTTTAAAAAGTCCCTATTATACGTCTGATGTTTTTGTTTTTCAAAGATGACTTGCGCAGTCAGTTTTCCCGCCTGTGATGTCCTCTCGTGTGGGCGTCTCCAGAAATCTATTGTAACCAGGGGAACGATTTGCCTCTTTTTTGTCGAGCGATGAACCAACCGTTCGGATGTTTGCGGAGAATATTTCTGGTAGCCTGTGAGAAAATTGTCCAACACATTGTATGTTATCAGACCGGCCTCGGAGATGTCTCCCGAACTTGGTGTTTCAAATGGATAGCAATTTCAGAAATTTCAGCCACAGTTCGTGTCCCATTTGACTCTCTGGAACAAAATAATTTATTGGATGTTCAAACTTAGCGAAAGAATATTTATTCCACAGAACAGAAAGGTAACTTATTAAAATTTTAACATTTTAGCATATATAGACCAATTTATAAACACGGTTTACGTAGACATGCCTTATGATCCAATGTTTGTGTAACTGGATTTTGCAAAAGAATTAAGAATAATTAAACTTTTATATATTTTTTTGATTTTTTTAAATTATGAAGTTAAAAATCCAGCTGTCTTTAAAAAAGAAATGTTTATCTGAAAGTTAAAACTTATATTAATTAAGTCTTTGAGTTAGTAATCTGCTCACTATTCCATGATCTTAATACGAACTAACATGTTATTTTAATTGATTATGAGTACCGGTATATTAATGTAAAACAATATACACTGCATTCTACATATAGATCATAATTAATCGCAAAGTACATATACGAAAATACATTATTTTATGGTTTCTGATATTCTAGCCCGATGTTTACATTAATGTGGCTTATTTTGAGGTTAAACTTGAACGTGTAGGTTCAGACCTATTAACTGGTTGTCAAATAAATTCCACGTTGTATTGTAAATCAAATTGTACGCTTATCTAAGGCGAATATGAACATATCTTGACCATATAGTTATTTTTTACTTTTTTACTTTTTCAATTTATACTATTATAGCATTCTTTGGTGTAATTAATGTAGATATTCAGATACAAGATCATATAACTGATATTGAAAAGGTTTAACCTCATCCTATACACGTATATGATTGTATGTTGAACTCTTTACACTAAAAGGTGTATCTGTTGAGTTCCAAAGATTGAACTAATAATGCTATGTTTCAATTGAAGGAAAATTAAATATAAAAATATATAAATATGGCAAATATCAAAGACAATACATACCAAGTGCTGTAAAATGGCATCATTCCCCACTCCATCCCGCTAAGGGGTGGGGATCCACCAAGACTCACCCAGCAGTCCTAGCACTGGTGGTAACGTTCAACCATATGACACTGATCAGCCTCCGAAAAGGGGGCGTGTAGCAACTCTTGACAATTCGGCATTCTCCGGCGTACCGAAGCCGAACACGGAAACTATCGAGTATAAGTTCCGAATCGTGTATAGCACGTGGAGTAACAGTTCGGACTGTACGGATTTAAGCGGTTATACAGACGAACAAACACGAACAATCACGATAGTTAAATGCGCTTAAGTCTTGTTCGCACAAGGCTGGAATAATTGAATTATCGTCCAGATAACGAGGACTTTGAGCTGATAAAAACCAAATCACTTGAATTATGGAGTAGTTTGCAAGGACAGGCTTGTTAAACCCACTTGTAAGGTACTTATACATTGCATTGTGATGATTGGAGTAAATATAAACCGCCATTTCATCATACCATGCGGTTTAAGACAATCATAAGCAACGTACTGGTAATAACCATCTTCGTTGTCATCATCATCATCATCATCATTATCATCATCATCACCAGCATCATCATCATCATTAATAACACCACCAAAAACTCCACCACTAACATCAAAATAATTAGCGTCATGATTATGATCATGATGAAGATAATGATGATGAATATGATGATAACGACGACGATGATGACGATAATGACAATGATGATGATGTTGTGATGATGATGATGATGATGATGATGATGATGATGATGATGATGATGATGATGACGAAGGCGACGACGACGACGATGATGATGATGATACGTGTCACGTATAACGGGTTTACCTCTTTTAATTGCATAAATTGAATAAAATAGCATTACAGTGATAAGACACGATTTACGAGTCCCTATCAAGTCTGCCATTAAAAAATGCATGCCAACAACACACATATAGACTTAGTACAAGTTGTATTATAATAAGTCACAGCAAAAATATCTCCGGGGCATTTCGTCAACTATCGATGCAAAGTTTCGCTATGTACTAAAATAAATGTAATTTTAAATTATCCAAGTATAAGATATAGATGGACTTTGCAAAGTCCACCCTTGATTACCGTGGATTTCGTCTGCAGTAGCCAGATAGTACTGTGAGTTTATCATCATATCATTATATATCTGCTTAAGTAACTTAAGACATATTGACCAATGTCCGGAATTTCGACTAATGAGACTATAACTTTAATTTGTAAGTTAAAGCCCTTTAATGTAATTATCATCCCGAAAATAGGAAACGCAAAACTGCAAGTAAGGACGTTTTTGAACATAAAATCAGTAAACCGCACATACCAAACATGTGTAGGCTAACCTTGCAAATACTCCAAAAATATCTCAACAAAAGTGTATTAGGCGTGTCGTGGGAAAACCGGGCGTAATGCATGCGCTTAAAGTGTCGTCCCGGATTAGCCTGTGCAGTCCGAACAGGCGAATCCAGGACGGCACTTTTCGCTTTTATGGTATTATCTGTTTCTAGGAAGTCTCTTCTAAACATCCATCCACTGTAGGCGGAAAGGGACGACACTTTATGCATATGCATTAAGCCCGTGTTTCCCACGACACGCCTCGTATTTTTTGAGTAAATACGAGCTATGAAGTGTTATTATTATAAACACAACGTAATTATTATACTAAAGTCAAGCCACATTTAAATACTGTACAATACAGTGGCGCCTTAAAACATGTCTCATATGTTATTCAAAATGTTTTCAAACTTACGTATTTACCTGTCCATCACTCCAAGGCAATTTTATAATTGACTGTTATAATCAAACATTTAAAACGTCTTTTATCAGTGACGCGATACACCACGTGGCGATATTCTTGTTACATAAGGTTGAATATGTCGCAATTTACATCGTACCGGTATAGACATTTAGCGATTCCCATAAATGTTGGTGAGTATAAATGACAGAATCATTGCACGACTTGAATGAAGATTTTTGGCCGTGGTGTATTCCATTACAGTGTCTACCTTCAGAATCAATTGCCGCCATTCATCATCAATAGCCAAAGAGACACATTTATGTGCAGTCCGCACAGGCTAATCCAGGTTACAGTGGATTTATGTTAAGAAGGGACTTCTTGAAACAGAAAATACTATAAAAGCGGAAAGTGTCGTCCTGGATTAGCATGTGCGTACTGCACAGGCTGGAACCAGGACGACACTTTACGAAGAGGCATTAATCCCAGGTTTCCCACGACACGTCTCATATATATTTCTTCTTTAAGAACTCGCCCAGTCGTAAACTATTTTTGTATTTGTCAATATCGTAAATATTGATATAATATTAAGGATATTCGCTAATAGTGTATACAACACTTATTGGTCATAATTTATCTTCTTATTAAGTAAATTCTAAATGCGTATTTTGAATCAATGAACCTGTTGCTCACGTGAAAGGTCTTGTCAATGCCTGGACACTTGACAAGCTGGTGTGTGAAAAATGTCTGCTTAATATTAAATTATAATTTTAAGCATTTGATGACAAGGTCAGTACTCCACCTAGAGTGAGGGGTGAGGGGAAATAACTCGCTTGAAAACAGATTAACAAGCCTTTGTCCCTTATGCTAGGTATCCACAATCACGATTCGTGCCATGATTGAAATCGTGGTCTTAATCATGAACCAATCGTGGTGATCCTATTAGATCTTATTAGATCTTATCAGATCTTATCAGATCTTGAGGTCAGTCGTGGTAATCGTGTTAATCGTAGAAAAGTTTTGAACGGTTCAAAAATTCTATACGATTAACACGATCAACTGCGATCAATTGTCCATCGTGACCATCGTATCAGATCTTATTACATCGTAACAAAGCGTGACAAATCGTATCTAATCGTGTATTTATATCATACGGGTCCAGTCGTAGCTGAAATCGTGATCTCCATCGATCATGGCCGTGAAAGAAATCGCGAAAACAATCGTATCCTATTGTAACGGAGCGCATGGATTCGTGATACGCGTATCGAGACTTATCTGCACGTACTAGAACGCCCTAATTCGGGGAACCCGATCGTGATGATCATGTCAGATCGAGACCCAATCGTGGACAAGATCGAAACAATCCCAACGGAACGTATGTAATCGGATCTAAACTGGAGATCAAACAGTGACAGATCGTGACTCCTGTAATTGACCAATCGTGACCAGATCGCAACAGAGCGCAAAACATCGTATCAAAACGTATGGACTCGCATGACATCGTATCTGAGCCTGAAAAATCAAAGAAATACCACTATCAGCTACGAGCGGCCAATCGTGGCGTTCGTGACAGATTGCATGATAGTGGGAACCTAGTGTAAGTCTGGATAACCTCATCTTAAAAGAGATATATTAAATGTTTATTGTTTATTGATAGATCTTTGATCTTACCACTTCGTTAACAGTAATTGGATTCTGATTTATAAGCGTCCGTTTGTGACATGCACAAGGGACACAACTCTTATTACAACATATTAACATTAATGCCACTGCAGCCTCCCTTTGAATAGCGAACGAAAGTTGAGTCTCAATAACCAGCTACCTCGTTATAAACGGAACTATGATACTTAAAAACTTCTAGAAGGGACACAACACAATAGGCGTGTCGTGGGAAACCCGGGCTAAATGTATGTGCGTGAAGTGTCGTCCCGTAAAGTGCAGTCCGCACAGGCTAATCCAGGACGGCACTTTTCGCTTACCGTGAATCTATGTTTGGAAGAGACTTTCTTCAAACAGAAAATACCATTAAAGCGGAGTGTCGTTGCACAGGCTAATCCGGGACGACACTTTTCGCACATGCATTAAGACCCGTTTTCCCACGACACGCCTCTAATAATGATAACATCAGTAAAGCAAACTCTTATTTTATAGCAAGAGTCCTTCGCTAAAAGTACAGACATCGGTATAGTCGGGTCAAAGCGCCAAGCAGCTGATGGCAGGTTCGAGTCCCATTCCTTTCATTTAATTCGCAGGCGAGTTAAATTATGGTGACCATGAGTTGAATGTGCTTTTGCATAAAGAGTACTAGTCTAGTGTTGAATAAAAATAACTTTATTGTGGTGAGAAAACCATGTTTTTGTTTGGAGTAAATAAATTATCCATGTTTGAAACACTTACCTAGTATTTTATTTATCCCATCATTTTTTGCCTTAACTTAATAAAATAAACGAAATAAAACGTACTAAATATGCGGACAGGAGAAGAACAATGTAAGACTATGTCTTTGGTTTCAAACCTATTCAAACATGTTTATTCAATAATAAAATGTTGTACAAATACATATATATGCTCATTTGAAATAAATATGTTTAAACCAAACCAGTTTTGCCGGCGTTTCTTTTTTCTGTTATTTCTACCCACGTATTGATGTACAAGTGGAATTGTCTGGCAGTGTAAGGCATAAGTGTAAAACGCGAGTTATAAACCATATTTATTGATCTGCCGATATGTCTTAGTCGTCGGTTAGTTATTTTGCGATCAGGTATCATTAAAAATTTTTGCAAAGCATCAACGCGAGGACAAAGTAACAGTTACAGTAACTTTCAAACTCCAGGAGGTGTTATAAAGTACAGCAAAGTCAAGACAAGTCCTAGACAGTGACAGCTTTTATTTCATTAACAAAAATTACAAAATGTTTGTGATATCCTCAAACAATAAGTTTGAAATACTGCTTCAACTGCATAACATTCATATGTCAAAGATAAGGGAGGGGAGTCCAGCTAAATCAGCAGTATAATCACTCAGTGTCTTTTATTTTTGGCAAGTGGCCATTCGCCTATAGAATACAATTTTACTGAACAGGAAAAACACCAATCTCTTGCTCACCGGCTACATTCTATTCACCTCTGTAGTTGTCTCGGAAAGTAGTCCAATTTCATGCATATGGCTTTAGTCACATGGTCATAACATTCAAACGCAACGCTAAATACGATCCACTCATTTTGTTTACATCTGCGAACTGATTCCATCTGCATAAGTGGGCATGAAAATAGTTCCAATAATAGGAATCAAAATAATTGTCTTCCCCCCATTTACGATAATTTACAAAACATTTTTATTTCTATGCGTGTAGTCCTAAAATGTACGTTCAAAATATTTGTTCCGTTTTAACAAGATTCTTGTCATTGAGCCCATTGCAAAGATGTATGTTGAGAACAACGAACGACAACCCTGCCAGGAGATTGGACAAAACAACACGAAACAAACACAGAATACGGCAACAATGGTTGGCTCAGAATTAATCAATGCAGTTATGACGTAAAAGTAGAACCGCAATTCAAAAGCAAGAGTGATAAATAGAATACAAAGTTTAATTTAATAACGTAATTATTCAAGTGGCTTCCCGCTAAACAAAGCAAAATAAGGTAAAAAGACTGAGGCAACTTGCAAATACCCACATAAAATATACATGTACTACCCGGTATTTTGTAGACGAAATAATACGATAACCACGTGCACATAACGGCAAAAATAAAAAAAATACAATAATACTGATGTTTAAAGCATATGCGCCTTCACTGATTGTCTAAAACCACCCGGACAATTTATTCATGCAGTAACTTCAATTATCACAAGCTTATATTAACTATATATATACTTTGGTATGGTACTATGTTTATTAATAATTCTAATGAACAAATCTATGATTTAACATTCATTATATTAGATAAACTAGGGCTTGTTTTCACAAATTATAACGTTATTACTTACTTTGAGACCTTAAGCAAACCATTATTTTCTAAAAAGAATGTTTCCATAGGTATCAACGTATTTATAAGATTATATAAGTGGTTAAGCTTGAACGAGTAAACAAACAATTTCCATTTTAATTTAATTTGTATGGAGAATTTACATTTCAGGTGCAAAAGACTTTAGTCACTCGATGGCATTTGACCTAAAGGAGATGAATAATGTGATGCATAACTCCTGAGATTGCTTCTTGTTTTAAGGGAAAACGACGGAAATTCTCGTGTACTGTTTGCGATTTCTGTATCCCAGTTGCCTCGATAACTAGATTGTCTGCTCTCGTAATCCTCTACATTATTTTCATGACACGTGTACTCGTTTGGCCTACTGTGCCAGCGTCGCATGCCTTCTGTCCTGACGTCATCAATGCTGTCAATGACAGACGCCTCCCTGCCATGGTCAACACTGCGGTCCTCGAGAAGTTTGCGTGTTTGGATTGTGTTCATTCTCAGCATCTCCTGCTGGGTCGCTACCAGCGTTCTGTTAAATATAAACAGTATTTGACAGTATGTGTTTGCGGTGAGTATGCTAATATTATACATATCGTCATTTAAAAGCCGGAATTTGTTATTGCTTATAGGCATATGTGCAATGTGCAAATAAGGCTGATAGCTCCTTCCGGCTTTCAAGGGACGATATGCTGACTAGTAATACACGATAACATCGATTATGTTCGTGATGTACATACACGTGCTAGAATAACAAAATGTTCTTGTGTCGTTGTTGTTGTTTTTACGTTGACAATGTTAGTATATCACAAAATGAACTTGAAAGTACCAGTGATTAAAATTGACCTCTAATAACATATTTTTATTTACATATTACATTTAAGTGTGTTGTAACGTAGCTTACCTATTAATTAGCAGAAGGGCAGTAACAATTCCAATCATTCCAAATATCACAGTTGTCATTATTACTATCACATAGGCTTTTATGTCTGAAATATAAATATGATATAATAAAATCTTAAACATCTATGTATCAGTTTGACTAGATCTCTACTTATATCTTAGTTGTTGAGATATGTGTTACGGGAATGTGTACACGTTTACTTGTTTTGGCAAAAGATCTAAAACAACATGTGAGTAGCAATAAACGACTAGGCAGCCAAACAGGTGGAATATCACGTGGAATTCTTTCGTTATCTCCCTTTACTATAACATGTAATACTAAGTTGTCCCTTGAAAGTTAGGTGTCATCGGGGAATATGCAAAGAAGGCTTCTGGCTTTCAAGAGACGATATCATAGTTATAGTAGTTATAGTATATACTAATATGTAATATAAATACATATAAAGATAATATAATGTGCATATAATGAAAGAGTCCTCTGTGTAGACTACATACCAGGAAACGTCGTTCCCGACAGAAATTCAGGTTTAGGACTTTCTTCATGCGCTGTAGGCATAATGTCAGTGGGGCTCGAGCCACGCACGTGTGTTGGTTGTATAATAGTCGAATGACCTTGTGTATTACTATATAACGTGTGGCCAGTTAATTGTGATCTAGTATATTGTTCGACCGTTAATTTCGGTGTGCTTGACATTGGGTGTGCTATGCTGAAGTGTTGCCCTGGAACAGCTGTATATGATGGAGACATTGTCAGAGGATGTGTGACTGCAGTTTGTTGAGTTTGTTGCGTCGCAGTTAATGACCCAGTCCCAGGATCGCTTACAGCGACTGTATGTAACAGCACAGGGTCTGGTTCCATGGGAGAACCTTTAGACGGTATGACGCTGTCCAAAAACTGACTGCTTCCATACAAATCGAGAGCAGACATTTCTACGATGACGTCAGTAGATTTTGTTGCAGGTATTATGTACAATGGTGGATGATCTGGTGACAATGAAGATATTTCATAATACTTAGCTGTACTGTCCGAAATGAAATCCGTCATTTCACCACTAAGATACTCATCCGAGTATGCATATGTTGAAAAGTGTTGATAAAACAGAGACGTTTCTTGCAGAACGGTACTTTGTTGATTTATATCTGCAGATGTTGCAAAACTGTAAGATGCAGAATCAAGCACACTCTCGAATGTAGAATTGTAAATTATTGAGACTACTTTTGGATCTGTAAATAGAACCAACAATGTTTACCCATCAAAGCATGCGATAAATGGGTTATTTAGAGTGGTTTGCGTTGAAATGCTTTCATTTAGACTATTTTAAAATGATATACAAATATATGTATTGATGGAGATTACATAACTTTGTAGTCAATTTAGTACTTTTGTTAACATAATTGAAAAAAGTTGTTGAGTAGCGTACCTTGTGCCTTTTCAATAAATATATCAGTCCAGATATTGGTATTTATGTTGAGATGTGCGGCAATATATTGTATGTCTGTGATTTTAACTTCATTGACATGGTCACATTTATGCTCAGCCCATGGCATCGTCCTAGACGGTATAAAGTTATCTTGCACTCCTTCAAACAAAATTTTCGAAATAGATAATAGCACGAATAAACCAGTACATCATAAGGAAATGGGTAAGACATTTGTGTATTCCGAACATTTATTTCGAACGTAATGTAGTATTCTGTTAAAACAGCCATAACAATATATAACATACCTGAGCATATGGTACTCAGCGCCCTGTCACAGTTTTCTAAGTAAAAAACGAGTGTTCCCGAATTTTGTTTTGCAGCAACGCAGTACTTATTGTCCGACGTTACATTTCCAAGTTGCATTTGGATCTCTTCAACGATAGATGAGTCTGAAAAAATTACAAGCTTCCACGATTAAAGTAAACAAACTTAGGAACTTTATTAATGAAATTCTAACAAATTTTTGTAATAATCTTAGAGCCTGTTGTATTGTTCTATGATAAGTCTACCTTTAGGTGATTGCATTTATATTTATATTAGAACTTTGCAACAAATACTTCAGAAATTGAAAGCAGACACAAGAACAAGAGGCAGACGGGTACATGTATCGATTCACTGGCCTATTAAGTAAGGAGTATCAGAAGAGAAAGGATCATGATAAGCAACATAAGGGAAAAGGCCTCGCACCATGGCGGCCATTTTTTTTAACGAATTGAAAAGTATTTTGGTAGAGAACCACCCAAGGAACATTTATGTGAAATTATTTCAAAATCAAATGGTTTCTAACAAGAATATTTTCAAAGATTTCAATAAAGCCATATAAGGAAAATGGCTTCGACCTCTGATGGCCATGTTTTCAACGGAGAGGCACCATTTGAGCAACATTTGAAGTCTGCTTAATGGTTTTAGAGGAGAAAGAAATGGTTTACACACACACGCACTACCGCACACAAGCACGACGGACGAACCGAAATGGCATAAGCTCGCTGGCCTTTTGCCAGTGAAGCTAAAACAATTGTCATTAACTGTAGGTAAATTGTTCACATTATATGAATAAATTATGATTTATAACAAATATCATGATTCATCACACTTTTCTGTTAACTGTACAAGAACAGCATATCCGTCAAATAATGGTCGGCATAAAATACCTACAACACTATATTAAAATATCTACATCGAAACACTTACACAACATGGTTTGTTATCCTACTTCTAAACATAGCTCATATATTTAAAACGACGTTGTTGATTTCGGTGCAAAGGAAATCAGAATGATCGATTTATTTTATTTTGCTGAGTACTCCATTTAATGTTATTATTAAGGTTTTGTTACACATAGAAAGTGATTATTTTATAATATTTAATGAAAACAAGGCTTGCTGTAAATATAAAACCACTGAAGTGTTTTCAATTCGTATTGTGTTGTAATTCCATGAAAGTGGCGTGGTAAAAGATATGCTGCTAGCCTCGGGATGATACTTACATATTTGATAATGTGACCAATAGGGAATATTGTTTAACGAACAGCCACAGTGTGTTTGGCTATTCACTATACAACTGGTTTCTCTAGGTGTTTTACGTAATTTCTGAGCGAGCTTATCGATCTCACCGAGAGTAACGAGTGGGTCGCAAACGCACTCCTGAAACTGTACGTTATATAGACAGATTTATTTCTACATAAAATGCATAATCAGATTCATATGGCATAATATGTCACAACGTGCAAGCAATTAAATTAATTTTGTATGGATTAAAAAGACTTATGTAAGTCAACATTGTATGATTAGAATAACACAAAAAGAGGTAAAGGAAACTCTTATTTCCATTGCGGTCGTTAAAAATGTGGAATGTTGAATATACCCAAAAAACAATATGCCACAAATATCATAGAAATAGTAATTAACAGAAATACCTTTATAATAACTACTGGGGTAATAACTAAATGTTCAATTGATAACAGTTGATAAAACGAACTAAATTCGCAATTCTATCTGAAAGAAAAGCAAAAACCGCCATCTAAAGCAAATCTACTAACAGACTAAAAGGAGAAGCTACTTTTTTTATTTTGACCTATATTGATGAACTAGAAAATGTGTAAAATCAAGCAAAGTAAACACATTTACCCGTAAAGCTATGCTTTCTGTTGTGTTTTCGCATGCTTTAAAGCATGTTGCCGGGCTATTATTAGTCACGTTGAAAACCGTCCCTTTGTAGGTCACATTTTGGCAACCTACGATGGTCGAAACGTTGAAAGACAGAACATTGGCAAGAAAATCAATAAACCAAAATCAAGGGAAATAGAGTACACAAATTTTCTTACAGAAATAACACATTTGTTTGAATGAAATTAAATTTATGTAGTGCCATGTTTACTCAAGACAAATCAAACTACTCGATCAGTGTTATACTCCCTACTTCCAACATCTAGGCAGATATGTAGGTTTGTATGCAAACTACGCAATAATATACATAACAGACAACGTGTCGACTAATCTGGAACGGGCCAAAATAGCCGATTTGCATATAAATTTGCGGATATCGATTGTTTGTGCTTCGTAGCCTGCAAAATAAAAAGTAGGTCACGCGATTCAATCTCTCGAAATCGCCCTACAAAAGACCGTTGGCTTCCGCCAACAATCAAAATGGAACTACTATCATTTAAACCATACAGCATACAATACGTTTTATAAAAACTCTAGTTAACAATATCCTTTCATTTGGGAGCAACAGTTTAATCCATTTGCTATATTGTTCAACCTTTATAAGATTCGCGATATTGGAAATCGTTCCTGGTTTTCTCTGAATCCATCATTTCGTTGATCAGATACACAAGGACCACATCAAAATTGTAACATTGTAACACATTTCATTACCGGGTTGTAATTTTTGGGCGTGCTGTAGAAATAGCACACTAGTTGATTTCAAATCGATATATTTGTCTAAAACTTAATTATACCGAATTTGAAGAATAAATGCACACATTCAACAGCTATGTAACTTAATTTATATTGAACCTAAAATAACGAGTGTAGCTTACCATTAGACTGAATCCATTGTGGTGACTGTAATAAAGCTGAAATTTTTAAGAATTATTAAGTTTATCAACATAAGTTAATATGTTTATTAAAAAATAATAACACTAATTTTTTGCCGGGCAAATGACATTTTTAGCTAAACAAATAAGCCACTACAGTCCCCAATGGGGATAAACTTGCTTACTTCAATTACTTTTACAATAGCTCTGGTTGACTGCTGTGGTCAGTTGTTCACATAAAAACTATTAAAACCATGTCCATGTACTTTCTGTTTTTTTCTTGTATGGAATAAGTCTCTAGTACGCTGTTTGGATAATTTAGCCGATTGCTTATTTTAAATTGCACGTATTTATTAACTGAAAAATAATATCAAAGTAATACACTAAAACAAGTATTATTAAATCAATAATGCTCATTAACACAATATATAGAGATCTACTTGCTGACTATTAAGAATTTTTTCTTCAACATTTGAAACATAACAGACTCTTACCTCTTTTAGTAAATATTAGAAGGCAAATGAGGAGATGAATATATTGTAAGTGAGATTTCCCCATTGTTCCATCACTATGTATCCTTTGGTTTCACATTAAGCACTAGAATATCAGTAAATTACACACATTTTATTTATACGGTACCACAGTAAATAAGTGGATTTTAACAAAAGTTTCACTATTCAAATATAAGAATCCATAAACGACAAGACACGAAGAGCCATGTTACGAGCGAAAGTATAGCAAGCTACACACTTTCAATACACATCAACATAATAATGAAACACATTAAATGGTGTGTTGTTCTTTGTTGTTCAATTACATGACTCCAATTTTCAGTTCTGTGACATGCGCAACGCGAATGAGATTGGGTATGTTCACTATGATTGTTCACCTCTTAAAGATAAACCCACCGTGCTATCATGACAACATTGGAGTATCTCACTAGGAAGTATTCAATAAATTCAGTGATAATAAAATGCGTTCCATGTCGTTTTTGCAATACTAGTAATAGTAAAATTCCTTATTTAAGCGTTAATGGATAGATGTCATTTCACTGTACGTTTGTCATAAAATGGCGGGTAACACTGTGCGCTGTTGTCCAGTTTTATTCTTAACAATATTATAAAACTCCACTTTTGATTGGATCTCATACGCTGCCATGTGAGTGGTAGAACACGTGTTTTAATTTGTTCAGGGGCATACTTATAGCTTCGTTCTATATTCGTCGCGCCGTTGTTTCGTAGACAAACCTTGCTGAGTTGATAATATATATCGTATTTAGTACAATTTACTGATAATGAAACAGACAATTTAGGTTCTGTTGCCGTTGATGACACAAACAAGCAAATTGATATTGTGCAAGCTGGAGGACAACCGTTTTGATATATACATGTATATACATAATATACATTATAAAATTATATAAATGTATTTTGATCATTTGGGTTACATAAATACATAATTGTTATATTTATGCTTATGTGTTATGTCCTATTTTAGGACGTCGGGATTGCTATATGTACACGGAACAATTAAAATCAATCATGTTTTCATTGCACTTATTGGGTAAATAGATTCAGATAGTTATTTGTGTGCCCCCCGAAGGGAGCTTCGAGGGCATATATAGTGATCGCATCGTCCGTCCGTCCGTCTGTCCGTCCTTCCCGCATCTTGTGCGGAGTATAACTCGATAAGTATTGAAGGGATTCAACTGTTACTTCATATCAAAATAGAGGACCTTAAGAGGAAGTGCAGAGTATGAGGACTATAGGTCCTAACTCATTCTTCAATACTTACGGAGTTATTGCTCTTTGGTTAATTTTCTTATTCGGAACATAACTCCATCAGTATTGAATGGATTTAAAATAAAACCACATATATTGATAGAGTACGTTAAAAGGAAGCGCACAGTACAAGAACCACAACTCGTTCTTCAATATTTTTGGAGTTATTGCTCATGGCTTATTTTTCTTGTGCAGAGCATAACTACATACACAGTGTAATTTTTTGTGCGGAGCATAACTCGAAAAGTATTGAAAGATTTCAAATGAGGCCGAAAATAAAATATTGTTTTTTTCCCCTCCCGCGACCCATGCTAATGAAGGGTGGGTTGGTAGGTCGGAAAAATATTTTATTTTGTATACACAATAAGTCATTTTCATTCATGTGTTCCTTATCTTCGAAATGTTACGTTATAGTATTAATTCTTTATATTTTCGTTGTAGTAGATTCATAACGTTACAATAATTTATCAAAATTTAACAAACAATAACATACGTTAAAAACAAGAGCGTTAGTAATAAAAGCCTGTTAAAACTAAGGAGTAATAGCGTGACGTTGCAATTTGCCGGGCATCCAAAACAGAACGATGTTAGCAACAGCTATAGCAACGGTGACTATCAAACTGCGGCTAGCAGTTTGTAGCTGAACAGCGTGTTACAGGCTTAGCACGTGGACAGTGTTTAAAAGCATCATTCTGTAATACTGTATCTGAACAACGCAAATGCTAGAGCATAAATGAATTAACATTCTATGGAACTAAAAACAAATAGGACTTTGTTCATTAATAAAAAGAAAGCAACACAACATTTTTTATAAATTAAAATAAAAAGAAAAGGCGCTGAAGTTTATTTACTTTCATTTTTGACAAGGACTTTAGTTCCGCAAACTTTCATTCAAATGTTGCCTCAGCCAAAGTTTTGCATAATTCTAATCTATGTCCAGTGATGAGTTTGAATAACACTTTCGTTAAATATTACTAGATCTAGTAATTTTTATTTTTTTTAACAAAATAAGACGTTTGACGCGATCAGTTTGTCGAGTTAAATGACGTCGTAATTCATATTCTTACTAAACGGTTCCTTTCACCAAAATTCACCAAAATTATGATATTTATTTACCATTATTTATTTATTTACTATTTTTATTTGTAGTAATTTATTACAAACGCGGCTATTAAAAACACGCATTATATTATCTATAACAAAGCTGACTCCTCTTGCGTCAGGATTTTATCGATAATGGACACTTGGTGCATAAAGGCGAGTTTGTTAATTGCCGGTGGGCGTTCTTTGTCTTTAAAAAAAAACATGCATATGCGAGCGGAAATGGTTGCGCTCTAGAATCTGACACTGAATGTTATGGCGTCCTTTTCGTAAAAGCATGCGTCCAAGTACGCCGAATTACGCGTTACCGAGAACTGTCCGTTTAAAGTCATTTTATAAGCGTCTTTTGAAAGTAAAATGTGAATACGCTATTTTATTCTTTTTAAGGATTCGCACCCCGCATTTTCACACACAAATAAAATAAAATATTGTTTTCTTTGGTCTATAAAAAATCTTTTGGGTCGCGGCGATTTTGCTGGGTCGGTCGCGGGCGGGCAAACAAACAATATTTTATTTTAGGCCTGATACTTCACGTAATGATAGAGGGCTTTGAGAAGATGTGCAGAGTACAAGTGCCATAACTCTTTCTACATTATATATGTGTCATAACACATCGTCAGAGGCATTCGTCACTTACAGTTACGAAGCTTGTTTATTTAAAAATTGTGACCATGGCTTTTAAATTTTCATTTAAAAAAAATCGGCACGTATATAAACAACTTATCTCTGATGAAAGAGTTTCCAGCTGTCCGGCTAGCGCAGTTGTTGACACGCTTGCTTCTCACCGCGGCGGTTGTGGTTCAATTCCTGGTCACGACCATGTGAGTTTGGTAGGTGGACACCATACCGGACAGGAGGGGTTTCCTCCGTGTACTCCGGTTTTTCCCACAGCACAATATCACACAAAGCTAATGGTGGTGCGTCGTAGGAAAACCGGGCTTAATGCATGTGCTTAATGTGTCGTCCCGGATCAGCCTGTGCAGTCCGCACAGGCTGATCCAGGACGGCACTTTCCACCTAATGTAAATTTATGGTTAGAAGAGACTTCATTGAAACAAAAATACCATAAAAGCGGAAAGTGCCGTCCCGGATTAGCCTGTGCAGGACTGCACAGGCTAATCCGGGACGACACTACGCACATGCATTAAGACCGGTTTTCCTACGACGCGCCTTAATTATGATGCTTCAGTAAACGATAAATAGCTGACAATTGCAGCTTTGATTCAAAATTCGCCCCAATTCAAGAAGTATATTTGGTCCGGGTGCTCATATAATGCAGCTTCAGAGCGGAAGGACCTCATAAACATTGAAATGCACACACATGAAGAGTGAATTTCATAAAACTGATTTAAATGTGACATATTAATATTTCATAAATTTTAAAATAGAAAATGTCTCTTGTATGGGTTCCTAAGGAAGAAAAAATATCTAAATGCGTTGTTGTTGAAGTTGCTCATGTATTTATTTATACAATGCATTAGCGAATTCTCCTTGTCGACGTAGGTATTTAAAACTTTGTTGTTACGGTTTGGATTGCATTTAAATATGTGTGTAAAACACATAATACCAGTTTAGGGCTAATTGTCGTATTACATAAAACAAATGTCGTATTACAGCGCATTATTTTGGGGCATTATGTTATGTGTCAAAAGTTGTACCAAACTATAATTATTACTCATCATAAACATTTTTAAAAAATCAGTTCACACTAGACGTTTATTAAAGGGACGTGAATATTTTATACAGATGTGTTGACCAATTTGCCATTTTATCATTATTATATGAGTCGTGCGAGTCATGTGATGTCTCTTATGTATCGTCAGTCAATCGATCTGCGATAACGCTTGTCTTGTGATGATCTTCAAGCGATGTAAGGTCAAAACTTATTCAAAGTGTATCATTGCCTTTAAGATAAAATGTGCATTTCTCACACAGGTATTACAACCAACGTCAAGTGTTAGGTCACTGGTGAAATAAAACGTTCGATGTTCTTGTGGTATCGTAAATGGTTGGGTGTTGTATTGTTGCAAGTTCTTTTGTTGTTTTTATTTCTGTACTTTTATCTAACCATGCAGTTGATAGTATGCAGTCTAGGTAAATCGTCCTAACAAGCAATTTGCACATTCATTGAGGTTAAACGGACATTTGACTCGCATACCGTACTATATTAAAACATGTAGATAACTGGCTGATACGTATTATTTGGGACTAAAATGTTCAACCAGCCTTCGCATTACCAACAATAATGCTACAGCCAATTAATTACGCATCAAACTTAATCCTGCATATCGGTACACGGTTGAGGATAGAAATGACTAATGATAGTTCATGTATATTCGTTCTTGCCCTTCCATGAATGTATTTACTTTCTAATTAAAAAAAACTTAAGTTAAAAAATGTCTGTTCGTTCTTGCCCTTCCATGAATGTATTTACTTTCTAATTAAAAAATAAATTAAAAAAAACTTAAGTTAAAAAACAGAAGCTTGTCGATAGTGGCAGTGATTAAGTATATGTTCTTGATCTTATAGCATGATAGACACGCGTACAGTGGCATGTTAGGAAAAGCAAACATAATAAACCTCGGACGCTGACATGCTAGATTATTATCGATAATAGGAGCACCAAGGTCGCCCATTTCGGAAATTGAAAGCCAGAAATAATTTGACTACAAAAGCTTAAGCGCGTTTACAGCACGTATTCAATCCTTCGACCGCCGTGATAAATGCCTTTGTTGATATGGTCAATCCATAACATATTTATTGATTTGTATAGTCAATCCAGTGATCCACGTTATAAGGTGGCTTCGTGAATTTAATGTATACCACGTTTAATCTAGATAAGAGCAGGGAAGTAGATGTACAAAGCAGATCACACGAACACGTTACATTATTTGATAAATTACATTGTACATACAACAATTATTGAGAAAAAATTTCCAACCAAGACCAATGTCGAAAGTAAAGTGTAGTAATATTACGCCGTACCGGCAAATGTAAAAAAAATATTAACACGACTTGCCATCGTCAAAAATGTCTTCAGAAAACGTTCAGTCCTTTTTTTCTTGTCTTCACCCCTAGTCTATTTGTTTCGAGTTGATTATGCTAAAAGCTTGTGGCTTACTGAGACACAAATTCACATTCGGATTCTGAGTGGTGTCTTTGACAGTGGTCACTACAAAGGTCTCCTTGGCCATAACGAAGTTATTATTTGCAATGCTGCAACTGCATGGTCAATGGATGATGTCTGCAGCAGAACATGTTGTATGTATGATCGGATATTAATCGAATGCATCGGGATTCACTGCCATATGACTCTGACCCCACACTTGATATGCTACAAATACATATTACAGGGGACGCAACGTTTCAGAGACAATTCTTGATCTTTATGCTTATTGTGTGAAGCACCTAGTATACTATACCTCAGTTTAGCGTCTCTTGCTAACGACTAGTTTGTGAATTGTGGTGTAGCGGGGATCATACGTTCAAATCTCTGAGTAATGTGTGGAATACTATTTATACATGTATATAGTATTCCTGTAACCATTACCAGTATCTGTCAACAGTACCTTTGCTAATGTTTTGCAGCGTATTACATTTTTATTTACATTAATATATTTTTCTATAAATACCTATGTAATGAAAATAAGAAACACGACATTTCATTGGAAACAATGCACATAAATATACGTTAAATTTTCAACTTTTACAGTATATGGGTATCTTCCTGTTTCATTCATAGGGCGTTCTTTTGATTGGCCAGCGGCAGATATACCGATATTGATACGTGAGCATATCAAAGTGTTTGTTATCTGAGTGGTAACCTCATATATGTAATGCTGATAAGCCCTACATTTCACAACACAATTTACAAAGCGATCAAAACGATTCACCAGTGAAACGTTCTTCGCATTATCATCTGAGTTGAATAAATTGGCAATATATACTGTAACTGGATGGGTTGATATTCTGAAATATTTTTAGTTAAATCTTAAATAAATTCTTAAATTACAGATTATGATCAAAAAGAATACTGTTCATTGTTATTTATTAAGTATTTTAATGCTTAATTAGAAGGCGATCCTTCTCAATAAACAAACAGAGTCGAAATCCAACATGTCGCGTCATGGTTTTATGAAAATCAATTGATTTAACATAGAAAAAATGGACTTAAGCATATATGACGAAATCGAAGAGAAATTTGATAAACACCACCCTAGACGTCTTAAAAATAAACGAAACATATGTAAGTGGGCTATATGGACATGTCGACGTGGTCTGATACACTGTGGCTGATAAGTGGTTTGTTTAAAAATGGAAAAAAAAAATTGTTTTCCTTACACCACGTAGCATGACAAAGCCATGTTCATAACGGTGGCTTTTCAAATGACTCCTTACGTTTTACAATTTTGCCACTAATAATTTACGCTCGTTCAGAGCTATTGTGCCATAATAAATTGTTTGTCAAGTGCAGCACATGCATTACTACAAGGGGTGTTCGGAAAGTGCCATAATTTATTTAATGTTAAGCTCTACTGGCCAAAGGCCTGAGAGCTTATGCGATGGCGTTTCATCCGTCGTGTGTGCTTGCGTCCGTGCATCCGTAAACACATCTCCGCATAAACTTCTGGGCAGAATTCAACCAAATTAGACAGAAATCATTATTGGGTGATAGAGATTTGAATTTGTTTACTAGTATATGGTTCTGGTCTATTGCATCATTAGGTCAACAAAACTTTAAACAAAATTCTTGTCTGAAACTACAAGGTCTAGGCGCTTAATATTTGGTATGTAGCATCGCCTAATGATCTTTTTACAAAATTGATAAAATTATGCCCTGGGCTAAAAAATGGCCCCGCCCCGGGGCATATTTTTATGGACTTTAACAGGAGAAACCTTTAAAAATCTTCTTGTCTAAAACTACAAAGTCTGCGACTTTGATATTGGGTATGTTGCATTGTCTTATGGTCCGTTACAAAGATTGTAAAAAAAAAGATGCCCCTGGGCCAAAATAACCTCGCCCAGGGCTCAATATTTGTACATGTTCTTTAATAGGAAGAACCTTAAAAAATCTTCTTGTCTGAAACTACAAAGTTTACGCCCTTGACATTTGGTCTTAAGCATCGCCTTTACCAAAAATGATTAAATGATGCCACGGGGCTGAAAATGGCCCCGCCCTCGAGCTGATTGATTGAAACTACAAGCCATGGGCCTTTGATATTTGGTATGTAACATTACCTTATGGTGCTTTACCAAGATTGTTCATATGATGACACTGGACAAAAATATAGCACCACCCAGGCCCTCAATATTTGTTTAACATGTACTTAATAGGAAAACAACTTCTATCCTGAAACTACAAAACCGGTGCAAGGGGCTAAAAAATGGCCTAACATGGCTCAAAATTTGTTATACAAGATGTACTTTAAATCGGACAAACCCCTTCTTCTTTTCCAAAACTACTTAAACTTAGACCTTAGCCCTTCATATTTGGTGTGTAGTCTTCCCTTATTGTCCTGTTTAAAATTGTTTAAGAGAGCATCTAACCCTTCTGGGCCTCTTGTTAATATGTTCGATGAAGTGTTCCAGTAAGATAGCTACATGTACGTTCACGTCAAAATAACTTTCTCATGACAATAAGAATTAGCGGCCTATTTGTTACATTAAAAATAACAGTAAAAATTTAATAGAACGTACATGAAGCTATGTTTCTGGAAAATGTCATCGAAAAATATGAAAATTTCAATAGGTTACTGCTTTTGCCCATGCTGTTCTGTACATAGTAGGCTAGCATTAGTACGGTGACAACCAAATGAAATTAGACAAATGACTCAATGAAGTTAAATGATATGATTCACATTTTAGAAAAGTACTGGTGTTGAGGTTTCAAATGGTTTATTCTTCCGTCAACTAAGATTAGGCTTAAGAATGTTCGTAGTCGTGGAGCCGGGTATTTCAGCAAGGGATGACCTGTAAGCAACGTAAGTATGCATCTGCATCATCGTTAACATTGTTTCCGAGAAAATCGCTATATACATACATTAAAGGGGCGTATCGACGGTATGCGGTGGCATAGATGTTACATGTGCATGTTTTTATTTATGTCGTTCCCACGACATATTAAGTCGTGGGAACGAGATCTTATCTCGTGGAACGACATAATTATGTCGTTCCCACGATATCTTAAGTCGTGGGATCGAGATCTTATCTCGTGGGGACGAGATCTTATCTCGTGGGGCCAAGATATTTTTGTCGAGGGAACGACTTAATGAGCCAATCAAATTCCATGTTGCTCACGCAGAAGAAAAACTATTTCTTTATATCTTAATCCAGCATTGAAATACGATATTATGTAAGTCTCTTGTATCAACCATTTTAAAACATGCTTTTAAACAACGTGTATTCTGATTGGTTAATTATGTCGTTACCACGAGTTAATTGTCTCGTTCCCACGAATTAATATGTCGTTCCCACGAGTTATTTATGTCGTTCCCACGAGAAAAGATCTCGTTCCCACGACTTAATATGTCGTTACCACGAGTTAATTATCTCGTTCCCACGACTTAATATGTCGTTCCCACGAGATAAGATCTCGTTCCCACGACTTAATATGTCGTGGGAACGACATAAATAAAAACATGCACATGTCACATCTATGCCACTGTAACGGTAGGTCAACTTGAGGTGCTGTTACGCGCATGCGCGCCATTGACATGCGCGTTCCATAGCGTGCGAAAGTTTTCATTGTATAGCGCGATTTTGTAGCCGAGAGTGAAATCATGCCACTCCAAAATACGTTTTCTCTTTAAATATAGTACTTTTTGTTAAGGATTCCATCAATATATATTGTTACTTATTGAAAACAAAATGTACACGACAAAAATCGGATATTGACTTCGTTTAGTATTTGTTTATGTGCATTCCCCTTAAACGTATTCAGCAAGCCGGAAGAGAAATTCGGCATATCGGTTAATCAGCCTGTAATCTCTTTAATCCACAATCTGATAACGAAACTGCTTGTTATCGAGCTTCCAAAGCGACACCAGGAATGTGATTTCATCGATCGGAATGATATGGTGGTAATTTATTAGACATACCTTTATTAAAGCTGCAGTAGAATCATGGAGGTTGTTGAAATAAACGATCGGAATGATATGGTGTTATTTACTAAGACATACCTTTATTTAAAGGCCTAGTTTAATCCTTTAAGCCCACCCCTATCTCGGGTATTGTACTCCTGTATATTGGCACCATGCTGTGGTCACAGTGTGATGACCCTTATCAGCTGAGATCAATACACTGATGCAATTGAAACAGTGCACTCAGCCATTGCTAAGTCAGCTGAGATCAATACACTGATGCAATTGAAACAGCGCACTCAGCCATTGCTAAGTCAGCTGAGAGAAAAGATTGTAGATAACGAGAATAGATTTTATGGTGGACCAATACAAATAGTGGAATACCGCTATGGACAGGCCTTTAAGCTGCATTAGAAAAATAGAGGTTGTTGAAACAAACTATTGTAAATTTGACCGAAAAATTGTTGTTTTTCTTGTTATTTTCAGTGTAAATATGTAACAGCTACCGGTATGTCCATGGCTTATATATTATGACTATAGCTATATTTGAGATATTTTGTATTCGCGGTTTTAATTCACTTCTCCATCTTAAATTAATACCCTTCAACATTTCCTGCGTTCCTCCATTGCTTCTTCACACAAACTTGCATCTCGTTACATGTGTGCACCTTTAAATTTAGACAACTGCTGTCAATATCAGGTGATATGCCCCCTAATGCTCTTTAGTAAGTGCGACATTTACACTAAAATGAATCTATGTAAATAAAAGTGAATACAAAATGTAAACTGAATTAAAATGGCTGCTTTGGAAAAACTTATGAAAACCTTTAACATGAAGTTCTAAGTTCAAAAAGGGGCATAAATCTGTCAAAAAACATAATAGAGTAATGGGGGTTGCTTTTCCTGGTGGAGACTTTGATAATAAAGAAGTATTATAAGACAGTATTCAAGATAGTGGACATATAAAAAAAACACTTAACCTTGGTCGGACGGACTAACGGACGAACGGACGGTTCGATTTTAATATGCCCTCCTTCGGGGGCATAACAAAACTATCATACCAATCGCGTTGAGATTTAGTTTTAATATTAGAACTAAATGCCTAGAAGCAAACGCTCTGGCGGGATTCGCGCGTCTTTCGTAAATGTACATCCATTATTGATATATCTATATATACCAGATCACCGATCTAAAAAATGTACTTGTATTATTAAACAAAAATAGTTTTATCAGTCTGCATCGGTTTTTGAAAAAACACAAAATAGTGCATGTAGTGTATTTCTTTATTTTTTACGACTTAAGAACAGAGCTACAATAACAGAGGCAACATTTCTCATAAATTCCTTGTTAAATTTTTTACTGCAATAATGTGGATTTAGCGCAGGTGTTTTGATATGAAAATCAGTGTCATTTTCTAAACACATTTTTTTCTAAACACAATTTAATATATGTACAAGTAAAACATGTGTGTCCATTTATATCATGAAGAAACCTGCATTTTCAATACAGATACACACAAATGTGCCATCTTTGTGCTAAGAATTGCAATATCATACGTCCCAAAAATGTGTCTGCATCGAAACAATCTAAGTCACGAAACAATTAAGATTCTTATAAGCAAAATAAAATAAAATAGCAGCTTTCTAATAATTATATTGTATGCACACTTTGCTGGATGTGAATTGTATCATCATATTATTGGACACACTACATACATGCAAAAACAGGATTTAACGATCACTGTTTTCCAAACAAGTTCTGACAAGTGTTATTTGTAATACAATAAAGTATAAACAATAACACAATTCAGGAAACATTTTTACCCACGGAGTGTGCTACTTGTAATATATAAATGAAAAGCCCATATTAAAAACGTCCATGTCCAAATAAGCAAGGACAATGTTGTTTGAATCAGAATTGAAAATGATATAAAATGTCCAAACTTTAAAAAGTAATAATTGTGTACGTCAAATTTCCAATCCAACAATACTATTATTGAAGGTCACAAATCACAGAATCTGTATTTACGGACTCGATAATGTTCATTGGAAAGTTTTGAAAAGATTTAACTCAACAGAAAGGCACATTGTCAATGCAATATGCCATTATGCTAAAAATCTCCACCAAAGCAGTTTGTAAGTTACAATACTACATTATTTATGCACCCAAAACGTGCATTACAGTAGATTCCACTTAATTGAATATCGGATAATTGAATATTTCGCTTAATTGACTAAAGATTGAAAACACCAAACCGTTTGCATTCATTCCCATTGTAAAAACTTCGCCTAATCTGATAGAAAATATGGTGTCCTCCGGTTAATTGAATAGCCAATTATCAGTTGGCTACATTGCTACATTGCTTTCTAGATTTGTATGCGCTGTACTTGACCCGCAAATTACACCTATTAGTCACGTGACATTCAACAGACGCTGCATTCATGCGTGGTGTGAAATGATAACAAAGGCGGCCATAGAAGTGTGACTGTCAAAACTTGCGATATGATACGTATCCTCGGAGATTATGAGATAATCGCGCGGACTATACTCCTGCCTGTTAGTGATTATTACAAGTGAATTATTTTTCAAATGCACCGTATAATGGATAACAACATCTATGAACGCTTTTATGCATATTTATTAGCATTCTAAAGTATGAAACATTTTGTTACGTAACAGGTTTGACATTATATCATCAAAATGGATTAAATAAGATCATAACATATCTGATTAACATTGAAATATGACTGATTCCGCATATATGAATATTCCGGTTATTTGAATATTCGGACGTGACAAATGGGCTATTCAATTAAGCGGAATCTACTGTACTAGTAAATATGTAAATGTAAAAATGAAGAATAAAATAACAACGCCAGTATGTATGTCTACAATTAAGTACCGGTTAAGCATCAAGTTCATCTATACATTATAAATACCAAAACACTCATGGGTAATTTAAATGAACTGACATTAAAATATTAGTAACCCAGCCTGTCCATGTCAAAAGCATGCGACCTCAAATTGGGACCAAAGAACAACATAAATTTTGCCTTTAAAAGTGTGACTCGCAAATCTGGCATTAATACACGAAAGACCTTCGTGTATGTTAACTGAACATCTTATTTATTAAGACATATTTACAACTGGCTTACTGTATCGATATTACAAAAATGGCATAGTCTCATGAAAACTATTACTATTTACATTTTCAGTGATTAAAACAATATTGCATTTTAAATTTAAAAGTATAAAACATTTTGTTTTAACTTGATACTATTATCATACATTATCTTATTTGAGATATTATATCTGGTATAGCTAAGTGAAATATATGTAATTCCTAACTCTTTACAACTTTCTTATTTATATATTTTTCTTTCCCTAACATTTTAAGGCAAACCATGTAACAATATCTAACAAAACATGCATATGTAAGCATTACAGTAACTGTTCTTCGATTAAATCAGAAAGTACTTGTACATCACAGACTTCCTTAGCCTTAAAAAATGGAAACAGTAAAACGGTTCTAGTCACATTCACTTCCTGACTCAGCTTGGCTCAATGTCGATGTGCCGAACCTCTGGAAACTTTTTCTGAAATAAAAAGGACTAACTAATGAGATATCTTTCTGAACTATGAAACTATGTCTGCAATCCATCAGGAACTTTTTCTGATTTTGTTTCGGTGGTTGTTTTTATTTAAAACATGTGTTTGTAATAAATGTAAAAGCTTTTCTAAGATGTGACACCTAAAATATTGTGATTAAAATGCACAGTGTATAGCAAACCATCTCTTTAGCAATACAAGTTAAGCTGAAAAGAAAATCTACATGTATACTCTTTGATATTTTTTCTTCATGAACGCCTGAAACCACTGGTTAATTAAACATTTTACCGTTAGTTTTATTTGAAGAATGTTACCCAACTCGGCATATTAAAGTGTGTATGTACGATCTTGCAACAGACATAGTGACATAAATAAAACAACCGGATAAAGATAAGTACATTATACTTTGATTTAAAATGTAATAAAATTAAATAAGAACCATTGTTGTAAAACGCATTATTGACTACTTTTTATCACAAACTAGTTTTCAACTGTGCAGTCAGAAACTCCAATACATGCATATACATTGACTCGACACTTGTTTTAGGTTACACACCACTAATAAACACTGCAAAAGTTGACACTCGTATTAGTTTATTTATTTGATATTTTCGTGTTTCATTTGCCATGTTTATATTTATCTGTCTGCTTTCAAGTTATATTGAATATAATTGATATGAAAGATTGCACATACAAACTTTAAGGCAAAATGGCTGCAGAATTATATGTTCAATTGCAGCAGTAGATTAGAGTCACAAAACTTAAACTTGTGTACATTATTTATAGCACATTCCTTACCTTGATTTCCTGCTCCAGTCTATCAATATGAAAGACTATCTGCTCGTATAAGAAGCTGCCAAACTCTTGGTGAAATATGTCCAGCTCATCTACCGTGCGAATTGACTTCAATCTCTGAAGCAACAGAACCAAATAACTGACCTCATTAAAAGGTAAACAGCATATCAGCACTGGGTTTAACAGATTTTTTAAGGATCCCAAAGGGAAACAAATATAACTCCAGGCCATTTCTAGTAGTTCAGTCATTGAATACAATGACATAATTCCAAATGAAAAAGTGGGAAAGTCAGTTATAGTTCTGCAACATCTTTGAAAAAGAGAAGACATATGTTGAAGTCATAAACTATGTGTGTATCTTATGCATGGATGTCAAAGAATACTTGAATAATAACATTAATTTTGCCTCAAAATAAATTACCTAATTATTTTACTTGTCTAAGTATAAAAAATAAAGTAATTTGTAATTTGTTCCCCAGTTTATAGTAGATTTTTAGATCAGAATTAACAAGACACATACAGATTAGCACGGCACACTGTGATTGTGTCCATCTTGATGCTCACACTAAATACACAACTGCAACCAAGCTGAGACAAAACACTGTGCTCCTCACTCTGTCTGAATCTCTCAGGTAAGAAATACAGAATTAAATAACTTCCCTACACAATTGTAGTACATACATATTATTTCTCATATACAAATTAATATATTACTTAAAAGTAAACTAGAACCAAATTCCTGATCAAATTTAATACTTGAAATACTATTTTTTGGTTCATGTACAACTAGCACTTCCGTTTGTTTTATTTACCACTAGGTGAACAGTTTTTGTTCACTTACTGCTAGATCAGTTTGTAATCACTTAAAACAATACGACCAGTTTGTGTTTATTTACGACTAAGTGATCAGTTTGTTTTCACTTATCACTAGGCCATCAAATTGTGTTAACTTATGACTATGACTAAAGATAGGCAAGGAAGGCGATCGGGGCCAAAAAAAACAAAAAACTTATGACTATGTGATCAGTTTGTGTTCACTAACAACTATGTGATCAGTTTGTGTTCATTTACCACTATGTGATCAGTTTGTGTTCACTTACCACTAGGTAGTCAGTTTGTGTTCATTTACCACTAGGTGATCAGTTTGTGTTCACTTACCACTAGATGATCAGTTTGTGTTCACTTACCTCCAGGTGATCAGTTTGTGTTCACTTACCATTAGATGATCAGTCTGTGTTCACTGACCGTTAGGCAATCAGTTCGTGTTTGATAACCATTATATGATCAGTTTGTGTTCACTTACCATTAGGTGATCAGTTTGTGTTCAATAACCATAAGATGATCAGTTTGTGTTCACCTACCATGTGATCAGTTAGTGTTTAATAACCATTACATGATCAGTTTGTGTTCACTTACCACATGATAATCAGTTTGTGTTCACTTACCATTAGATGATCAGTTTTTGTTCACTAAACACTAGATGATCAGTTTTTGTTCATTTACAATTAGATGATCAGTTTGTGTTCACTTACCACTTGATGATCAGTTTGTGTTCACTAAACACTAGGTGATCAGGTTGTGTTCACTTACCACTGAGTGATCAGTTTGTGTTCACTAACCACTAGGTGATCAGTTTGTGTTCACTAACCACTAGGTGATCAGTTTGTGTTCAATTACCACTAGCTCATCAGTATGTGGTCGCTTACCACTAGGTGATCAGTTTGTGTTCAATTACCACTAGCTCATCAGTGTGTGATCACTTACCACTAGGTGATCAGTTTGTGTTCACTTACCACAAGCATTTCTGTCTCATTCAGTTTGGTCTGTAGGAAGTCATATGTGATCAGTTTAGCATCAAGGACTATCTCCGCCTTGAACCGGCTCTGGTCGCCCATGTCTAGCGTCTTCACGTCATGGACAATGTTCACAAACTTGTCATTCTCTAGAAACTTTTTGATGTCATTCTCATAGGGGAGTGCTCTGGAGTTTTTTTAACCACTTGGATGTATATAAGTACAAGTATATGATTGAAGCATTAAATACAGCTGAACTATGTTGTCTTGAAGTTGCCGTGAGTTCATAAATGACTTCGAGATATCCAAATTTCGACATATCTGACTATAGACTTTTTAGAAATATTTATTCCAAATGTTTAATAAATCATTAAATCAAATAGGGATCCTTTATACATATAAAAAGCTGAAAACTATTCAAACTATCGATACTATTTCGAGCATGGCAAATTAAAAGCATCTGTTAATTCTTTACCAGATTAAAACCATGATAAAACTTGGATGTACTTACTGGCCGAGCAATTTATCAATGTTCTGCTTCTGTATGAAGAACGAGACTGAACCAATCACGATGCTGATCAGAAATGAACCCATGGCATCAATCAGGTAGTTATCTAGAAAACAAAGTAATATACAAGTAGCCGCCCCCTTATGTTTCATGTTGACATATTTTGTCCTAACTGCTAAATGTATTTCATTTTATACAGAAAAAAAATGTTTGCAACACTGATCTATGAAATAACTAATTGAATCAGCCCAATATTATTTAAAACAAGTATTTCACCATTTTGGTGATTGAATCAGTCCAATATTATTTAAAACAAGTATTTCACCATTTTGGTGATGTTTTTTTAAATAAACATGTACGGTTTTAATTAATCCTTTATGACACACACAGCTCCGTCTATTTGGCATTTGGCATTACAAACTCACATCATTTACTAAGATGCTGACAGGGCCTGATTGCAGCAGCACATATGAGTATATTTCACAGCTAGTCAGAAACATACCCACTTTAAAGAAAGTACAAATGTCTACAACTGCTTACAGAAATATTGCCTGAGCAAAATGGAAGCAACACGCAAGAGTATATTCCTACAAACTTGCACAGCAGCATACATCTTGCATATATTTAAAGTGTATTGCTACAAATGATACTGCAGCATGTCTAAAAAAGTTCACCAACCCATTCTTAGACTTACACATGTAAGATGTACGAATAAAGACTATTTTTGAAAAAGTTCTACACTAAGAATGCTGTTAATTTGATTCTTAATTGGTATTCACCAACCCAAACTGTAGTGTTCTTAATTTCGAATAATTAAATAATGTCATAAGTGACATTGGTACCCATCATATCTACAAACACACAAGTACAATTTTTTTCTGGAGTGTAAGTCTATTCTTTATACACAAGTCTTAGAATGGATTGGTGGGTACAGGTCCTGCTTACTGAAGTGCTGACTGAGCCAGATGGAGGCTGAACATATGGTGACCCCCAGGACCCCCGCCACGTCCTCTAACAGAACCACATTGCTGCTCGGGTCATCGTTCTCCTTGACTGAAATCAGTAGAACATGCTCCTTGATCTTACTATACTTGAACAGGTACAAGTACATTTCTATTTATATACATGATGATGATGATGATGAGGAGGAGGAGGAGGAGGAGGAGGAGGATGGCAATGTTTAAACTGATACCAGTTCAGACATATACCAGGGTATGTTGATGTTGCTGCTGTAGTTAATGAGGCTGTTAATGATAATAATGATAACTAAAATTGTCACATGAGTGACGGATATAACCCCACAATATGGCCTTGTCACAAAACTATGGCATCCATTCGAAAAAAATGGATAGAGAGATAATGCTTCAAGTTGTGAATGGTCAACAGTGTATTTGGAAAAATTGAATTTCAATAGAGGCCTTAACTCTGTCAACATTTAGTGGTTTGTAACCAAAGTTGAACTTGATCTGTATTTTATGATGTTACACCAATGTGCCAAAAATAATTTAAATATGTGAAGCCATTCATGAGCTATTGTCCTAGTTTTTGGGGAATTTAAGTCAAAAAGGGGCCAAAACTGTGTCAATATTTAGTGGTTTGTAACCACAGTCGAACTTGACCTGTATTTTATGATGCTACACAATGTCACGTGTACCAATAATTATTTAAATATGTCAAGCCATTGTTGAGTTATCATCAGGAAACTATGTTTTTAGGGAATTAGAAGTCAAATAAAGGGCCATAACTGTGTCAAAATTTAGTGGTTTGTAACCAAAGACAAACCTGACCCGTATTTTATGATGCTACACATGTATACTGGTACCAAGAATTATTTGAATATGTCAAGCCATTCTTGAGTTATCGTCCCTTAAATCATGTTTTTGGGGAATTTCAAGTCAAAAAGGGGCCATAACTCTGTCAAAATTTAGTGGTTTGTAACCAACATCGAACTTGACCTGTATTCTATGATGTTACACATGTGTACCAAAAATTATTTGAATATGTCAAACCTTTCTTGAGTTATCATCAGGAAACCATCTTTTTGGGGAATTTTAAGTTGAAAAGGGGCCCTAACTCTTTCAAAATTTAGTGGTTTGTAACCAACATCAAACTTGACCTGTATTCTATGATGTTACACATGTGTACCAAAAATTATTTGAATATGTCAAGCCTTTCTTGAGTTATCATCTGGAAACGAAAAACCAACAGACCGACAGACCGATGGACCGACAAGCTCACTCCTATATACCCCCCTTAAACTTCGTTTGTGGGGGTTTAATGAGATGATGACAACACTGATAATGATGATGATGATGATGATGAGGAAGAGGAGGAGGAGGAGGATGGCAATGATTAAACTGATACAAATACAGACATATACAAGGGCATGTTTATGTTGCTGCTGTAGTTAATGATGATGATGCTGTTAATGATAATAATGATAATGAGATGATGGCAACAATGATAATGATGATGATGATGAAATGACGATGACATTGCTGAAGATGATGATGTGGATGCTGATGTTGAAACAGATACAAGAACATATATAATATTATATGTTGATGCTGATGCTGCTGTTGACGGTGATGATAATGGTTTAAACCTTTTGTTCTTGTGTGTGTCACTTTTTACTTATATCTTGAACAGATGATAATTCTATTTATTTTATCACCCATACACAATCACTATTGGAATATTCTTGAAAGTGAATGTGAGTTGTATGCATCTAGATGAATAAGGATCAGAGTTTATTGCAACTGCCATCAATTAATGTTAATTTCATTTCTGTTTTTGTACCAGTCATTGATCAAATTTTAAGTCTGGTACAATCACAGTTTTGACATTTTGTTTAAAAAAAATAAATGTATACAGCAAAAGCAATGTTAGCATTTTTCAATACTTCTTGATTGCAATTATGAAAACAATGAACAAGACAAACATACCTAACACCTTTCTTAATAACAAAATACAACATATCTTATCATAATCTAAAATAAGATAATTCTATGAAAATATTCATTAAACGACACTCACTGTACTGTTTGAATGACATTTTCGACTTTGTGGCCTCAGCGTTTATGTGTCGAGCAGCAAAAACAAGAGAAGCTAAAAAAACAACAATGTTTTTAATAATTAAAGGCATTTTGCAAACAATGATTTATTTAAAAACATTCTTCTTCTGACAAATGCAATAAGTTTAAACATGCTAAAGGTTTTACAGGAAACATAAAAATATTCAAATATCTATGTAATTTATTTAATGCCCACTGGTTATAAATTTGAGATTGAGAATTTAGAATTTTCAAAGGCATGAAATTATTTATGAAAAAAGGAAATGTAAATAAAATCATTATTATATATTTAAATATGTTTTTATGTATGCTTCTACTGCAGTCCATAGCGGCATTTCTTACCTGCATCTGTACAGAAGTTGAAACCAAGAACAAGATAGGTCTGAAAAAAAGAAGACAATAATCATCACCAAACACCAAAAGAAAGACAACATCAGCTCTTATGACTATCTGAGTTTCGAAGTTTTTGAACATAAAAATTCGAACATTAAATTCAGCTTTAAGACACCACATGTACAAAAATATAAAATGGTAAGTTGCAAAAGTAGGGAATTTTCTGTTCACTACTGAAGGTTTTTTTATTACAGGCCAATAACCAGTTGCCTACAGAACACTGCATATAACACGAAAAACATAAAAAAAACAAACATGATTAAAACAAATGTCACTAGCTTGGAATGACTAGCGTAAAGCACCGAGGGGGGCGATTAAAGCCAGTTTAAAGGCCCACAAAACTTTACACAGACAACATACCCAGAAATTGTCGTCCACAATGGGTACAGGGACTATTAGACACTGTATTGCATGGTAGATGGTGATGCCGAAGCCAATGAAGAAGATGGAGTTGGCACTGAATATGCTCGAGATGTGCATGTAATTGCGGTAGCCATACCTGGAAAACATGGTGTACATTCTCAGGAAATATAGCATCTAAGAGCCATAACTCCTTTAAACAAAGTTGTGAAAAAAACAAGAGATTTCACAGTCTGTGATCCTTGTTTTAGAAGAAAGGATTCTGACTAAAAGCTATGATTCAAGTAACACACTATGCTTAAGAAAATTATACAAAGGGCAGTAACAGATAGAGTAACATTCTGAACAGATTATTTTCCTTGCCCCTTTGGGTTGAGTATACATATATATTTTGGAAAGCTGGTGGTCACATTAAATCATTTCAAACATGTATCCTTTTTGGAATAACATAAAATGAACACAGGTCTGTTATTTATCTTAAGTTTATGAAATCATTGTAATACACTGTAAACTAACATAGTCAACCAGTTTGAAAATGAAAATGATACTATTATCAATGTAGCTAAATAATATCAATATTAGGAGGAAGAACACATAACAAAAATAGTGCTGCATGGACATTTTTATAACTAGAGGCATAACAACTTTTGGCAAAAATTCTACATGTGGCCCTTTACGAAGACTGTCAGGGGAAAATGTACATTCCAATTCTAATATGACATGTGCAGAGTTTTCTTTAAACACACAACCAAATTTACGATTTTTTTATCTCCAATAAACAACCCCCAAAATAGTTCCCAAACTGTAAAATATAGTTTTTTATTGTAATTGCAGTATATGTTGCCAGGTCATGTTAGAATCAATATAATTTTTGTTTCGTCATTATCGGCTACAAAACAACAATTTGATGTGCTTAAAAAAGCCCTCATGGTTTCATTCCTATGCATCAGAACCAATGCTAGCGCTAGCAGCAAAAATAAGCATTGACTACAAACATTTCTAATACTAAAATTAATGAAAATCGTGCATATCAAGAAAACATTTCTAAATAGTAGGTTATTTATGCAAAAACCTGAATTTTTGTCTACAAATTCAGATTTCTTAGTGCCAACCTAGAGAACTCAAAATCGTTGTTTAGTAGGCTATAACAGTAGCTGATAAACAGGTCCAAATTGAAAATTATTTCTAAATTCTACAATAATACATGTATTACTTACGGGTGTGCAGCATCTGCTTGTCTCATGGACTTGTATCTTCCAACAGCCAATATCAACTGTAACGAACACATTAGCAAATTATATATCTACATAACAGAAAGCTATATTAAAAACATAGAGTAATAGAATTATTTTTAAATACAAACAATCATGCAGTATTCAACCATTTTATGAAACAAATGAGTTATAACCATTGATAAGGGTGATCAACGTTCTAAGAATGAATGAAAATATCATAATTTTGGTAACAATACTAAACATTTATAGATCAAGTTATTGCATTGATTTGGGGGAGCATTTATTTGTGAAAATATGATATAAAAGTATTTCAAGTTGCCATGAATATTAGTTAAATTTCTTCAAGTTGCCATGAATATTAGTTAAATTTTTTCAAGCTGCCATGAATATTAGTTAAATTTCTTCAAGTTGCCATGAATATTAGTTAAATTTCTTCAAGTTGCCATGATTATTAGTTAAATTTCTTCAAGTTGCCATGAATATTAGTTAAATTTCTTCAAGTTGCCATGAATATTAGTTAAGTTTTTCTGAGATCGCAATATTATTTACAATTATACTCAGAACCATGATTGACTCCACAATGTTCAATAACAGTGTAACCAATAACAGTGTAACCAATAACAGTGTAACAGAACTCAAACATCACATATATTTAGCGAAGCAAATTACTGTTCAATGGCAGCTTACCTGGTTGACCACATCGCCACAGGAGTGCATGAACTCCGAGAACATGCTGGGTGACTTGGTCCACATCCACAGCACACCTTTGGCACTGGCATTCACAACATTCCTGCAACAGCAGAACAAAAACAATGTTAAATAGTAGTAGAGCTCAAACACATTAACCTGACACTGACCTTTATACATGAATACATTAAACAATTGTTATAATGAAAATGTTAGCTTCTGTATTGGAATCGAGTTAAATCGATGAAAGAGTACCCGCTGAAAATACTGTCATGGTATCATTAAACTTGTGAAACACGTGCATGAACAAAAATGAAAAATAAATACCAGAAACCATTCGAGCGAGTAATTTATGCTATAAGAGTTCAAAAATTAGGTTAATGTGTCGGAGCAACACAGTGAATCATTTCCAAACTGAGCCCTGTGAATGTGAAAGGCATTTCAAAATTGTGTTGTGTTATTGTTTAAAAATAAATTTGTAATGTGAAAGCATACTCATCTGATCCTTACACAATTTAGAACTCTAGAAAAGCAAACAAGAGCTGTTTGTAAAACAGTTATGTGCCCTCTAGGTTACAATAGCTAAAAAGCCTAATTTTAGATAATCAATGGCCATAACTCCACAGTTACTAGGACGATTTATTGATTATGAAACTTAACCGAGATAATAAGCCCACAAAGATTTTCACCAAGTTTGGTGAAGATCAGCTACATGTATGAACTGTTGGACTTAAGAATGGTTTTAGATAATTCAAAGGCCATAACTCTACAATTCCTGGGGCGATTCGGCTAATTATAAAACTTGACTAAGATATTATTATTACAAACATTTTCATGATATTTGGTGAAGATCTGATGAAAACTGTTGGACTTTGAGAGCGGAAATGGGTAAAAAGGTCAATTTTAGATAATTCAATTCCAATAACTCCACAATTCCTGCGGCAATTTTGGCTGATTACTAAACTTGACCAAGATGTTATTATTACAAACATTTTTATGAAGTTTGGTGAAAATCAGATGAAAATGGTTGGACTTAGAGAGTGGAAATGGCTAAAAAGGCTAATTGTAGATAATTCAAGGGCCATAACTCCACAATTCCTGGGGTAATTTGGCTGATTATCTAACTTTACCTAGATATTATGCCAACAAACATTTTATGAAGTTTGGTGAAGATTGGATGAAAACTGTCGAGCTTAGAGAGCAGAAACGAAAGTGGAATACTGACAGACAGACTGACATTAGCAAACCAATATACCGTGCCATCTTTGATGGGGGGCATAATAATTGTACAGGCAAAGCATGCACAATTTCTTTACAAATGAAGAACCAATACATATCACACTTCATTTATTTGTGTTTTTTATCTATGGGCAAGTACTTAATATACGATTTATAAAAACAACACTACCGGTATGTATAGAATACATAAACATGTATTTGTTACATTCCAGTGTACCGGTAAGAACTTATTTAAATACATGAACATGTATGACAAATAACAGCATTCTAGGAAAACTGTGGTAAACAAACACATAATCCTGGTCCTGATGCTGTTCGGTTTCCACAGGTTTTACTATACTCACATGCTTAAAGCCAGCATCACAACGGCCCCAGAATCCTTCCCGAATATGTCCTTCATACTCTCCAGCATGTTGGGCTCAGACTTAAAACAGGAACAGTTATTCACAAGCATGAATAAGAACATAAGCATAACAAGACGCTGTGTTTGATAAACACACATGCCCCCGGTAGGTGCTGGACAGCCTATTTGAATTATTCTAAGTCCAAATTAGGTCATGGTCAAAGTGAGGTTGGTTGATATGGATGGATTGGGAATGGTCATAAGCAACAACTGTGTGAGTATCCAAGTGTTGTAGTTAAGCGCTGCTGATGCTAGACAAAATGATAAAATCAAGTTAACCCCGTATGGAATCACGGACGGACAGGACAATCACAATATGCCTCCCACATCAAGATGCCCGGGGCATAAACACAGATCTTTCCATTTCAATGGTTATCTAGTTGCTGTCCATGTAGTTGTATCCATATGGGTTAAAAGTTAGATACAGAATACTGAATTTGTCCATCCAGTTGTGATTTTAATAAACTAGGACTTTAGATTATTTCACCTTGCAAAGGATCAGGTACACTTGCAAATTCAAAAGTAACCTCTGGAATAAGTTTAACACTTAATGTACCATATACAAAAACTTTCCATTTATTACCAATTAATTAATATATGATACAAATTCTGACACTAAGCAGGTGGTTAGATTTATTACTCTCACTATTTTTAGAAAGGTATTCCATATTTTGATTGAGGAAAGAATAATGACATACTTACATTTATATTGGAATGCTCAGCTAAAAAATATAATGAAGTGATAAACAAAGCTGCTTAATATATAAAGTAACATACAATACAATCATGAAGTTACATTTGGGCTACCAAAAAAGGTAGCAGAAAAACATTATTAGTTACATGGCTTCTTACTGACCCTGAATGTGTACAGGGTCAGTGAAGTAATATTGGGAGTGAGCATAGCTTGAGCCAAATATAATTTACTACCCTGTATCACACTGTACGGGGTCAGTTAGAAGCCATGTAACGAATTTATCTTACGGGGTACCATTCTTTTTCCCATCATCACGCAAGCATCGACGAAATAACACCCCTAAACTTAGTTTTATTTCCACAATGTGGAATAAAGGAAACATGCACAGCATAATGATGTAATCTTGTTGATTTTTGTGACATCATTTTATGTTTATTTTGAAAGAATGGTTTTACTAACAGGATATTAACCCTTTGCTTGCCAAACACGACTACAGCTCGCGATAAGCTTTATCTCTAGCCAGTGCCGATCGCGACCTCGGGTCGTTTCTGGGGGTTTCCCCATTCTGTTGCCTCGATTCTGATTTACTATTGAAATTTTACTACGATACTTACAGAATTTCATTCAAAAATGCATGTCACGTGATTTATAACGTCATTTAGTCTAAATATATTAGCGAATAGTTGTTTATATGCCGAATCGATCCTACGTTGTCTTGGAGAAAGAAGCCGAAGATGGCCACGCAACTTCCCACTACACAGACTTCACACAAACATCCAAAATAGTTCTTGGAATGTTGGCACGTACCGGCACATTGACCAAGGGACACCATGTTTACATGGATAACTATTACATGTCGCCAGAATTGTTTGATGTACTGTCATCATTTGATACCTATGCATGTGGAACTGTGCGAATTAACCGACAGGAAGTTCCAAAAGCTTTTGGTTTGATCAAACTAAAGCAGGACGAAAAAACTGTCTTCAGACGAAGAGAAAATCTCCTAGCACTGAAATACCATGACAAGCGAGATGTTCACGTGTTGTCGTCCATTCATTAGGCAAAGTCTGTTGTGACCAACAAAGTAAACCGGCAGACAAATGAGCCTATAATGAAGCCAGCTGCAATAGTTGACTACATCAAAAAAATGGGAGGTGTTGGTCTTTCAGATCAAATTGTCCAATACTACGATGTGCTCCGCAAATGTGTAAAGTGGTGGAAGAAATTGTACTTTCACCTCTTCAATATGCTTGTGGTGAATGCCTACATATTGCACTCAAAGTACAGCCAGCAGCAGAAGAAGCATTCCCACATGGATTTCCGCAACACATTGGTCACAAAACACATTGAGTCTGCCCCAAATGCCCCCAAACTACAAAGGAAAGGACGGAAGTCGGAAACCTGGCGCGACTGACAGAACGCCACTTCATTGGGCACTGTAAACCCAAGCCAGGTGCAAAGAGACAGAAAGTCACAAGAGACTGAATTGTATGCAATCCAAGTGCAAAAAACAGGGAAGGGTTCAAAAGAAAACAAACAGCATATGAATGTATTCATTGCGAGAAACCGATGTGCAACCCTGAATGTTTCATGCGCTATCATACTCTCATATATTATAAGCCTGAAGGCAATCAAGAGAGTGATAGTGATTGAAAATCTGAATAATATGTAAAAAAAAATATTTATAATAATATGACAGAAAACAAAACAATGTTTAAATTGTATATATGACAAGAACACTGGTTATTTTTGCTGTAAATATTGCCAAACCTTTTATCGCAGTATATATGCATTTATATGACACTTGGTATATTCATTGTTTAAATTGTACAGAAATATAAATTGTAGAAATAATTATCTTCAACAATAAGAATATATAGTTAGAAATGATATAATATGCTACTTTTGTAGTAAGTAGAATATTTTATTAGTATTTTGCAAAAATATTGTTCACATGAAGACAAATATTACCATATATTTGCAAGTACTGTTCAAGATTTCAGGTTGTTATAGCAATATTGGTACATGCAATGTAAATAAAAATTATACCCATGTGTAGCTTATTTATTTATCTACAACTTTGCTTCTTGGTGCTATAAGATAAAATCTAAGGTTAATGCACAAAAGCTGTCAGATCAATGCCACTGATATTATCTTGTTTACACTAGCCATATGGTGAAAGTTTAGTGGCAGTGGAGTAGCTGATAAGTGATTAGGCTTATGGCAGGATAAGGGTTAACTGCTACTGATATAGTATGAAATAATACATTGTCAGCATGTGACCCGGCTAAACCAATGAAAAGCGAGTATTCTGTACGAGGTAAGATAATAATATACATTCAGTGCATTGATGTTTTTCAGAGCACATTAATCCCATTTCAATTATGAATTTCAATTATGATATGGACATTGTCAAACACATACAGGCAAACACATTTTGAAATTAAAATTAGATATTCAGCTTTTTACAAAAATCAAAGATTACTGTATTGAGAAAATTTGTATTCAGACTGATAACTCAGAAACTAGAATCCACAACTTTATAAAATGACAGCTTATGAAATATTTATCCAGAATTGTTTCACTTACAAGTGTACTTCCTGTTGACTTTTTCTCTCTCCAAAGACTGCATACTCCCCCAACGATCCATGGCTCTTAAGAAAGGAAAGAAAGAAATTAAATGTGAAACGATTGTTTATTAACACTTAAATCTGTACATAAAATAATAAATAGTGTTATTGTCATAGCTGTAGTTCTAGCATTAACTTCATGAAGAAGTCAGAGTAATACTACCGGTAATAATGTTTTTATTAATAATAATGTTTTTTAGTTCTTCAGAAAAAACTAAATGTAGGCAAATTTCAGACCAATTCTTACAGATTTATGCAAAGACTGCTTTTATTTTGATTTCATTAATTTCACTTTTCTTATTTCTTGACTATTCTTGGAGAAGGTTTTCTAAAGATCATGCAACATAAAATGGTACTCACAATCTCTGAAGATCTTTTGTCCATGCAACCTCTATGAAATCACTGGACCTTGAACTATATGGACTAGCTCGCTGAATCTTACGTACTTTAGCCAGGTCACTAGAGAAAACACAAAAATAAGGTCAGTTAAACATTGTTTCATTAGAGTCCACTTTGCCTACACCTTAAACAAGCATCGTGAAACAAAGATTACTCAGTTCAGTGTGCAACATTATTGCCGTTATAACGTGAAAATAAGTTTAGAATTGATTGGCCCTAATTGAATGATAAATCATTAACATTCCAGGAGTCAACTTTTCTTATTGTACACAACCACAGCACAACAAAAGCACTGTTCCTCTTATAAAATCACCTATACGAAAGGGAAGACGTAACAATGGCACTATGAATGCTTACTCATCAGTCAGAAGATACTCCATTTTGGCCGTATTTATGTCCATGTAGTTATTTTCTGTGTATATGAGATAGTCACTCTGAGATTGCCGGAAATCTGAAAATAAAGAGTTTTGTACTGTACCTGAAACTTACAGATCTTCTACAATTACCAGTAATATACATTGTGCTTGGGTATTTGTTTGGTCAAAACATACCGGGTAATTCTGTGTATTAACAAAGATTTATAAAAGTTAATTAATTTCATACCAGGTTAACATTTCACTAAAAACAAGTAATCTGTTTACAAGATCATATTACATATGCCTACCTATACTGTTTCATCATTAAGGGCTATATGTATGAAGCATTCTGTACATATTTCTGCTGAAATTATGTACATAATTCTGTAATCCTTTCTCTTCCAGATTGTGTGGAATTGTTTTTCTGTTTCTATGATCAATTGAACTTATGTAAAATAATTTCATTTTTTGGAGCTTTCTTTGAATTTGTGTATAGAATTTGGTGGCATTATTGGAACTACTATAGACATTGATAGCATTTAGAACTCACGATGGAGTTACATGTATGACCAATCAACTGAAGTTAATTTATTATGCAAACAAAACTCATACTTTTGTTCTTAATCAACTTGTCGGTGAAGTATAGGTAGTTCCCGAATCTATCGCCTGCAGACGTCTTGGAATTCGCATATGCCGAAGCCTGAGACTTAGCATCACCAGTGTTATTGCTAACAACAACTGGGCTTGGCTGAGATTTCCCATCAGCAGGTGGTGTCCCGCCTACTATTGGTGAGGTAGACAACACTGTATCTACACTTGTGGAAGACGTGGATGGTGGTGCTTGTATTGGACTAGAAATACTATCGGTAGGTGTGGAAATTGGTACTACCATATTTGGTCCATTTGTTAATGATTGTGGAGTTGACTTGGCTACATCATCAGCGCTGACAATAGGTATATCGGATGTCTAAAAGTACAGAGAATATTTAGAAAGTGTCCTACAAATTGCTGCTATTAGTAGCTCTGCAACAGATAAATGATGGTTTTAGATGATACATTTCATTCCATTTCATATTCGCAGGTAACTTTGTCAAGTACATTGTATTGATAGAGAGAATTTCTATTATTGGCTGAAAAAATACAGTATTTCACATATCTTCATGTAACATATTATATTATGAATATTTATAATACTAATGAACCAATCACATACTAATTACTTAACTGGATTTCATGTATTGAAAGTACATTAATGTCACTTTGATCTTTTACCAATAAAGCAAATTAGAACACATGAACAAAGGCACATATAATACACAAGTACCTGTACGACAGACTTTCAGTTGCAATTAACAATTTAACACACTGTTATAGAATGAAGTTTCTGTCACTATGGTGGAAGAGTGACCATATCTGTTGGTCTTTTTTTAGTAAAAAAAATAATAATGAATTTTGATAATATTCATTTTTAAAGGAATAATAAGCACCTGGTTCAACAGTTTATCAAAAGACAGAACCTACCTGTGATAGGCCCTTACTACCGTCCTCTGTGCTGACACACCGCCCCTGCTGGAGCCGGCCAGTACATAGCGAGACCAAGAATGCTTGCCGTGGCTTGTTTGAGACTGCCCTGTTAGGACCGCTGTGAGGACCCCTGTTCTGTATTACCATGCATCTGTACATGGTCGACCACTCTCCACAGTGCAGGTATCGCAGAACCTTAATTCGCATTCCTGTATTGAATGGAATACTTCAAATTTCTGGCAAACATAAACATTACTTCACATATGTGTATTTTGTTGGAGTTAAACAACTGTAGCAAAATGTTGTAAAAATATGTATTAATTATGTTTGAATTTATCAAACCAATACAAGCAAATGATTTAACATTTAGGCAAACTTCAAATTTTCCAATGAAAGCAATTACTGAAATCATGTGACAGTTATTGTTTCCAAAAGAACTATTGTACTGATCTGCAATCATCTTCAAAGCAGAAACATTTACTAAGAATTCAAAACAACAGTCCTTAACTTTCATTATCTAGACTTGTTATTGTAAATAGATGACATTGCATTTCAAACACAAGGAAAAAGGAAAAGGGACGAATGGTGCAATGGGTTAACCCTTTGAACATCAGGGCTCGCATAAAGGGAAGTTTGGGAGTAATTTACTCCCAGTTTTTGTCCAGGACTTCCAAAATTGCAGCCATGGAAGTTTCAGAACTTCCAAAATTGCAGCCATGGAAGTTTCATCATGTAAGGATTAAGAAGTTAGCGGAAAAATTAAAGTGATTCATCTCAATGTATACCTCTTTAACTGAATAAATTGGCATATTATAAACACCTGATGAAAAAAAAAAAGACCTTAAAGAAACATAATTACATTTCTGAAATGCTTCTGAAATGTCAGGACTTATGTCGTGCAATTCTGTCAAAACTTAAACATAATATGAGCAAAACTTCCAAAATCAGAAGCTACATGTAGGAAGTTCAAACTTTCAGATTTCAACAGTTAATGAAAGCCCTGGAACATGCATACCCACCTGGACTCTTTGCATTACCACACAAACCAACAATCGGCCTCAGGCTCAGCACTGCAACCATAACCTAGTCTACACAATCTTCATCTAGGAATGAAAAAAAATGTTGGTACAGCAGTCTCCATGAGACTTTTACACCTTTATGTAAGCCAGTAAAAAGGTGAAAGGTCCTCATTGCTGGTGATAAATTCTGGTCATGTTAAACAAGATTAAGAGGGATGTTACATTTCTAATGATTATTCATTATAGTATTTGTTCACATGTATAATGATTTAAAAAATTATTTTATACTGAACATCCATTGCCATTGATGTATAATATTTTGATAGTTTTTTTTTTACCTGTAATATGAAGCTAGTGCCATTGTTACTAATTTCTTAATGGTCAGTAAGGGATTTGGGACTTTCATAATAAAAGAGTGCAACCTGGACAAATAAAATGTTTCGTTTATTGAAAACTTTTTATGACATCTTTTCACCTAAAATTACCAGGCGTGACTCAAGAATCTAGCAAGAAGGCTGTGTATTAAACATTTCAGATTTTATTTAAGATATAGACTATTTCGTATGGCAGACTCTGGTTTAAATATTTGAGGCATGTCAAGGGCTTAATGCATGGGTGTAAAGTGTCGCCCCGAATTAGCCTGTGAAGTCCACACAGGCTAATCCAGGATGGCACTTTCCGCTTTTATGGTATTTTCTGCTTCAAGGAAGTCTCTTCTATGTTCTAAACATAAATCCACTGTAGGCAGAAAGTGCCATCCTGGATTAGCCTTTGCGGACTGCACAGGCTAATCTGGGATGACACTTTATGCACAAGCATTCAGCCTGATTTTCCCACGACATGCCTCACATATTTCCTGTATGTAGTCTGACTCCTCGGCACTGTGATGTACTGTGGACACAAAATTAATTGGAATGTGAATGTTGAGCTTATTTATAGAGAGCATGATTGTGCTTCTGTCAAATTCGAGAATGCGTAAGGTGGTTACTTTCAGTAAATCAGTTTCAAGTGAAACACGTTTTCTTGGAAGTTACATATATTTTTATATTAAAATTTATTTTAAAATCGTATTTAAAAACAACAACAACAGGAGGTTTTGGTGTTTTACTATAGGTCCATATGGAGACTTCATTTACTGGGCTATGACCTCATGCATTTGACGTTTTTGTAAACAAATATAAAAGTCCCATGCAAATTTTTCCAGTTTAGTTTATGTAGTGTTATTCAGTGATAAAACAATAGACCCTTTTCACATTCCCGTTATCGAGTACTGTAGTAGTTGTTTCCCTTGATAAAGCGAATCGAGAACGAGGCTGACGATGTATTGGCTGTAATTGTCCATAAAGGAAAATAATGTTCAGTGGAGAAAATGCCGAATAAACTTATAAAATGTTGTTTGCTTTTTCATTAAACTTTTCTCTGTTTTCAAATACTTAAATTATAATGCAAAAATGTAACAATCACAAATCTGCCAACGAAACTATGTTTGACATAATGATTATGTTACTTCATATTCAGATCTGAATGTGTAACGATTGAAATAAGTATATAATTGCTGAATTTATTGCGGTTTACATAATTAATTAATTATTAATTAATTAATTAATTAATATTTAATTCACAGAAGCAGTTTGTTTATTCCGGCTGGGGTAATTATATTGACAGCTTGACAGTTACATATAACATTATTATTATTATTATTATTATTATTATGCAGTATGTGAAGAAAGTTATATCCCGGAGTATGCTTTTTGGTTCATTTGAATGAAACAACTTACGAGTTCTACCGATCGAGTTAACCAGAATTGATTGTTTTTTCTTTGTACTCTCTTATGATAGAGAACCAAAAACAAACAAACAAATATGACAGAGAAATTTAAAATCATTATTTAATATCAAAACGTTCAAAAGCAGTGTTAATTATCGTTTCTATATGTCTTCAAACTTTGTGTACAAACACATGTACATTCCACTGATAAACTATCATGAGTTCAACCAAATGATCAGGATAATTGCAAAAAAAAATAGATTTTTGTCTTAAATAAAGTGATTTTTTATATTTTAAATGATAGTTATTTCACTTGTTGTCAAGTAGATTCATGAAGTCAGTGGCATAGCTGCCGAGACAATGACCCGTGTATTACTTGGTATGCACTTTGATTACGTAATTGTGCCACATGTTATTTTAAAATTAGGACCTATATAAACTTTCTGGTTACATAATAATGGTCATGTGTTTATACAAGAGTATGATCTTATAATTGATAAGACCAGGTTTAAACAATACGAAGTCTGCCAGTCCCAGAGAAAGTAGCTAAGTCTAAATTGCATTTTTTCGATTTTAGAGACGATATACTAATTAAATTGACACTGTCTTTTCATATATCATAATTATATTATGTACCATGCCAATTATGTTTATAAGGAAGTAAAGATAAGTGAATATTTATAACATTTTAAAAGTAATAAACTGTAAATGCCCACTATGCAACCAGTATTAACCACTATCAATACATCGCGAGCCTCGTTTTCGATTCGCCGAAAACTTATTGTGTCGTGATAATCGCTAAAAATGGGAATGTGAAACTCGTCTATTCCTCTGTTGTTTTTTTTTCAACGAAATACCATCGAAATTCGAAGCATTATATTATGAGATACACAGCACATTTAGTAAAACAAATATGCACTTCAACGTTTTCGTTACACCAGTGACATTACCGTGAAGAATATGTAACGACTCGCCCCATAACGACTCGCCCCATGTTTAATAACGACTCCCCCCATATGTGTAACGATTCGTCCCATATGTATAACGATTCGCCCATCATAATATGTTTGTTGTACAGTTTAATGTGAATTAGATTTTAGTGTGTAGAAAATTACAGAATATAGTTCTTAATCAACCAATCAATCGGTAAAGCAAATAATCTAAAAATTTAGCATTATTATTCAAGCTTTTCTTTGCTTATTAAACATAGAGAAAATGTGTCATGTTACTGAATAATAAGAAAAAAGTTCGTTTTTTTTTGTTTTGTTTTTTGTATTTATATATTTGTAACCAGTGTACAGTTATGTGTGTAAGGTGATGTGTGAATGAAGTGTGATAGGTTTTCACTGTCCTAATTGGTTATGAGCACATATTAATGTAATCCCCATACCAAGCTATCAATTAGCTAACATGTCTCTTTTTCTAACAAGAAACCCAGCACATTCTTACGTTTGTCACCAGATACTTCAGTCATTACATACTTAGAAATAGTATCCTGCAAAGGAATATTGTTGAAGTCATTTTGCCCTGCTTGGTAAGATTTGTATTTTATTTTTGTCTTACTGTATTTTGTTCTCTTACTTTATGCAGTTAACCTATTTGCTTAATGAATTGTATTGTTGAAATTATTGCATAATTAAGTTATGGAATTTATCATATATTTAATGCATATTAATTATTGCATGTAATACATTTAATGCATAATCTCTATTTTTCAGGTCTATTATTTTTTATTTAAAATACTGAAATAAATATAAAAACTTTACAACGAGTTGACCTCATTCAACACCCCGTTACATATTTAATGTGTAATAAATACATTTTCAGTGGAAATCCTATTCAACATTTATTGGAAGCTTTCCCAAAACCAGAATTGTGTTTGAATGTTTTGTGTTTTTTTCTTTTGAACTTTACAAAGTATCGATTGCCATGGTGTATACTTGAACTAAACATTACCAGTTGTGTAATGTGTTTATTTTTCTACATATAAACATTGCATACAAAAGGTCGAATACCTTTTGAAATTTTTGAAGAATGCAAAAACACAAAAGTACAAATTGCTGTTGGGCTAAATTATGTTTAAAACTGGACTTGTCCAGCTGATAAAGCGATTGAGATAAATAGTACAATACAAACAATGAAACATGTGAAACCTGTTAAAACAGCACGTGTTCACACCATTAGATGACTGCTAGACCCTTTGTTACAGATTGGACACATACACAAGTTAATTAACTTGATAAACAGGTGCCTTGTCAATGTGGAAAAAATACATAGTTAGTGAAACATTCGAAATACATTTTTTAATTTAAACAAGTAAAATAGTCGGGAACAAATATAAGAAGAAACATTTTGTAATATATTTGTATTAATTTTATCTGTTTTACTCCTGTTTTGATATCATTCTATGCAAATTAAAAGTATGATTATTCCTTTGCCATTAACCGCGTATTCTTCAACAGAATAACAACATTTTACTTCTTTGCATGTTTTTCTACAGCATTTAAATTGCAATTGACCAAGATCACATTCAAAATTAGGCATAACCATGCAAACATTTAAAATGTTACATAAACATATGTTAAATTTTACTAGTATCAACACATTATTTTGTACCTATTTTTCTGGTTATATTACTCATAAGACACACAAAGAAAGTGGTAAGAACTGACACGGTTATATCACATTCTCTTATTACACCACATTTTTTGCATGTGAAAAACATTAGTTATACTAATTAAAATGTTCGATTATTAATGGTCGGCCACTATTATCGATCACAATTTAATACAGTCACAATCAAATTTCAATTCCATATTTTATTACATTACATAGGCAGTAAACACATTTAATGATATTACACAATTATAGCTCATCGTCTTATAATACCATATTGATTCATTTACATGTTAATATACACTCAAACTAAGCCACAAAACATCCAAATATAACCGATTCCTAGAACCACATTTGATGGGGCGAATCGTTATACATATGAGGCGAGTCGTTATACATATGGGGCGAGTCGTTAATGGGACGCGTCGTTACATCACCACCGTGATCACGTAACGATGAATTTAAGTTAAATAAACAAAGTTTAAAACGATATGTGTTAGATTCAAAAACATTGGAGAAATTAAATTTAGAATCAAAAAAGACATTGTAACAATATGAATATTTGCGACATTTTTGTTTGTTTTGTTTATAAAATAAAAATACAGACCTTCGAAAATGTAAATACTAATGGTCGCCTTGTTTGAGATTGAAGTTGCGGTTACATCTAACTAATGTTTACATAATCGATTAACCATCCCCATGATTATGTTCACCAAGGGTGAAAATCAATGCGCGCGCAATCCAAAGTTGACAAACTGTGAATCCAATGTTGCCATTGTATCGATTTATTATGATTTTCATGAAATATGATAACATAAGATCATTTTTTCACGTCTTCAGGCCAACACAGCGGCAATATTGAAGTTGCTACAATGATCATATCACAAAGGAGAATGGTCTTCGTACGTTGCGCTATTGGAATATTACTTTTTTTACATACTTATGCTATATTTCCAGACAATATCTGAAAATCATAATTACTCGATACATCGCCGTATGTCAACGTTAGAATGCGCGCGCATCGATTACCACCCTTGTTCACGTCACGTTTGAAATCCCGTTGCGTCAGTCTTCAACGTTTTGAATATAAATCTAAAAACATAATTTTCATCATGGATTGACGAAAACTGACGCCTAAAGGCACCCTAACGAAAGATTCAAACGAGTTTAATAATAGTTACAGTGAGATCATTTAGAGTAGTAGTGGTATTAAGGTTTTTCACTCCTGACGAATGTCTGTGGCACACTTGTGAGGTCAATTAAATTAGTATTAGGATGTGAACTTCTCATGAACGTCTGTGACACAGCTGTAATTAAGGACAAAGTCGTATTAACGTTTAAACTTCAGGCAAACTTCTAAGAGACAGATGACGTAGGCCTATGTATAGCCTAGCACTTCTCTCAAACTTCCTCCCCACAGCTGTGAAAACTTAACTTCTTGCTCCGTGTTCACAAAACTTTTTTATTAGTATCAGGTTCAGGTTAAGCCCGACTTTGAAGCTCAACCGAGCGTTATTTCCTTCGTGAATATCAACTTTGAGTCTGATCGACTGTTATTTGCTTTGTGAACATCAACTTTGAGCCATATCCTGAAACGACTGTCATTTGCTTCGTGAACATCAACTTTGAGATCCTGAAACGACTGTCATTTGCTTCGTGAACATCAACTTTGAGCCTGATCCTGAAACGACTGTCATTTGCTTGTGAACATCAACTTTGAGTCTGATCCTGAAACGACTGTTATTTGCTTTGTGAACATCAACTTTGAGCCTGATCCTGAAAAGACTGTCATTTGCTTCGTGAATATAAACTTTGAGCCTGATCCTGAAAAACAAATGACTGGCCCCGTGTTCACAAACAAGTTAAACCTGATTTTCGAGTTCAAGATGAACAGATATTTCAGTATCAGGTAAACAAAATGGCGTTCACAAAAAATCTAGATCAAATTAAATTGTTTATCAAACATACATTGTACATAATTCTGGACTCCACTTGGCGTACATTTGCAATCTGATATGAAGATTTTAATCAAAACCTCACAACTTCTCATGTTATTTTATCTAGACAAAAAGTTATTTCAATATAAAATGTTTTTGAGAATCTGCTCAGCTGAGCTACAAGATCGAGATCAGCTAAGACTGATCTTGATCCTGTAGTTAATCCTTTGTGAACACGGGGCCTGAGGACGCTCGGTTGAGTTTCAAAATCGGGATCAGCTTGTTTTGTGAACACGGGGCCGGAACATATACACATCTAACAGCCAACTTCACAGACCTGTTGACTTTGTCGTCAGGCCAAACCTATGGTCGAAAATTATTCGTCTATGTTCATCAGGCTCGTTCATTGATGATGATGCTCCACCTTACGAGCATGATGCTCGTTTCTATGAGCATGATGCTGTCTAAGATATTAAAGACACTAATCGTACTCCATATGTGTTTGTAAATACAATCATTATGTCGTCGTCTTTCGTCCTTAACATCGTGTTTGAAAATGATGTACTCAAGTGTTTTCTCACTTAAATTCATTAACGTGGTTGACTCATTTCTTCTAATGGATTTCTTCTGCTTTACCTGGGATTGACAATACAGCATGTACATGGCACTATACTGCTCATTGAAAGGTTTCTCTCAATTTCAGTACGGGTCAGATTTCGCCTGGTCTGCCAACCACAATGACGGCACCAGCATACGGTCGGGTAGCGCTTTTGATGCTGCGCTGATGATCTTCAAAAGTGGCTTCACAGACAGTCAGTTTGAACACGCCATGGCTCTAACAGTGTACGCGTGTGTGCATTTACCATTTACGTTCTGATGCGAGTGAATGCTTGGTTTTTATTTCCACATGTGACAAAACAACAATAACTACTCGATTGTCTTTTCTGGTCAAAATCGCAATGATTGTACACACTAATAAAATAATCAGCGTTAAGATTCTTTTGTTACCTCGCCTATTCACTGAATAGTTCGAGCTATACTACTCACCCATTCGTCGGCGTCGCCGCAATGCTTAATGGTTAAGGTTTGCGTGCAACAGATCGATATATATGTAACTACTACAGGTATTCAATTGAAACTTCACACGTCTTCGGGGTCATTATGTGAGGTCACTGACCATGGCCCAAAACTCTGACCTGCAATTTAGCAGAATTATGCCCCTTTTTGTACTTAGACAATCAGGTTAAAGTTTGCGTGCAACAACTCCACATCTCTATATCTACTACAGACATTCAATTAAAACTTCACACATGCCTTCAGGGTCATTACATAAGGTCATTAGCCAAGACTCAGCATTTTAGCAGAATTTTGCCCCTTTTTGTACTTACAACATTCAGGTTAAGGTTTGCGTGCAAGTAAATATCTCTGTAACTACTACAGATATTCAGCCGAAACTTCACACATGTCTTCAGGGTCATAATATCAGGTCACTGGCCAATGCCCATAATTGTGACAGCATTTTAGCAGAATTATGCCCCTTTTTGTACTAGAAATATTCCTGTTAAAGTTTGAGAAATATTCCTGTTAAAGTTTGAGAAATATTCCTGTTAAAGTTTGTGTGCAAGTACATATCTCTGTAACTACTATACATATTCAATGGAAATTTCACATACCTTTTCATAGTCATTATGTAAGGTCACTGACAGAATATAGATAATATCAAAGCGGAGTGAATAGTCGAGCGCGCTGTCCTGAGACAGCTCTTGTGTTGTATTATTTATTATTATTATTTTAGTTTTATACTATATTGCTTTTGTATGACACGATGACAGTCATACTACTACATTTCCTATAGGTTTGATCTCCTTGATGACGATGGTTCCAGCGGGTTGCTAAGTTACGGCTACATTGGTACCGTGTGCCAGAACACAGATTAAAAGTACTCCAGCAACGAGTTTGTCGACTACAACGTAGCCTGGGTGGCTTTGCATGAACTGGGGCACGCGTATGAGACGTCATCTGGAAGAATAAGTATAACATGTTTTAAAACACATAATGCGTTGTTCCTTTCCAGACAGCGATTTTTTTAAATTTGTACTTACGCGTGTTTGCGTTTGTTTAACCAATAAAGGGTGGGATTCGCTTAATTACAGACTTGGATCCGACCACGACCAGACCACCGACTGTCCCGCCGGTGGGAACGTGATGTCCGGCTACATGTTTTCACCTACCTCGAGCACTGCCGACTCCTACAGCAAGTTCTCCACGTTCAGTGCAAAGCAGTTTATACGCCACTTGAACAAGTAAAAACGTAATGTTAGCATTGCAAACATAGAACATGTTTATAACGCATGCGTTTTGGGCGTGCATAAAAAGTGAATTTAGAATTTTTGAACAATATGATTACGCTGAAAACAACATTAAAAAAACGACCTTTCGCCTGCCTGACTCGTTCTCCACCAAGGAGCACGAGGTTCACGTACAGAATAACGTTCCCCTTGAACTGATAACTCTTATTGCAGTTGCATGGGCTCTAATTTCCGGATAAATGAGACCATTAAATGAGACATTTGACATTTGCTGCCTCAAAGAGACGTCAGTTATTTTCAGTTCAGTTATATACCAGCTTAAATCGAATCTTATTATTCATTTCTCTAAAATCGTGTGTGTATTTTATACAGACTGACTGTACTGCAGACAACGGGTTTACTGACCAGCAGTTCGAGACGTTCTTCTGCAGTGGACGCCTTGGTCAGCGAGACAACGGCCTTGACCTTCAGTGCCAGAAGCGCACTGGCTACGCCGGAAGTACAGCTTGTGGGGTACGAGGACAATTGGTTGTCATTTAACCCAAGTTAGCATGTCAAGCATATGTTCATAACTCGACAATTAGAAAGAATATCACATTTTGTGTGCTTGATTGCAATGTCTATGAACATAGAAACGGTCCAATGTGTCTTCTTATATGACAGGACATTGTGCAATCGGTATTGTAATACGACATGACATTGTGAAATCGCTCTTCTAACAGACATAAAATTATGTAATCTGTCTTCTTACATGACATGACATTGTGCAATCGGTCCTGTATCATGACATGTCATTGCGCAATTGGTATTGTAATATGACATGACATTGTGCAATTGGTATTGAAAAATGACATGACATTGTGCAATCGGTATTGTAAAATGACATGACACTTTGCAATTGGTATTGTAAAATGACTGCAGTTGGTCTTCTAATATGACATGACATTGTGCAATTGGTCTTCTTATATGACATGACATTGTGCAATTGGTCATCTAATATGGCATTACATTGTGCAATTGGTCTTCTTATATGACATGACATTGTGCAATTGGACTTCTAATATGATATGACAGTGTGCAATTGGTCTTCTTATATGACATGACATTGTGCAATTGGTCTTCTAATATGGCAGGACATTGTGCAATTGGTCTTCTTATATGACATGACATTATGCAATCGGTCTTTTTATATAACATCACATCGTGAAATCGGTCCTGTAACATGACATGACATTGTGCAATTGGTCTTCTTATATGACATGACATTGTGCAATCGGTCTTCTAATATGACATGGCATTGTGCAATAGGTCTTCTTACATGACATGACATTGTTCAATCGGTCTTCTAATATGACATGACATCGTGCAATCGGTCTTCTTATGTAACATGACATTTATGCAGTCGGTCTTCTCGTGTGACATGACATTGTGCAAATGGTCTTCTTTTATGAAATGACATTGTGCAATCGGGCTTCTTATATGACATGACATTATGTAAATGGTCTTCTTATATGACATGACATTGTGCAATCGGTCTTCTTATATGACATGACATTGTGCAATTGGTCTTCTTATATGACATGACATTATGTAATTGGTCTTCTTATATGACATGACATTGTGCAATCGGTCTTCTTATATGACAAGACATTGTGCAATTGGTCTTCTTGTATGAATGACATTGTTCAATCGGTCTTCTTATATAACATGACATTGTGCAATCGGTCATCTTATATGACACGACATTGTGCAAATGGCCTTCTTATATAACATGACATTGTGCAATCGGTCTTCTTATATAACATGACATTGTGCAATCGGTCATCTTATATGACACGACATTGTGCAAATGGCCTTCTAATATGACATGACATTGTGCAATCGGCCTTCTGATATGACATGACATTTTGCAATCGGTCTTCTTATATGACAAGACATTGTGCAATTGGTCTTCTAATATGACATGACATTGTGCAATCGGCCTTCTGATATGACATGACATTTTGCAATCGGTCTTCTTATATGACAAGACATTGTGCAAATGGCCTTCTAATATGACATGACATTGTGCAATCGGCCTTCTGATATGACATGACATTTTGCAATCGGTCTTCTTATATGACAAGACATTGTGCAAATGGCCTTCTAATATGACATGACATTGTGCAATCGGTCTTTTTATATAACACGACTGTGTGCAATCGGTCTTCTTATATGACATGACATTGTGCAATCGGTCTTCGTATATAATATGACATTGTGCAATCGGTCTTCTTATGACATTGTGCAATCGGTCTTCTAATATGACATGACATTGTGCAATTGGTCTTCTAATATGACATGACATTGTGCAATCGGTCTTCTAATATGATGTGAAATTGTGCAATTGGTCTTCGTATATGACAAGAAAGTGTGCAATCGGTCTTCTAATATGACACGGAATTATGCAATTGGTCTTCTAATATGACTCGCAATTATGCAATCGGTCTTCTAATATGGCACATAATTATGCAATTGCTCTTCTAATATGACATGACATTATGCAATCGGTCTTCCAATATGACATGACATTGTGCAATCGGCCTTCTGATATGACATGACATTTTGCAATCGGTCTTCTTATATGACAAGACATTGTGCAATTGGTCTTCTAATATGACATGACATTGTGCAATCGGCCTTCTGATATGACATGACATTTTGCAATCGGTCTTCTTATATGACAAGACATTGTGCAAATGGCCTTCTAATATGACATGACATTGTGCAATCGGCCTTCTGATATGACATGACATTTTGCAATCGGTCTTCTTATATGACAAGACATTGTGCAAATGGCCTTCTAATATGACATGACATTGTGCAATCGGTCTTTTTATATAACACGACTGTGTGCAATCGGTCTTCTTATATGACATGACATTGTGCAATCGGTCTTCGTATATAATATGACATTGTGCAATCGGTCTTCTTATGACATTGTGCAATCGGTCTTCTAATATGACATGACATTGTGCAATTGGTCTTCTAATATGACATGACATTGTGCAATCGGTCTTCTAATATGATGTGAAATTGTGCAATTGGTCTTCGTATATGACAAGAAAGTGTGCAATCGGTCTTCTAATATGACACGGAATTATGCAATTGGTCTTCTAATATGACTCGCAATTATGCAATCGGTCTTCTAATATGGCACATAATTATGCAATTGCTCTTCTAATATGACATGACATTATGCAATCGGTCTTCCAATATGACATGAAATTGTGCAAATGGTCTTCTAATATGAAATTAAATAGTCCAATTGGTCTTCTAAAATGAACATAGAAAGGGCGCAATCGGTGTTCTAATTTCACAAGAAATTGTGCAATATGTATTCTACTATGACATGAAATTGTGCAAATGGTCTTCTAATATGAAATTAAATAGTCCAATTGGTCTTCTAAAATGAACATAGAAAGGGCGCAATCGGTGTTCTAATTTCACAAGAAATTGTACAATATGTATTCTACTATGACATGAAATTGTGCATTCGGTCTTCTTATATGACATAAAATTGTACAATAGGTCTTCTAATATTACATTAAATTGTGCAATTGATCTTCTAATATGACATGCAATTGTGCAATTGGTCTTCGAATATGACATGCATTTGTGCAATTGATCTTTTGATATAACATGCAATTGTGCAATTGGTCTTCTAATATGACAAGTAATTGTTCAATAGGTCTTATAATAACAGGAAATTGTGCGATGGGTATTCTTATATAAAATGACTTTGTGCAATCTGTCTTCTGATGACATGAAATTGTGCAATTGGTCTTTAATATGACATGTAATTGTCGTTATATGACATGAAATTTTGCAATTGGTCTTCTAATATGACATTAATTTGTGCACTTGGTTTTCTAACATGACATGAAATTGTCCAATTGGTCTTCTAATATGACATGACATTGTGAACTAGGTCTTATAATATGACATGAAATTGTGCAATTGGTCTTCTTATATGATATTCAATCGTCCAATATGTATTCTAATATAAACATAGAAAGGGTGCAATTGGTCTTCTAACACGACATGAAATTGTACAATCGGGTCTTCTAACATGATATGCAATTGGTCTTCTAATATGACATGACAATTGTGCAATTGATCTTCTAACATGACATGAATATGTGCAATTGGTCTTCTAACACGACATGAAATTGTGCAATTGGTCTTCTAATATGACATGACATTGTGAACTGGGTCTTCACACGAATTTGTGCAATTGGTTTTCTAACATGACGTGAAATTGTGCAATTGGTCTTCTAATATGACATGCTATTTATTATTAAAGCCTGTTAAGTGCGACTAGGCGTCCGTGTAGTTCAGTCAATCAGTGGCGATGTCTTGGGTTTGTGTGGAACGGAACTCACTGCGGAAGCGTGTAGGTGAGCACGCATTAAATTGTTTCAGTGATGTGATGATTTATTACAGTACACGTCATCTGTAAAGGGCGCTCGTAACGATTTTACACTGAATATCAACAACAATTATTATAATAAAAATATTTATGACGAGGTGTTTACTGCACCTTGTACTCTGGAATGGGCTTAATAAACGCCCTGAGTAAATGTCCATGAACAAAACAGATATACATATAGTTTGCCACATGAGTCAGTTTTGGGTGTCATTGAGTATTGGCAAATTCAATTTGGCAATATATTATTATTTTGTAATATCCAATACACAAATCCGATTCGAATCTGGGCCCACCATGTGTTCTTGTCGGTTAAAAGTATATTGCGTAAATAAAACAATAACATATTAGCGTTTATAATACGATTCCGATAAAACAAACTAAAAACTTGAATGATCGATATTTTGATTATTGCACTATTTTATTACACAGATGTGTTTCAAGGGCAGATGCTTAACTGCATTTGACAACAGCAACAACAACAACAGCTGCCACTACAACCGCCGTCCCTACAACAGCCGCACCAACAACAGTTGCCACTACAACCGCCGTCCCTACAAGAGCCGCACCAACAACAGTTGCCACTACAACCGCCGTCCCTACAACAGCCGCACCAACAACAGTTGCCACTACAACCGCCGCTTCTACAACTGCTGCATCTACAACTGCCGCAACTACAACCGCTGTACATACAACTACTGCATCTACAACCGCCGCATCAACAGCTACTGCGCCTACTACTGCCAATCCGAGTTTGTCACCAACGACACAGCACCCATGCGATTGTTGTACGCCATCTTGGAATAAAATAAAACAATGTTGTCGATTCGTATTGAAGCACTACCGTTTCGTCTGCAGTTGTGGTGGAGACGATCGTCCTGGTGACGGCGGTCGTGGGTCAGGTGACAAATGGGCAGAGGTCATCGGGGTCGCGGTGGACGTAGAGGTCGCCGCGGCTAAACGGTTGTCATGTGTTTTAATACTGATGAAGTTTATCAGTTTTAGACCGCTCTTCCATATATATGTAATGCGCAAAGTCGCATCCGCAAGAAATCTAACAAGTTAAAAACATTGGAACAGTCCGCATGCGCAAAAAAATCGCGCGTTGCGGACCACATGGTATTAGCAAAGTGAAGGAAATGCTTTTATACACTAAAACATTGAAATTGTCAAGTAATACCCGAATAACCCAACCTAAGACTGACCAAATACAATAACTCAGTAATGACGGGTACATTGTTATATATAAATGATGGATGCCTAATACTGGTCCAATCCACCACATGTGAATGCTTTCCCATACCCGCATAAAATAGTTGCAGCCAATATTATTCAAATGTTTTAATTCTTCTAGCATATGTACCTTAACTCTTTGGAAATAAGTACAGTGTACTCCCTTAAAACCGAACTTTCTATAAACCGGAACTCTCTGAAAACCGAACAGACGCTCCGGTCCCATTTTTTTTACCTTTATATTTTTAATGTGCGAAAACCCTCGGTTTACCGGAACCTCTGTATTCCGAATATCGAACAGCAGGAGCGGTACATCGTTTGTTTCGGAGTACAGAACAGAACAGAATATTTATTAAACTTAAGCATTACAAGCTTATCGTTATACAAATATACAATGAAAAGATACATGGTATGAGATATGTAAGGTTTTAACAAGTACATGTAAACATTTCTACTGTTAATATATTGATCTAGGAACACCCTCATTAGAGTGAGAGTGTTAAACGGTATGTTTAAGTATGGACACATAAAATAGACAGTAAACGGTTTAGTAAATAATACCATAAACCAGCAGCAAGGCTACAATGTCTGAACAATTCACCTACGTAAAAGCGAATAATGTATAATTTGTTAAACTATATACATTAATGTGTCTCTTAATTGGAAGGCTTTATGGCAATATATTGCCAGTTTTTGAATAATTGTTTTATTTTCGCATTTCATTAAACAAATATACTTAAGTATACTCGTGTGGGTATAGAAATATTTTGGAATGTATTATTTTCGAATATGAATATATATGGGGCACTTAAGAACAAAATGGAATTCGTCTTCTATATCATTTAGATCGCATAGGGTACATTTTCTCTCATGTCTTGGAACATTATAGTGCCGGCCGATTTCAATATTTAATTTGTGGGATGATAAAAGTAATTTGGCCAAGACATTTCTGTATTTAGGATTTTGCAGCTGGCGTAAATATGCTGATTGTTCAAAATTTAGTTTAATTTCTCTATATACATCAAGAGATGTTGAATCTTCTAGGCTTGACCGCCAATTACTAACATAAATATCACGAAGTCGAGTTCTTAACTTTGTAGTGAATGTTTCTATCTCAACAGAGTCAGGATATAACCATATTTCATTAAGACCAGATGATTGTAGTATAGAGCGTACCTGTGCGGCCCAATTTGTACAAGCATTATTTACATTTATGTTATTTACCTGATCATTTAAAATGGTATGTAAAATACAATTTTCTTGTTTAACCGAGTGAATCTTTAAAAAGTATTTAACCATTCTAATATATCTTTCGATATACAATGGACGGTTTTACATTAAGAACCCATTTACAGAACTTCTTGTGTACTCTTTCTAAAACATCTCCTTGACCATGACCCCAAACTTCTGAACAGTAATTTAAGACGGATAGTACATAAGCGTCAAAAAGATTAAACATTATGTTAAGTGGTACTTTGTTATTCTTAATTAAAGACATTAGTGAATATAGGGATCTCAGCCCTTTTCCCGCAAGTGTTTTCGTAGCTTGCGCGAATGACCCACCACTGGTAAACACAACCCCTAGGTAGTTAAACGAGTTAACAACTTCCACTTCTTGGTTATTATAAAACCATTTGTCGTTTACACCTAACCTCCCCCCTTTTCGAAAGACAATTACTTTAGTTTTCTCGATATTTACCGTAAGATTCCATTTTTGACAGTATGAATTTAGACTGTTAAGAGAGTGTTGTAAGCCCTCTTTAGATTCCGATATGAGCACTGCGTCGTCAACGAACAATAATAAAAATATAGCGATTTGGTCAATATTAATACCCGCATCTATATTTTCTTGTAAATGCATCTCAATGTCATTTAGAAAGAGAGAAAAGCAGATCGGAGAGGTTATCTCCCCCTGGAATAATCCGAGGTTGCTATTGACAAAATCCGACAATGTTCCTAAATGTTTCACACAGAGTTTAACTTCACTATACATCGACCGTACAACGGATAGTAATTTTCCATCAATTCCTAATTTTATTAGCTTGTACCAAAGTCTTTTCCTATCTATACAGTCATATGCTTTCCGATAGTCCACAAAGCAGCAATACATTTTTTGCTTATTGGTTATTTGTCTTTGAATCAACGAGTGCAAAATAAAAACTGGGTCTATAGTACTATAATTGTTTTTGAATCCAAATTGGGCATCCGTTAAAACTGAATTTTCTTCTGCCCATATCTTTAGTCGCTCGTTCAATACTGTTGTAAACAATTTAGAGAAACAGCTTGTTAGTGTAATCCCCCTATAGTTATTTGGGTCGGACTGATCGCCTTTTTTATGAATCGGGATAATCATTCCTGAGGCCCAAGCACGAGGAAATGACATTGAATTAAATATGTGATTGAAAAACATGTTCAGTGGGCGGATGATTTGTGGCACACTTACCTTAAAATATTCGTATAAAACATTGTCGATTGAAGGGGATTTATTTATACTAAGTTTCTTAATAGCTTTTAAAATTTCTGCGTCTGAAATTGGAATATCTAGACATTCGAATGTCGAGCTAAGGTCTTGACAATTATCAAAATGACTAATAAAGTCGGAACATTCATCATTTATTTGTGTATCGCCACCAGACATGAGGCTGCTAAAATAATTTTTAAATTCCTCATTTGAAATATCATCTCCAGCAAGAGATTGTTGTCGCGGTTTAAATATTCTCCAAAATTCTTTCGGTGATTTTCGCCTAAGATCATTCATCTTACGACAGCGGGAAACATTATATGAATTTTTCGAATTACGACATTGATATTTATAATCTTTTTTCGTATTATATAGTGTCGCTCTGTCCGCGTCCGATAGTGTATTGTTAAATTGTCTAACGGTTTGTTTATATAAGGTATATTTTCGTTTACATTCGTCGTCAAACCACTCTTTTGAGTTATTAACCTCTTTAAAGCATGGTTTTCGATTACCGCAGTTTTTTTCGAAATATGTGTTGCCGTATTTACATAAAAAGTTTGTAAATATCGACGTGAGACAATCAACATCTCCATTTTCTTGGATTTCAGTGTTTAAATCATTTATTAAGGTATCAATATTATTTGTTAAATGGCTTATAAACAGCTCTTTATATTTCTCATCAAATTTATAATACTTCGATTTGCTATTTCCAGTGACGTTCTGACACCCAGTACTCACTTTGAACGAGAAGGATAGAGGCGCATGATTTGAGAATGGTGTAAACTGACCAATGGTGAAATTGTCAAGCAAATCAAAATTATTACGATGTGTAAGCAAATAATCTACCACGCTCGTACCGTTATGGGTCATGCAAGTGAAATTTCCCCCATCGCAAGACCATCGACCGCTAACTATCAGCTGATTTGTCGCTTTACACATATCAAGTAAACATTCACCGAAACGATTTGAAGTGGTGTCACGAGAAACCCGAGGCGTGGGCGTATCGATGGCAATTTCGTCATCAACACCTATATTTCGATCAAATTGAATATAATCCGGTTTACTACCAATTCTACAATTTAGGTCACCAGCTACAAATATTTTCCCACGATCATTAAACAATAAAATATCTTGCTCTAGTTGGGTGAACATATCTACATTATACATGTTATGGACCGGCGATGATTCTGGGGCAATATATGTAAAACAAATAAATATATTATCATTCGAATTAAAAAATATCTTATCGAGTTTAATCCAAATAATACAATCGATTGTGTTTTGGGCTAGAGTTACACCTTTTCTAATGCTGTCTATAATATAAACAATAAGACCACCACTGGGTCGTTTAGCGCGGCGATTTTGATATTTTCGAAAAGAATGAATAGGGTTTGAGTATCCCTGCACATCAATGTTAGAGTTTATATTTGTCCATGATTCACTTAAGCATATTATATCATACTCACAAAGCAAATTTACAAAATCGGTTGACTGCTTTTTATCGGATGTAAGTCCTTCTACATTCCATGACAGACATTTTATTACACTCTCACTTGTGTCCTAGCACGGTCCGCGGTAGAGCTGTTTGTTTATGTAGAGTTTGTCCACCTTGAGATACGCCTCCTTCCCGTCCTCACGTGCCTGCAGCATGATGGGTATCAGCTGCCGGCGCTTCTCGACGACCTCTTTAGGAAACTGTTCTGATATCCCAAAGTTTGTTCCCTTTAGAAGATGTTTTGCCGCTCGTCGCACGTCTTCCCGAACCGGATACTCAACGAATTTCGCGACAATCGGCCTCGTCTTGTTGGGATTGAACGGGCCAATACGATGGGCTCTATGTAGCCGGACCTCTCGTGGCTCAATATTGAGTCTTTCTCGAATAAATTTTACTACTTTTTGTTCACAGTTTTCCTCCTTTTCCTCCGGTAAATTGTGAAATAAAAGATTGTCACGCATACTGCGACATTTCAGATCTTGGATTTCGTTTTTTAAGGTGTTGATAGTTTCTGAGTGATCGTCTCCATTTTGTTTTTGATTTTTCATAAAGTTTTCAACGTATTTGTGTTGATTGTTTATTTCTGACATGGTTTGGCTGTCAAATTTTCGACTCTTTTCAATGTCACACACTTTGCTTTGGAGGTCACTGATCGTTTTTTCCATGTTTTGCATGCGGGAATTTAAACTATTTACAGTTGTTTGGATGGAATCTAGCCGAGCAAGTTTACTGTACATGCTATCCAATCGTTTTATTAGCATAGCAATCAGGTCGTTGTTAACAATACCCGGTGGTGTGGGCGTTGGCTGTCCATTCATCAGGACAGGGGATACCGTACCCCATGGCTGAAAAGGGCTCGCACCAAAATTAATATTTGGATGATACAAGTAACCTGGGTTATTGTACTGGCTTTGCGGGGTTTGTGGCGCATCCATCTGACTGTTATTGATATTGTCGCTCTGCCCTTTCGCACTGGCCATAGTTTGCCGTTGTTTAATGGTGATTAATTGTGTCCTGTTTATGTGCTGGCGTACATACAAACTGACTCAAACAGGTCCGTGTTACCCTAAAGCCAATGTATTTCACAAAATGTATGTTAACAATAAATTCCGGTATAATTATGTTCGGTCTTATGTTTATTTTCTATGCACCATGTATGTTCTTGTTTCTTAGATCAATACAGTAAATCCTACTCAGAAATCACTCCAATATGCACGAGTCTTAGGACATGAAACAACGATAAATTCAATGGGGCATCGAAATAATGTACATAACCAGAAGCAAGTCATTTAAACGTACATGCAGCAGTTTAAACAATGGGATATTGAGATCCATAGTTTAATTTGTAAGCTTTGGCTTCAATATAGCCTGGATCAGTCACCGAAATCATGATCGTCAAAATTACTGTTATGCAACTGCTTAATGAATATTCTACTCACCTATGATGAAAACTTATCTACACGTGTCAAATGAGTCAGTGTTGTTTGTCATCGAGTACTGGCAAGTTCAATTTGGCAATTTGGAATTTGATTATAGAAGACACTTTCAAAAACATCATTCTCAGAGAAAGTTCTGCGTTAAAACGCTGATTGCCTCATTATACACGTTCATAAACAAGTGATGGCACGTCACAATTTGCAGATTACTTTAAACTTTCAAATGGTAAAAACATAAAGGTTAAGATAATACCCGAGTTATTGTCATTGCCACAAACACCACAGATGTACCTGTACATTCAATTATATATAGTAAAATGCAAAGAAACGAATATTGGTGAATGGTGTTGTCCTATCAACATTCCTTGGCTTAAGAAATAACTTACGATTTAATTATTGATCGGCTAATAAACAACGATTTGAAAATCTGTTGCGTAGGTATTTAAACCTTGCGGTCATTTGACCGAATGGTTTGAAATACATTGATCAGTGTACAGAGAATTTGTCTCCGAACCAGAAGATCCATGGCAACAGTAGACGGACAATCGTCCAAGAACTTCATGATTTTGTTACGACTTCAGTGGTCGTATTCCAGAAACATCTTAAGTGAAGCCTTATCCTTAGCCTTAAAAGCGTCATATTTCCTTAGCATTTTATTCCATGCGTACATGAAATTTTGCTAGATGTTCACTAATGATCAACTTATTATTAACTACTACTTACTTAACTGAAATTTGAATCATTAATTTATACATGTATGTAGTTCTAAAAATATTTCCTATCAAAAATTGGAACTTAAGCGAAAACATTTTAAGATAAACTTAAGACGTTTCAGGAATATGGTCACAGGGCGTTTCAACCAGAAGTAGAACAATTACAGAATCGACCGACTTCACAAAGCGCAAAACCATGTACATGCGAGACTTTACCAGAGTTTGTTCAACTATCAGTGTACAATTTGGGCCTTTTTAGCCGTCAACGCCAATTTTTTTGCGTCGTTTATGAAACGTTTAACTAAGGTAAATTTTATTTTGCCTATAGAAGTCTACGAGTGTCATATTAAATGTGAAATCACACAGTCTATTTTCCGAGAAGACTTAAACCTATTCAATTCAGTACATCGTCTCCGAATACTGAGAATTTCAATGACTGATTGGGCGCAAGTACAACCTGGAAAACTGCATTATAACAAGAGCACCGCCTACGGGCGCCGGACGCTCGACTTTCTCGTATTTGATAGTACTCTAGCCTTTTGTTTATATACATGTAATAGTTCATCACTCTGATAAATTATATGTCGAATGTCAAGTCAATACCTCCAATGGATATTGAAAAGTTGAAAAAAGGGCATTAACTGCACCAAAATCCTTCTTATAGTTTACTCATCTTGTCTACAGAATGGGTTCATAACTGTGATAAAGCATTTTGATTTTCAAGTCAAAACCTCTCGATATGGAGAAATTTGACCTCAAGCGATATTCTAAGTTGGAAAAGGGCAATTACTCAAATGAAATCCTTGATAAAGTTACCTCCTCCTGCATACAGAACAAGTTCATCACTGTGATAAAGTACTTTGAGTTTCAAGTCAATACCTCATATAGGTGTTGAGAAATTTGATCTAAAATGAAAATTTTAGGTTGAAAAAAGATTAGTAACTCCAACAAAATCCTTGACACACAGGGAAGGGAAGGAAATGAGAATTGCAGTCTGTCTCTACAGCAATGTATACAAATGGTACGGCTGTTCGTGAATTCATAGAATTTAAGTTGGGAAATGTGTTCTTTATACATACTAAGTATAAAGGATAATCTTGTTTAACAAGTGTTAAGATCATACTCATCATTCAAGTGAAACGAAACAAACAGGTCAAGTCAGTGGTATTATGTTCAAATATATGTCTAGACTTAAGACAAAATGTTTATTTCAAAAAATCAGTTTCATTGCAACTCATAAGAGAGAAAATCACATGCAGAATTTTATACAAACACACATCAAACAAACTTCCGGTACAAACCTAATAAGGTGCTTTCAATAGATCACTTCACAAGTTTGTAGACACAAAATGTGTGCGCCTAGCCACATTCACATTTAATAACGTAAGTGCTATATCAATTTCTCAAGCGAATCAAACAATAAGAACCCAAGCTTATTATCTATCCTGTAAATATTTGCCCACAAATATGAGCCCAAACTTTTCAGGGCATCTTGGTTACTTAAACATAACCATGAACTGATACAAATAGTTTAGGCAGTCAGTCCAACAGACACATTGCACCATTGGGCTGACCCATAACACATACACATGGTACATATAAGGCGCGTCGTGGGACAACCGGCCTTAATGCATGTGCGTGAAGTGTCGTCCCGGATCAGCCTGTGCAGTCCGCACAGGCTAATCCGGGATGGCACTTTCCGCTTTTATGGTATTTTCTGTGTCAATGAAGTCTCTTCTAAACATAAATCCACTGTAGGCGGAAAGTGCCGTCCTAGATCTGCCTGTGCGGACTACACAGGCTGATCCGGGACGACACTTTGCGCACATTCATTAAGTCCGGTTTCCCCACGACGCGCCTCATATCATGTCACGGTTGTCACTATTTATACACTGCATTGCCCACGTTTTCAGTATCTAGTTTATGCATCATGTGTGTCCATGTATTACCATTAAGTTTAGTTACTGCATCATTTAGTACATTCATCTCCATGTCTTTACCATCAATTTAATGAATCACTAACTTACATAGTCTAAGTACATGAACATTCATGTCAACACTTTCAAATTAACGCAGTACTAAGAACGCTCTTAAACACATTTTCCTAGTCAACTGAATGCATCACAGAGTAAAATCATGTCCATGTTTCACCATCAACGTAAATCTATATCACATCTCAGAGCACTTCCAAGCACATTTGTACACCATGCTGTCAACTTAGTGCCTCACTCAGTTCATTCATGTCCACATGTTCTATGTCCACAGCTGTGTTCATGTCCTCAGTCCCCACACTGTGCCAATGCTTCTTATGTTTGTGGTCCCTGCCCCGCCCTCTGGACCTCCCAGGGAGAAATCCACGGGAAATACCGTGCCCAAAACTGAATGACTTTGGTGCACTGAAACAGAAATATATAAAGTAAACAATTATGTACAGGTTGCATTAATAACAATGCACACATTTTGTAAATAACTTTGTTTCACTTCTATGTGTTACTTTCCCCCCAAAAACTGATATCAAATATCAAAGAAATGCCCTGGATATTGGCAAAATTAATAAACTAGCTTTACCAATACTTTCATATGCATTTTGTTTATGGCTTGTTCTAAAAATACCATTGACAATAAGTTTTGTCTACTGCAAACCACAAGAGCTAAAGGGCCATAACTCCACTGATGGCGGAAAAAACTGCACCAAAATATCCAGTGCACAAGTTTGCATGCTGATTCATATGTATATAAAGTTTCATCACTCTAGCAATAATAATTTTTGAGTGAAACGCGACATAGTCCAAAAATGTAATTTTTTACTGAAAAAAAAGGGCCATAACTTCGCTGATGTAAGAATAAACTGCACCAAAATACCCTGGTGCACAAGTTCACATGCTGATTAATATGTTTATAAAGTTTCATCACTCTAGCAGCAAAACTTTTTGAGTTACACGCAACTGAAGTCCAAAAATGTAATTTTTTGTTTAAAAAGGGCCATAACTCTCATGATGTCGGAAAAAACTGCATCACAATACCCAGTTTCATTCAAAGTTTCATCACTCTAGCAGTTATACTTTTTGAGTTATGCGCGACTCAAAAATCCGACGGACTGACGGGACAGACGGACACATCTTTATGTTTCCCCTCTAAAGTGGGGGCATACAAACTTTACCCTGAAAATCTACGTGAAAAGGGGTATAACTCTGTCAAAATACAAAGCAGAGTAAAAGGGATTGTTGCACCTGATGCTGCAGTAGATGACAAAGGTATATTCCATGTTTCAAGTGAAGTAATGAGACTTTTGAATAAAAAATTTATTTGAAAATCTATGTGAACAAGGGACATAACTCTGTCAAAAATACAAAACAAGAGTTATGGGAAATGTTGTACCTGATGCTGGAGTTGATGAAAAAGGAAAATCCCAAGTTTAGAGAGAATAACTTTTGAAGTTATGGGCAGAACTTAAATTGTTTTGTAGGTTATAGGACTACTGAATAAAAACTTAAGCCTGAAAATCTATTTGAATAAGATTCTGTGTTTGATAAACACACATGCCCCCGGTTGGTGCTCGGTAGCCCATTTCTTAGTCCAAATTAGGTCACGGTCAAGGTCAAAGTGAGGTTGGGTGATATGGGTGGATTGGGAACGGTCATAAGTAAAAACTGTGTAAATATCCAAGTGTTGTAGAAAGCGGTGTTGGTGCTAGACGAAATGGTAAAAAGTAGTTAACCAAGAAATGGCACTTTTGAATTATTATAAGTCCATATTAGTTCAAGGTCAAGGTCAAAATAAAGTTTGGTAATATGGGTGGATTGGGGATGGTCATAAGCAACAACTGAGTAAGTATTAAAGTGTTTTAGCAAGCGGTGTTGGTGCTAGACGAAATGGTAAAATCTAGTTAACCAAGAAACAGCTCATTTGAATTATTCTAAATGCAAATTAGGTCAAGGTCAAAGTGAGGCTGGGTGATATGGGTGGATTGGGAATGGTCATAAGTAACAACTGTGTAAATATCTAAGTGTTGTAGTAAGTGGTGCTGGTGCTAGACAAAACAGTAAAATATAGTTAACCAAGAAATGGCACTTTTGAATTATTATAAGTCCAAATTAGGTCAAGGTCAAAGTGAGGTTGGGTGATAAGGGTGGATAGGGAATCGTCATAAGCAACAACTGTGTAAGTATCAAAGTGTTATAGTAAACGGTGTTGGTGATAGACGAAACAGTAAAACCTACTTAACCTTGTCGAGGACGGAAGGAAGGACGGACAGGACGATCACTAAATGCCTCCTGCATTAAGATGCCGGGGCATAAAAAGCGATATAACTAAGTCAAAATACAAAACAGAGTATTGGGGAATAAAAACTGTTAATATACACAAAAAGTTAACTCAAATAATGATGTAAATAAACTTGAATTGATGAATCTGACTTATACCGGCATATATACCATGTAGGTCGCCAATATGATCACTATCCTAAATAGTGCGCCAAAATACCTGCCTAGTGCTTTTAGGACCATATTTCTGATACTACGTACTTTCAACAACAACAACAACAAAAATATATGAATAAAACCAGTGCTCATGTGTGTTAGCTATCTAAACAGTAAACATGTGTTAAAATCAATTGAATGGCATGGAATTGGCTTCCGATAGCATAAAAATGTGCGTCACAGGCTTAGGTCCTTTTTAGCAGATTATAAATGCACTTGAATTTGAAAATACACTGTTTTGCACTTAAATTAAATGAAACATCAGAAAAATTTCAAAACCAACATCAGAAATATTTCAAAACCATATCAGTGATGCATGGATTACTATAATTTTTAATCTTTAAATGAAAAGCACATGAAAAACATTAATAAATTATAATCCCTCAAAACCATCATTTAATAAATGGCCTACTTCTTTTCAATGAAAAATGCCTGAAGATAATTATGACGGCACTTGAAACACTTTTTTGAGCTCAAGCGTGAAAGTTAATAATAATAACTCTGGCTGCTACAATTTGCATATAACTAGGCATAGTGGGTATCAGTAACTAAGCAAAACGTGACTGGCAATGTACTTGTATTTGAAAATCCTCCCTTGTGGTTGTTTCTCACAGTTGCCAGAGCATGTATCAGCACTTGTATCTGTTTCCATGGATACAGTGTTGCCATGATCACCATGGTCAGTATTTGTGACATTGATCTTTGTCTGTTTCTGTTTAGCATCTAGAACTCGGTTCTCTTTTGTTCCTTTCTGCTTGGGAGATCTGAAAAGCAAAAACATCTACGTTAGGCCACAAGTTGACAGAACAGCCTTTGGCTACTAACATTTCTGAAATTATTGCAAATCAAGCACATTCTTACACTTTCTGAAGAAAACATTTCTAAATAACGGGTTTCTTGGCAAAATCTGAATTTTGGGCTATAAATTCATATTTGTTAGTGCCAACCTAGAACAAGAGGGCCCTGAGGGCCCTAGGACGCTCACCTGCGACAAGGTAACCCAATTGGAATTTGCATCCCTGAAGCGTGGCTTTTTTTTAAATCCCAGGGGCATAATTTGAACAATCTCTGGGCCTTGCGGTTTCAGATCAAGATTTTTAAAGTCATTTTGCTCTTTAAGTTTATATAAACCATGTGACCCCCAGGGTGTGCCCAGTTTGACCCCAGGAGCATAATTTGAACAAATTTGTAGAGGACCATTATACGATGTTACATACCAAATATGAAACCTCTGGGCCTTGCGGTTTCAGAGAAGATTTTAAATGAATTTTGCTTTTTAAGTTTATATAAAACAATGTGATCCCCAAGGCATGGCCAGTTTTGACCACAGGGGCATAATTTGAACAATCTTTGTAGAGGACCACTATATGATGTTACATTCCAAATAAGAAACCTGGGGTGTGGTCAGTTTTGACCCCAGGGGCACCACTTGAACAATCTTTGTAGAGGACCACTATACACTGTTTACATACCAACTATGAAACCTCTTGGCGTTGCGGTTTCAGGAGAAAATTTTTAAAGTCATTTTGCTATTCAAGACTATATATAAACCATGTGACCCCCAGGGTGTGGCCAGTTTTGACCCCAGGGGCATAGTTTGAACAATCTTTGTAGAGGACCACTAGAGGATGTTAGATATCAAATATTAGGAAAGCTCCAAGCCTTGTAGTTTCAGAGAAGATTTTTAGTTTTCAGTTATTAAATCTATTTTTAGCTCTGGTGACCTACATATGCAGCAGACCGGGACGATTTGAACAATTTTGTAAGAGGGTCACCCAAGGATCATTCCTGTGAAGTTTGGAGAAAATCTGCCCAGTGGTTTAGGAGGAGATGTTCTTTGAATGAAAATGTTCACACATGACACACGACGCACGATGGACAAAAGGCGATCCTAAAAGCGCATTGTGCTCAGGTGAGCAAAAAATAACAAATGGAACTATTCTCTGTTCGAGCATTCATTGATATTGTTATTGTTAATGTAAGTTTTTCTTCAATTTGCTAAACAGCTAAAAACATTAAGTGCATGCATCATATAAATGGTAAGGCATTTATTTATGGAGTGATCAGATTAATTATTTGGTAGTTGCTTCCCAAATTAATATGACGCTAATGCACAATGCACAAAACATTCCTACAGGATACAGTGACACACGTTATTGTGTATATCATTACCGTTGTTTCTTCTGGTCATATCTGTAATTCGCCGGGTACTGGTGAAGCTTGATCATGTGATTGCGCCTGGACTTTGCGTCCTTGAACTTTGATCCACAGGTCTCCAGTAGGCACTGAAACTGAACGACCCCAAAAGTGTCCTTGAACATCACTACAAAACTTTAAGTGCTACACAACCTATGGTTTGAAATTACATTGTACTTTATATAAGAGCAATCAATTGATATTTTATTGTGAATGACTGATTTTAAATAAATGAAGGGTTTGTTTTACACAAAACAGAGACTTTTGACGGTAAAGCCATTTCTTAATGTCTTGTTAATTTTCACCATATTGGTGAATGGTGAGATAAACTTCTGAAACTGAAAATACACCTGCAAGTTCAGTTACTTTGAAAACAGTTCACCTTAATGCTAATCTTTCAAAAATCTAATGAAATCCTAAATAAACAGTTAAGAAAGCCAGTTTTAAATTCATTCCGGTAACTAACCATTGGTTGCTTTTCAGCTAGCATAGAAAACATAGTGTCATGTGTCTCCAACATGTGTATGTCTAACAGATGAGCCGTGGGGTACGTCCTGCCACATGTGCCGCACACGTTTCTGTGGCAACTGTTGTAGTGACTTTCATACCTGGAAACATTCACTTATCCATGCACTTTTTATCATAACTACATGTAGGATACTAATTTGTAGGGATGGGACAGAATACTGAAATCAACGTTTTGTATATACTACTATATACTACTATATACGGCACCCTGTCCAAATATTTACTTATCCGAAATATGTATACTACGTGTATGTAGTTGTTTTACCTTGTTTCAGTGGTAAATGAGCGATATAACTTTGTGAGTGTTAGGCAAATATAAAGAAATGTAAGATATTGTTAAATGTATTGTTAATTAATTTGTTAATCGTTCCGTTTTTTTTTTTCAGAACCATGAAGCTTGTATCTGCTGTGCAAATTACACGTTGCCTGGGTTTTGTCTAATGACCACATAAAGTACTTCCAAGCACATGATGGTGGCATTGTTTAATAATAAAGACTCTTGTATAATATACGGTGTTGATATAATGGAGAATAATTTACAAGTGACGTATAGTAAGATTGACCAGATCATGCTAATTTTGTTTAAGAAATTGATTGGCTGATAATGGATTCATTTTGATTGGTTTACTTAGAGAGTAATTGTAATTTACTGTAAACAAGTTAACCGTATAGATGTCACTTAAGGATAATAAACAACAATGTACGCCTTGTGCAAACTGTGAAACCGTTATCACAACATGGCCCAGTTTTGTTATTTGTGGATACAATGCATCATATTCTCGCCTCCTACAAACCGTTAACTCGCGGCCCTTGTACAGACGTGGCCCCCCTGCCAATTATCAATTGTCGTTAATTGGACATGTTTAGCATGTGTTGTAAAAACGTTACACTGCCTCCGCCAACCTGCTAGGCAGGAAATACGACTGGAATTGATGTTAACTTTGCAATCAAACAGGAAAAAACATGATTTTTTTAAAGAATTTTTGTTCTTTAAATAAATGAGAAAATCGAATATTCGTATTCGTTTTTTTATATTCTAATATTATCCAATATGCGAATATACGAGTATTCTGTCCCATCCCTACTAATTTGTTATCTGACAAACATGGAAGCAGACAAAGTTTTGTGTATCTAAGTAGCACTTCGGGTATAATTTAACATTACAATCTTAATTTTACTTTATTTTCTATGCAAAGAAACACCATTTTAATGTGAATAAACCAACATATATATTAATGAGTTTTCCAAGTAGTGAAAATGTTCTAGACTTCATTAAATGTATATAGTTAATCAAAAAATATTTAACTGTTACTGTCCATATTACTGTTGGACTAAACCTTACTTGGCTATACTGTCAAACACCTTGGTACACTTGGAAATACAGCATGGGAACTCTTCAACCCTGAAATAGATTTTAAAAAAACTGTAAGAAACATGTTAATATTAATTTGTTTTAATCCATTAAGTCTGTTTTGGTCTAATAAACATGGTAATGATACATTGAAAGCTTCTGCCATTGCTCACATGAAGGGTTCAATAAGCCCAACTCATCCTCAATAATTTAAAACAATCATTCAAAAGGTCCAGTTTCTGCTCACATGTATTTTATTTATAACAGAGGCCCAGATAAGGCGCGCATACGCGTAAATTACGCGCACACAATATGGAGATACGCAGTGAAAAATGAAATTTGGGTGTACATATAGGCAGAGAAAATTAAATGTGTGTGTACAATTACTTTCAATTTTCTCAATTAATACATTACACCACATTTTAGTGACTATAAGCTATATAAAAGATAGAAGTTTTTTAAGGCCTACACTTAGTCTACTATATGTGCAGTTTATATGTAGTTAGCAATAAAAACATTAAAATGTACAATGAATTCTTACTTGTAACATTAGTGTATTCAAATGGTGTTGCTACATTATTAAGGGTTATCTTAATAATACTCTGTTGTTTGTCTCCAACTCTGATACTGTTCTGTTTAGTTTGATGTAAATCTACCACCAATTATCCTACATAGAGTGTACATTTACCCCAATTAATTCTGGAGACAGTGTACATTTACTCCCAAATTTTCAAAAGTAAGAGGACATTTGCCCCCCAGTACAGAAGCTTATCTGGAGCACTGTTATGATTTATAAAATATGCAACAACCAAGGCTAGGCTTTTAGCATAAGGGGAGTGAACAAAACTGGTTGTTATGAGTGTACCTAGCATAGGTTATCTCCCTTCTTACGTCCACAGGTACATATTTGGAGGCCAGCTGACAGAAGATGTCCCCTTCCTCGAACAGTACATCTCCGGTTTGTAGACACCGTTTCGTGCATTTCCAACACCAATCAAGTTTTGATAGCCGTGTTTCCAATGTTTCTTGAGCTGCCATTTGTCTAACTTTTTTCCGTACTGTGCATGCCGAAAAATAAGTTATGTACTTCCTGTTGCATGCAAAACTTGAATGAGTAATAAATTGTCCTAATGGTTTCAGCTTCTTTACAGCACAGATATTACAACAAAAATATTACTTTAAATGTATGTCTTTGAAGAACTCAATGCAATCACAAAAATTCTAGAACAAAAAAAATACTACCAATTCCAACCAAAGTTACTTTTCAACCAATGGAAAAGACAGTTTGTCCATTAAATCGTCAATTCTCTCTCGCAAAATTGGCAGTATCTCCACAGCAACAAACAAATGTGTCTCATCAAGGTCCTGAATCACAAACTTCTTTCCTAGCGCCTCGGTTTCATCTAGGTGCAGTAAGAACTGCTTCATGGCAGGATCACACTCCACTAATATTCCTTTCATTACATTCACCATGATTATTTCTTCTATCGATAAACCCTGCTGAGGTAAATGTATATAACTGACATACCGCTGTTCAAAATAGAAACTGTTTCTTACAAAGCACACAAAAATCAGCAAAGGAGAAGTAAGTTATAATGTCAAATATACACTCAAAACAGTCTGGTATATTAAAACTCAAGCATTCTTCTTTGAATCTTCAATACATTTTCTGAAATCCTTCACTTGTTCTTGGCACTTCCTCCAGTCTTTATGGTCAAAAATGCACTCCTGTACAGCGTAGTGCTTTTCCAGACACCCAATCTGTGTGAGATGCTTTTCTACTCTGTCTAGATCATCATCAACATCGGGCTTAGTAAATTTTCTGTTGTGGGCATTTACATTTGCCATAATTCCTAACTTTTTGTAAATTTATTTTTGTAAACTGTAAACAGCCTTTTGCTTATCATTCCACTTATTATAATAATCCTGAAAAGAAAACACCATAATATATTTGTGTGAAGTGAACACTGATAAATGTTGATAGTCAACATGTGAATTAGTACATGTACAAGGTAAATCATAATTATGTGATGTGACAAATATTCATTTTTATGTGCATAGATTTATCATGATGACAAGCCGTAAGTTGTGCAACAAATTTAGAGTTATGTTTTATATAGGACTAAATACACTGTAACATCTGATAGCGCATTTAAGTGATGAAAACTGACATTTTAAATTTTCTTCAAATTTTATTTTTGCAACAATAAAGTTATGTTTTTACTTTTTTTTTTACTTTTAAAGGGGATATGTACGATTTCAATATCAACATTTCATTTTCTCATATTTTGAACAACACAAATGAGAGGACGAATATAATCAAGAAAAGTTAAAATAAAAAGAAATAAACAGTTATTTATACCATATTTCATATGTAGTTTTTTTTTAATGAACTTCCTGATAACGAAAAATTTATTCCAAGTGCTATGCGGATACCGACACCTTTCGCCGTATTTGTGAGAGAAACAAAAAGCGTGTCCTTGCGTCATATGAGCAATGTGCACAGAACTGAAGTCAACGCCTTATGTACATGAAGACGAAAAGTATTTTAACAGTGTAAAGCTCTAATTTTCGAATATCAGTTCTTCTGAACTTTTATTCTACATGTAGTTTGTTATTCATCATTGTTTTATCAGTTTAATGTTTTTTTCATTTTACTGTAAAAATTTGATGAGATCGTACATTCCGTCTTTAATAAGCATGCTCAACTAACTGCTTTACATGTGTCCAAATTTACCTACTACATGCATTTAATACCGATTCAAAATTGTGTATAAATTCTTGTTTTGACGGACGATACTTTCACGGAGACTAATACATTTTTTATGACCTTCAAAAAATTTTATCATGAAAAAAAAAATCCGTATGTTGATATATTGAAAAAAATATGTAGAAACAAATCTAGAAAGGAATTGTTGTAAATTGTGCTAAGCTGCGAACCAGAATTACACACATTTCTGGGCATGTTCAAATCAATACAATGAACCGAATTAAATCATGACATCCGAAATAAGTAACCCTTTAGTTGTTTTGCCATTTCTAAGTAAACAGGTTATTATTTTGTTAAGACACTTGAAAGTTGTGAAAACAATCATGAGAATATATCACTTTTCATTAAAATAACACCTTGTGAAACCCCTAATATCTGTCTTTTCAACGAAATTGGCGTCTAAAACAAAGTTTCGGCCGCCGGTCGAACACCCGGAAGTCGATTTTCCACGTGACCCTCGTTTCAAAGTGAAAGTCAACTCATCCGTGTCATCAACGTGGACATTTAGAAACATAAACATTCGTGCGTCGCTCAGCTATTTAATACATCGACAAATTGTATTTCTGTATAAAATTTAATTGGAATTAAAGCGGTGCTTAAATATGGCTTCCACCAAAAATGTAGTTAAAGTTGGATCTAGGAAAAGTCAGGTAAGTTACGGTCATGTCATTGCATGCACATGTTACATTTATTAGCAATGTCAAATTCTATATTGTCACATAGGGACATTGTTATGTAGAAAAAACAATTATTGATCTAGTACTACAATCTGCAGGTCTTATAGTTGGTTTCGATTTAGTAAACAATGCATTAACAGTAAAATAAGTATAAATAAAATTTGAGAATAAACAACAACAGACTAATAAAACTAATGTTTAATGATTAATTATATTTTCAATGTTTTAACGAAATTTCATGACTGAACAACATACTGACCTACATGTATTAATTACAAAAATTCATTTGCAATCAGTTTGCAGTAATCATTTAAAGAGGGTTGGTACGATTTTGTTAAAAAATCTGGAATTTGGGGTGATTTCTGTTATAATACCATACATGGATTTTAGTATTTCTACATGCCATGAAAAAATTAATGTAAAACCATCAATTTGTATCTAAGGAAGTCAGCACATATGTTGTTGTTTTTTTATAAAATAAGAATAAATGTTGAGAATAAGTATTGTTCACAAAGGCATATATTAAGAGAGAAATTAACAACAAAAATATTTTTTATTGCACAGCCAGTAAAAATTTGTAGCACATGTATATACAGTGTTGCGATGAGTGGAACCGATTTTTTGCGCATGCACATTTTTTATTTTTTTTTCAATACTGAAATTGCCGCTGCTGTAGAATCAACGTTAATGTTATTTATGTTACTTAAAACGTTCTTTTATTAGTGGGTAATAAAAGATAATACAAAATGAGATAACAAACGCATATTAATACATTTAACAGCTGACTTTCATGTATGAATATCTTGTTCATTTCAATTTGTATGCAAACATTTTGTGCGTAAATGCACACCCTGATTTTATTTAGTGTGTGTAGTTTTTGATTTTTTTGTGTGTGAGTAAATTATGCAAGTACACACCTAACATCTGGTCGTCTGGTTTATATTGCTGTAGAATGAGTTTACAACCTAAAAATCAATATTATGTTTTGTTCAGAGTGCTCTTTTTATAGAAGTTTCCTTGTTAAATTGATATGTTTCAGCTAAATTATTCTTCTAATTTCAGCTTGCCCTTATCCAAACAAATACCATAATCAGTAAATTGAAGGAATTGAATGCAGATTATGAATTTGAAGTTGGTGAGTGCTAAGATCACTTTATTGTCTGTTAAAATCTTATAAAATGTTTATTTTTAGCTCGACTCTTCGAACAATAGGCGAGCTTTCCTACTACCCCCGGCATCGGCATCCATGTCTGAATTTGGTTGAAGTTTTTATTTAAAAGTCTTGTAACTTCAAATCTACACAAGTTACTCACTTGAAACTTGGACAATACTTTTGTCATCAACTCCAAAATCAGGGGCAACATTCCCTATAACTCTGTTTTGTATTTTGACAGAGTCATGCCCCTTTTTTCACATAGATTTTCTTGTTAAAGTTTATATTCAAAGGTTTTGTAACTGCAGAACTACATAAGTTATTAACTTGAAACTTGGAATGTACCTTTGTCATCAACGCCAGTGTCAGGGGCAACATTCCTTATAACTCTGTTTTGTATTTTGTCAGAGTTATGCCCCTTTTTCACATAGATTTTCTGGTTAAAGTTTATATTCGAAACTTTTGTAACTTCAGAACTACGAAGTTATTCACTTTAAAATAGGAACATACCTTTGTCATCAACTCCAGTATCAGGGGCAACCTCCCTATAACTCTGTTTTGCATTTTAACAGAGTTATGCCCCTTTTTCACAAATATTTTCTGGTTAAAGTTTATATTCAAAACTCTTGCAACTTCAAAACTACACAAGTTATTAACTACATAAGGTTGAAAGTTGGAATAATATGATGTAATAATTGCCATAGCTAAGGTTTGCATTTCAACAAATTTATGCAGCTTCCTCTTTCCAAAATATGTACCAACTGAAATACTTTGAATAGTCGAGCACACTGTCCACTGTCAGCTCTTGTTTTATATGATTTTATCATTTGTTGGTGTGTACATGTATTGTATTAATTTGTAAGTTATTGCGAAGTCTCAGAAGATGACTTGTTATTTCCAAATTTAAAATTATATTTTTGTCATTTCCAAATGTGGTGCATGCATTTACTCTTTTAATTAAATTCTGGGTATTCATTGTTATGTAGTTTTTTATATCCTTTAGTTTCCATGACAACCACAGGGGACAAGATTTTGGACTCTGCATTGTCAAAGGTTAGATAATAATCACAACTGTGCTAGTAGTATACTTTATGAGAAGAGTAATGTGCTCATGCCTAAAAAAACTCATGGTCCTTAAAAATATCAAGGTAACTTAATGAATGTTGCACTGGATGGTGTAGTGGTTATAGTTTGCAAAGAGAAAATCTGGAGTTTTATTCCTACTCCAGGAGTGTTAAAATAAAAGTTCTATTTCCAAGTACTGGCTCTACACAGGAATGTGCCACATTAAAACTTGGGCTTTTGACTCAATCAAGCTATAATGATGTGCTTAACACTAAGAAAGTGGGCTTGATTGTCTGTAGATTGGAGCAAAGGATTTGTTCACTCGAGAACTGGAGCTGGCGTTGGAAAACGGAGAAGTGGATTTTGTGGTCCATTCCCTGAAGGACTTGCCGACTAGAATAGCGGAGAATCTTGTCATTGGATGTGTCTACAAGTAAGTCTGTTTCAATGTTTTAAGAATTTTTAACAATACATGTGCATGGGGAATATTTATTATCAGTCGTTTTTTGTTGTTGTTGTTTTATGAACATTATTACGTATCAGTTGTAAATTTTCGTGGCGATAAGTTTAAAGGTATTCAAGTATAATCATTGTACAGTAACTATCCGAAATAAAAGGAAATCTTGCACAATTAAAGCAGGTACATACTGTAATACATTGTTACGCTAAACTGTGACAGCTTAAGTCAGTTTTTAAAATAGTTTTTAAAGCAACGGAAGGTGTTTTATGTTGTTTTCTGTTATGATTTCAGACGTGACAGTGAGTTTGATGCAGTTGTAATGCACCCAAAACACAAAGGCAAGAAGTTGGAGGATCTACTAGAAAACAGGTGAGGGTTTACATGGGAAGTACAATAGCTCTGGAACTGAATATCCAGGCGATGAAAAATGATTTAAATTGTCGATAAAATAGGAGTAAATCAGCCTCAGAATGTAAGTGATTTAAAATGATTTTATATGCCAGATTTTCGACTGAACGCTAGCAACATGATCATGTTTATAAATCTATATAAGCTAAACCTTTTCAGTTAGATCTTAAGATACATTTGAGGCGCGTCGTGAGAAAACCTGGCTTAATGCATGTGCGTAAAGTGTCGTCCCGGATCAGCCTATGCAGTCCACACAGGCTAATCCGGGACGGCACTTTCTGCTTTTATGGTATTTTCTGTTTGAAGCAAATCTCTTCTAAACATAAATCCTCATGCATTAAGCCTGGTTTTCCCACGACACGTATCATATATAATAAATAGTAATCATATTCACCAGATGTTACGAAATTAAACTGTGAGTTGAAAACTTTAAATATACATCAGGAATGCGGCATAATTTGAAATTAATTATTTTTATCAATTTTGGTTTATTTATTTTATAATATTTGTTTTGTTGTAATTTTTTTATTTTTTTTTTTTTTTTAAATCAGGTCGGCGGATCCCAGAAACTAAAAATCGACAAACTCTGGCCTAAATAAGAATTAGTTTATGTATGAAATTCAAACATTTTGTTAGCTTGACTTTTTGAAGAAAAAAAGAAAAAAAGTCCAGTTATTGTCGTCGCTGTGTCGTATGCGTCAGCGTCTGCGTCAATGTCTGCGTTAGTTAGCACAGCAGCTTTAGGCATAGGTCATTGGTAGTAAACCAGGGTAATTATTGAAATAGTTTATGACTGCTTAGTGCTTGGTCTTGTCCAAATAATAGGTTGACTTTTATGGTGGTATTAAACTAAACAGTGTTGGATAAACTCATTGTATCATGAACACAACTTTGGGTTTATGGCGAGTGGCTTACCTGGTTGAACAGTGCGATAGGTGGATCAGGGAAAATATTCACCAAGCATCTAAAGTAATTTCTCAAATATTTTAACTTAAGTGTAAAACTTTTATTCGCTGCATAATTTTCATAAATTAACACATTGGTATGCTGTTAAATTTGTCAAAACATTTGTTCAATGTGGATGGCATTTTTAAATGTAAGTTAGTACTGTCTAAATGGAGTTATACAGTTATCAAAGTTTCCAGATTTAAGGATATGGGCAAATTTAACTTAAGATGCTTCATGGATACTACCCAGGTCACTGAAATGCTAGGTGCATGGCTATCATTAACCCTTGGGCTGTATGTATTTACAATCTGACCTTCAAATGTCATAGATATCAAACATCAATTCAATGGAGTGTGGTAGAGAATTAAATGTGTTTCACCATGTAGAAATATATTGCCTCCAGCTGTTATGTTTAGTATTGCAGTGAAATTGAAAAGAAGCCTTCAATAATGGTATTTTGACAGGTTACATAATTACATGTATACAATTCATCAAATAAAAGTACATTATGATTGATCTGTCTTTGTGATGTTTACTGAAAGTGTTAGGAACAATACTATACTTGAATTCATTATGTGTGTAAGCCTATAAAAAATTACCATGTATTTTATTTTTAAACAAACTTTTCTTTAATCATGGGCATGTGTTCTCATGTTGATGTTGATGGCCAACCATTGACAGACATATAACACACAGCTTCAGCATAGTTACTTAAGTTACGTTGTTCACAAATCCCGACACTGCTTGTACGTCAAGGGTCATAAATGCATCACTGATTTCTGTCTCTATATCAACAAGGCAGTCGGACAATATCTAGAGTGTATTGAAATTAGGGATTTTGTCCATATAATTAGAGTGACTTAAAGGGACTTGTTCACAGATTGTCAAAATGACATTTTCCCACCTTTTTGTCACAGATTCAAAAAATAAAAGAACACTGTACACCAGGGAGCGAAATGACACTAATGGCGTAGACTCATTATGAAAATACAGTTTCGTTTATGAATAGTGAACATTTGAAATTGATAAAATTATAAAGCGTTACAAACGCCAAACGATTGAATAATTTGGAATGTTTCTGTTGTTTCCGTTAAATTTTGTAACAACACGTGGATCACTTATATCAAGTATTAAACGCAGGCTTCTTATAACAGTCCGGATGGCCGAGTGGTTACGGCGATAACCTTTTAATCCAAAGGGCACTGGTTCGAGCCCCGATAGGGACAAACTTTTTTCTTTTAATTTCTCTTTTTTAATTCTATTCTTGTTATTATAATGGAGCTCTAGAGTTCCGATGTTTAAATCTAACAATTTAAGGCATTTAATGACACACTTCAAAAAATGTCCCAATCTGTGAACAAGTCCCTTTAATCAGTGGATTCTGAGCAATGTTTTGTATGGTCAAAAACATAAAAAATAAAAATAAAACATTAAAAATGAATGTAAAATAATGAAAAACAGTATCAAGCTCTTATTCATATGGAATTGTGTAATTTAAAGCTACCGTAATTGAAATAAGTCCTTTTCAAACTCAATCATTCTACGGATCATTGGTTAATTTAATCTTTATAGAAGCTGCATAATTTGAAGAAATGCAATGGGTTTATTGTTGTTTGGTACACAATGTTGAACACATTTAGAAATAAACAGTCTGTCTTGCCATGTCCCAGTATTGTATTTGCATAAAGATTGCGCACGTTTAATCCCATTTTTTTCGTTTATAAAGCCACTCGAAAGGTAAATATGGCCCAGTTTAGAATGAGCAACAACAAGAATCTTCATGTGTCACGGGAAAAATGTTGTGGTGTATGTTAATGTGGTACAGAGGCTTATTTACCATTGATTGTTTTGATCTTATTTACCATTGATTGTTTCGATCTTATTTACCATTGATTGTTTCGATCTTATTTACACCAGCTAAAAGATAAAGTAAATAAAACAAGAACAACGTTAAATGGTTTCATTGTTTTGAAGCTGTAAATAATTTTTGAAAATCTTTCTCAAATACACCAAGTACTGGTTCTACCCAGGAAACAGACTCGAGGGTGCCTCAGTAAACCACAACAACAAGCTAAAATAAATAGGTTTAAATAAAGCTCTTGAACTGGATTTTGAAAGATATTAATACATTTTCTTAATGTGTTATTAACCATAATTTTCAAATTATTTTTTATTAAAGGGCATTTCACAGAAATACTGAAAACATTTTAAACAAGACATTTTCCTATTTATATTAAATATATTGTTTAAGTAGTAACAGTATATTGATGGAATCATTAAGAAAACATATATATTCAAAGACAAAAATGTTGTAGGGAGAATAGTAGGATTTGAACTCATTGCGCGTGCACATCATGTAAAATAAAATAAAATAATAATTGTTTATATAAACAATGTTTCAACATTAATTGTCTGTATCTGTTTTTGCAATGTTATTTTCGACCTACCATTGATATGCCATTTGGAATTAAATTGATTGTGCAACTCTTTTTGAGTGCCTTTATTCAGTCAATTTTCCTATTTGAATTTCAGCGTGATTGGGACCTCCTCGCTAAGAAGAGCCGCTCAACTGTCGAGGAAATTTCCAGCCTTTAAATTTGAAAATATTGTATCCGTTTTGAAAGCTTAAATGATTGTATGACAGACTTAGTGTAAAACTAGTTGGTTTTCTATTTTGGCATAGTTTCAGTAAATTGAATGATTAAAACAAGTAAAAACAACACTGCTTCTTGAAGGAACTACTGAAAGCAAAAGATCATTAAATAATATACCATATCAGGCACATTTAATACTGGTATATGGTATTTGTTTACTCTCATGTATATTAGGCAACTCTATTCAAACTGTATTATAATTATACAGTTGAAGAAGTTGTGTTATTAATGTTTATTTATCAAATATGCATTACCGGTATACACAACTGTAGTACACCTGTAATTCAGACCACTTTTAAATTCCAGTAAATTTTGTAGTAACTCCACATGATAGCTTGGTATTTGATTAAATCCATAGCAGGCTCTAGAAAGATTATCTAAACAAAAAAATATATAAGGCGTGTGGTTAGAACACCGGGCTGAATGCATGTGTGTAAAGTGTCGTTCCGGATCGCAGTCTGCACAGGCTGATCCAGGACGACACTTTTGCCTACAGTAGATTTATGTTTAGAAGAGACTTCCTTGAAACAGAAAATACCATAAAAGCAGACAGTGTCTTCCCAGATTAGTCTGTGCGGACTGCACAGGCTAATCTGGGACGACACTTTACGCACATGCATTAAGCCCGTTTTTCCCACGACATGCCTCATATTTATATTTCCACCATTTTGTAGCAATGATTAATGTTTGTTATACGTTAAAACATTACATCCTTAACACTGCGCTAGAGAGGCAATCTGAACACAAGGTTTAAAAAACTGGATGAGGATGACAAGTATGATGCCATCATACTGGCAGAGGCTGGACTTGTGCGGATGGGTTGGGAGGACAGGATAGCCCAGGTGGGTGGGCGATGGGATTGCTTTTAAAGCCCATTTATGATCTTTTAATGTATAAAGTCAATTTGTGTTGTTACAATGTGTTAATGTACCTTTATTATATTATTGTATTTATGTGATTTTTTATTTTAAAAAATCTTTAAGTTTTGCCTTTTTATCACTTATAAAAAATTACCAATTATAAACTCAAATTATGACTCTAAACATTTATTAAATAAACATACAAACAAAATAGAAATTTCAGTTACAACATATTGTATGTAAATAATGCTTTTAAACGTAATCTCCATAAGTCTGTGATGAAACTTGCCGATTTCAGTTAATTTTTACATCTGTCTGATACAGGTTTTAACCCCTGCAGAGTGCATGTACGCCGTCAGTCAGGGTGCAATGGCGGTAGAATGTAGGGCAGGGGACACTAAAACCCTTGCCCTACTGTCTGCCATACATGACCAGGACACCGCCATAGCCTGCATCGCTGAGAGGGCTTTCCTAAAAAAACTGGTAGGTTCAGTGGTCGAAGTTAGCATAATAAGCCTGCGTGCTCAGCGCTGGTAAATTTTGAACCAGGCTTGCTCAGATTCTCTGTTTTATATAGGTTGGCTTGTAACATTTGCTTGTTCTCAAGTAATAATGTAAGAATTTGTGCTTGCTTGGACAAACTGCTTATTTTTGATGACTGTATGTACAGTAACGTGCAAAAAGTATCCGTCAGATATGACGTCACTAAGCGCGACTGAAATAAGTCGTTTTTGAATGTCCTCAGTTGACAAATATATCCAGAATAATCCGAGAAATAAACATGCATATGTTTTAATGACATCATATCTTACGTCATCGCTAGTTTGTTTATATTTCCGCGTAAAATTATTTACCAAATGGACAGTAGAAAAATATGGGGAGAAAAAGCCAGGTATTAACCCCTGATGTAAAAAATGTTATTTTGGACTTAATTAATGCCAAGCATTCATTTTCTGAAATAAGCAGGATATTAAAGAGACCACGGACTACAATTTCGTCATTTGTAAATAGATTTAAAGTGACAGGCACTGTTGAAAATAAACAAAGATGTGGTCAACCGAAATTAGTAACACCGCGTGACTATCGCAAACTCGAGCGGATTGTAAAAACGAATCGAAGAGACACACTAGCAGACGTATCAGTCAAATTTAATGAAATTAGCCCAAACCCAGTCTCTTAACGGAATTTCATTTGCATAGACATGGGTTTCACTGGCGAGTTTCTCGTAAGAAAATGGTCATCAAAGATTTCAACCAGAGAAAATGCCTTGCATGGTGTAATGGTATGAGAAGATGGACTGTTTATCAGTGGAAGAAAGTTATATTTTCTGATGTGTAAGGTAATGATTGGAAATTATCAACGTGTTTATATTTGGAGAAAAAAGGCGAAGGCTACCGTCCAGACCTTGTGCCGGCAAACGTCCGACCGATGTTGTCAGTGATGATTTGGGGTTGTATTTGTTGGGATAGCGTAGGAACTCTAGCGCTTGTTGACGGTAAAACATAAATGCTATAAAATACCAGCAGATTCTAGAAGTATATTTGTGGCCCGTTATTGTTCGTCATTTTCCCAATGAGGGGTATATTTTTCAATATGATAATGCTCCCGTGCACCGAGCTCGATCAACTGCCGAATACATTGCTAGAAATGGTATTAACACGAGCTGGCCTGCGCAATCACCCGACGTAAATATCATTGAAAATATATGGCTTCTAATCAAAAGAAAGTTGGCTGGAAGAACATTGACAATTAAAAACAGCACAGAACTTTTCTGCGTTATAAAGGACATTTAGACAAGTATTGGCCACCAGTATATACAGAGCCTGTATCGGACATTACCGAAAAGAATTATAACTGTTATCAAACAGAAGGGATATCTAACAAAGTACCAAGTAAGACAATTTTACTTTTATTTACAATTAATGTTGAATAAATTGACTTTTTGTGATAAGCTTATCGACGATGTTACGTTGACGTTACTTCAACTGACGAATACTTTTTGCACGTTACTGTAGGTTGCAGGATGATGCAGAAATGATGATGTAACAGTATTAATTTAAAAAATGTGTGTATATATGGGTTATATGATTAAATGCAAAATTATTCCTAATATACTGTACAGCATTTCTAACCCAACGTTTACAAAATTCGTGATGAAGTATATTTTCAAGAAAATATTTCAAGCTTGCAAAGCAATTTATTTAATCAAATAAGGGTTTGCTTTTTATAGCATGCACAATTTAAGCTGAAACCAAACAAATTACACACATTTCGCAAAATGCTGCTATCAAAACTGGCTATTTTGCTGTTCCTGACTTTAGGAAAATTGCAATGTAGGCTTGTCGTGGGAAAACCGGGCTTAATGCATGTGCGTAAAGTGTCGTCGCGGATTAGCCTGTGCTGACCGCATAGGCTGATCCCGGACGGCACTTTCCACTTTTATGGTATTTTCTGTTTCATGGAAGTCTCCTCTAAACATAAATCCAGTGTAGGCGGAAAGTGCCGTCCTGGATTAGCCTGTGCGGACTGCACAGGCTAATCCGGGACAACACTTTACGCACCTGCATTAAGCTCGAGTTTCCCACGACACGCCTCAATGATATTTGTCAATGTTCTCTTCCAGGAAGGGGGGTGCAGTGTACCAGTCTGTGTATGCACCACACTCTCAGCGTCAAAGGTATGGGAAGTTTAGCCAATGGAACAAAAAACTTAAATTTATAAACATATTGGCGTTAAGTTTCAACAATTGATATTTAAAAAAAATATTTTTTGGTTCTCATATTTTAATGTTTAAATACGCATTGTGTAATATCGAAGTAAAAATTATTGTGTTGTTAAAAAAAATAGAAACAACATATATAATATTAATGTCCGTGTGGAACAAAATGGTATTTAGTTTAAAGATGTTCTCTCATTTATCCACCCAAAACAGAAACACATCGATGGGAATGATCTACATTATGACCTATTATCTCTGTAAAGCATCATTGTCGATATCTATTTTTTAGATGTTTACTTTTGTTTTCTACTTAAGAAAATCTATTAAATAAAAAATATTTTCTTAAAATTTAGTACATAATATTATGACATGATGTGCCTTTAATTGTAGAAGACGTTTAGCATAGACGCAATGCAGATGCAATTTAAAAATGTTTCTGTATATATATTTTTTTTTATTAAAAGTTGAACATGTGTTTATTATAGATGCTATTTGGATGCTACACATGTAATGGGAAGAAAATATATCCACACATGTGTAGATATTTGAAAAAAAAGTTACTGTAAAAACATTGATGAATTGTGGTAGTTTTGTTTTGTTTTCTTGGGGAATTAATTAATCTATGTAATCTGAAAATTGAATTCAATCTGTTGTAGTTGACTTTAAAGGGCGGCGTGTTTAGTATAGACGGCAAGCAGCGTGTTATTGATACTTTCTCGAAGGAGTTCCCAGATGAGCGGGCAAAGAAACAGGTTCGGAGATATACTTATGTTTCAACTGTTCGAAAATTGTTTCAATATGATGTATGCAGTCCTATGTTTTACTATATTTTGAAGGAATGACACAGTTAAGAAAGAATTCTTAGACATCTGCATTGTCGAATAATAACATTGTGTGGAAAATCAATTAAACATTAAACAAACTTTTATCATGATCTATTAGAATTTTGCTTAATAAGAAATATACTGTTTGTGATACAGCACTGAGACAAGTTCTGACTCGTTGGCTTATGTAATTTTGACATAAAACAGTCATACAGTGTTAAATAAAATAAAAAACAATAATAAATGAGGCGTGCCGTGAGATGCATCCGGGACGACACTTTCCGCCTACAGGGGATTTATGTTTAGTAGCGACAAGTGTCGTCCTGGATTAGCCTGCGGGCACTTGCATTAAGCCCCGCTTTCCCACGACACGCCTCAAATATAATTATAAACCTTCACTATATCCATTGTTCCAGTTGGCTACAAATGGTCATCTGTTTTCGGCCATTGTTCCTGGTAACATAGACCTGGCATTGTGCCAAACCGCGGAAGAGATTGGAACAGAACTTGCCAACCGTCTCCTAGCAACGGAAGCAGCAGACATTCTTGCGGAGGCCAAGGAGCAGACGGCAAAGGCAGTCATTGAGGAGAAAGCAAGAAAAGAGCGGGAAATGGCGGAGAAAGCTCAGCAAGGGGACGTCGCTGCATCATAATAATTGATGTTGTGTGATTTTAATTGCATGTAAAATATATTAGGCAGGAATTGTTTACAAGATCTTTGATTACAGCTGTAGTAGGATGTATGAGAAAGATAAAGTAGTCATGACAAGTATTATTTATTTAATCATATTAGAAACAGATTTTTAAAATGTAAGACAGGAATTGTTTACTAGATCTTTTACCAGTTGTTGTCAGATCATGAGATGTATTAGAAAGATTATTTAGTCACAACTAGCATCAGGTTGCTGGTATTTATATATATGTTTGTATACTCTGTAGATGTCAAAAAGCCTGTTCTCTGGGTCATTCAAAATGTTGAAAGTGTGGGAAAAAATAGTTTAAACCTATTTATTTTAGCTCGATTGTGTCGAAAGCCTGAGGCTTAGTGCACTCTCGAGTCCGTTTCTTGGGTAGAACCAGTACATGGTGTCGTATGAGAAAGATCATTTGAACGCTCCCCAAGTAGGGATCAAACTCACAACCTCCCAATTGCAAGGTGGACACCATATCCATTACACCACTGCAAAGTGTTGTAGTTTGTCTCTGGATTTTATAGAGATTTTAGCTTTTAACTAATGTTTTACTACTTGTTGAAACATTAGTTATATATCACACTGCCCAAAATCTTGTCATGTAATTTGTCCTTCCTGTTTCTAAGCATTTTCTCAAACTTTTAACACATTGATCTCAGATATATTACAAAACATATTAAAGTACACAAAATTAAATCGCAAAATGCATTTGTCGTACATTATTTCATTTTATATAATTTTACTGCTTTCATACTTGGTATACTTATTCAGCATGATGATGCGAGTGTGTAGGACAAGAACCATAACTCTGTCATGGATTTTGATTGAATTATGGCCCTTTTTGAAAACTAAAGTTTTTCATTAAGGTGCTTTTTTCTTAGCATGCATTGAAAAAAACAGCCTTCAGACTTAGTACTTATTACTTATTTGTAATATTGTATGTTTATGCTGCTGTTATACCCTGCATCAAGAAACAATTCGGTTGTTGGATACTGTTTAAAACTGAACAACGATCTTCCAAGTAAACGGTTTATAAACACTTGCTTTGATTATTTGGTAATCATTGTGACGACAAGGTGTAAATCCGATTGTTCACAGTTACCTTTCGACAGGAGTTCAAGCTAAACTAATAAATTTTTGTCGTGTTTAAAATGTAAACAACAGAGTGTAATTAAAACTAGTCAAATACCAGTAAGTGTAAGAAAATGTAAAATAGTTTTTCGGTCATAATGTTTTATTGTATGTGTTTGTAAATCTTAATTAAAATCTTAGTTGTTGTTTTAACTTGCAGCGCCTTGTGTGTTTTTAGCTCACCTGAGCACAAAGTGCTCATGGTGAGCTTTTGTGATCGCCCGTTGTCTGTCGTCCGTGCGTGCGTGCGTCTGTCCGTCGGCAACTTTTCATTCAAACGACATCTCCTAAACCACTCGGCAGATTTTTACCATACTTCACAGGAATGATCATTAGGTGTCCCTCTTTCAAAGTTGTTCAAATCGTTACGGTCCGCTGCATATGTAGGACACCAGAGCTAAAAATAGATTTTAAGTGTAAACTTAAAAAATCTCTGAAACCGCAAGGCCCAGAGGTTTCGTATTTGGTATGTAACATCCTATAGTGGTCCCCTACAAAGATTGTTCAAATTATGCCCCTGGGGTCAAAACTGGCCACGCCCCGGGGGTCACATGGTTTATATAGAATATATAGCTAAATGACTTTAAAAATCTTATCCTCTGAAACCACAAGGCCCAGAGGTTTCATATTTGGTATGTAACATCCTATAGTGGTCCTCTACAAATATTATTCAATTTATGCCCCTAGGGTCAAAACTAGCCAAGCCCTGGGGGTCACATGATTTATATGCACTTAAATAGCAAAATGACTTTTAAAATCTTCTCCTAAGAAACCGCAAGGCCCAGAGGTTTCTTAATTGGTATATAACATCGTATACTGGCCCTCTACAAAGATTGTTCAAATTATGCCCCGAGGTCAAAACTGGGGGTCACATGGTTTATATAAACGTAACTAGCAAAATGTCTTTAAAAATCTTCGCCTGAAACTGCAAGGCCCAGAGGTTTCGTATTTGGTATGTAACATCCTATAGTGGTCCTCTACAAAGATTGTTCAAATTATGCCCCATGGGTCAACACTGACCACACCTCAGGGGTCACATGGTTTATATAAACTTATATAACAAAATGACTTTAAAATTCTAATCCTGTGAAACCGCAAGGCCTAGAGGTTTCATATTTGGTATGTATATGTGGTCCTCTACAAATATGTTCAAATTATGTCCCTGGGGTCAAAACTGGTCACGCCCTGGGGGTCACATGGTTTATATAGACTTAAATATCAAAATGACTTTAAAAATCCTCTCCTCTGAAATGGCAAGGCCCACAGCTTTCCTATATGTATAATGTAACATTGCATAGTTGTTCAAATTATGCCCCTGGGGTCAAATCTGGCCACACCCCAAGGGGTCAAATGGTTTATATAGACTTAAATAGCAGAATGACTTTAAAAAGCTTTACCTGAAACCGCAAGGCCCAGAGGTTTGTTCAGATTGTTCAAATTATGCCCCTGGGATAAAAATAAGCCACACCTCGGAGATGCAAATTCTAATTGGGTTACAAGGTCTCAGGTGAGCACCCTAAGGCCCTCAGGGCCCTCTTGAAAATGACTTGCCCCCACATTCCAGGCACTGATATCCTCGTGCTCATTGTTATTAGTGCTTTATTATTCAGCATTTGTGTTGTGATGTTATATCATAAACAGCTGTAGTTTTAGATCTACTATATAAATTATGATGTTTTATTTATTATATTAACATACATATTTTATCATAAGAAAAACATGTATTTTTATTATTTTCTGTTAAAAGTGTGTTCATGCGTTGTTGTGTTTAGCTCGACTTTTGGAAGAAAAAAAGTTGAGCTATTGTAGTCGCTTTGTGGTCTGCGTCAGCATCTGTATCGGCGTTAGGCAAGTTTTCTGGTTAAGTTTTTTGTCAGAGTCCATTTCTCAAAAACTATCAAAGGTATCCATTTGAAACTTTCAATACTTGTTCACTACCAAAAGGGGACGATGATACAACAAGGCAGGTACCACTGTGATTTGTATTTCCAGAGTTATCTGCCCTTGTTTGGACTTGCAACTACATATTTTTACAAATTTTTATAAATATACAAATTTTCAATAACTAACAAAGACATTAAATTAAAACTCAAGGTACTTGTTTATAATGCTGACCCCATTCTGCACACAAGAGGAGGTAACTCTTTCAAGGAATTTGTTGGAGTTATTACCCTTTTTCAACTTACAATTTTCCTTTGAGGTCAAATTTCTCAATACCTATAGGAGGTATTGATTTGAAACTCAAAGTACTTGATCACAGTGATGAACATATTCTGTAGACAAGAGGAGATAACTCTATTAAGGAGTTTTCTTGAGTTATTGCCCTTTTTTTCAACTTAGAATTTTTGATTTAGGTCAAATTTCACAGTATCTATAACAGGTATTGACTTGAAACTCAAAATACTTAATCACAATTATGAAACCATTCTATATTTCTCGTAATAACACTTGTATACAAGATGAGGTAACTATATCAGGGATTTTGGTGGAGTTAATGCCCCTTTTCAACTTAGAATGTTTGCTTTAGGTCAAATTTCTCAATATCTATAAGAGGTATTGACTTGAAATTCAACATACTTCATGACAGTGATGAACCTATTCTATTAACAAAAGCCCAGAATACTATCGAATACGAGAAAGTCGAGCGTCCAGCACCCGTAGGCGATGCTCTTGTTAAATCTTGCCTTTATGAATTGTATAATACATTAAGATAGCTCATAATTGATTGAATTAATGAATCTAGCTAGTGTCAACATAATTGACTATACGCTATAGGATTTATAACCACGCCCACCAAGGATAAAGTCTGCCAAACACCTTTGAGAGTGAACGAATGTTTATACAAGCCATGTCCATCAAACAATTAAGTCCTAGCTTTTTGAATGGCTAAACACATTGTCAATCAAATCTCGTCGTAAGGTCAATTATCGGCTCGAAGATGAATCTCATATCTAAGGACTTGGTTAGTTGCTCATTTTAAATTGTTTGCCAGCAAATACTTCAGCCTATAAATATTCAAACCAGTAAAACACACAAATATTAGAATATGTCTGTTACATATTGGCTGTTAAAATAGGCAAATAATTGACAAGATCAGTTGAAAATAAATTGTAACTGTTGAAGAACATTTAACTATTGGATATTATTATAACCACTAATAATTGGATATCACTATCATGGATAAATTAAATACTTTTGAAAGCTTTAGTTATGGTTACATCTTTGTATGTAATGAAATCTTACCATAAGGAGTTGTGTTGAGCGCTCCCATTATAAGTTGTCCCAAAGAATTTGTTAGTGGTTTACCTCATACTATTTTATAATAATTTTATTGGTTGTGTAGGTATTCACCTTTATATGTCACTGAATAACAATTGTAGCTATTGCCTTCTATTTAGACTTGTTAATAGATTCAAAATAGCATTATTATGAGAAAAATAGTCAATGAAGTGTACATGTTTGTACGAAAATGATGAACAGCTGTGTAATCTTGGAATATTTTTGTTTTGTACCTCGGTTATCACTGATGCTTATATGTATGTTAGGGCATTTCATATTAAAATAAAAAAGATGATCATTTGTATATGTTTTGTTGTTTGCTTGTTTTGTGGTTGTTGTTTTTATTCATTTCAAATGTTATCTAATCTCATTTCCACACAGCTGTCCGGACAAAATCCCCCCTATTTTATACCCTATTCAGCCACAAAATGAAGCAGTCATAAAGATATACGTTTTGTGACATATTTTAATTATTTATCAAATAGTGGTCTTACAAGAGGCATAACTTAATGCAATTGTTACTTTATTTAACACTTTGTAATTGAAATATAGGTCTAAAAACAGACACACACTGTCTAACATCCCCATTATTGTCACTTAAATATGCACATTAATTTTTCATGAGAAAGTATTTTTTGTATGACTAATACAGTTACAGTAATTTAAGTATTATTGTGCAGGGTGATTTTTTTTGGGGGGGGGGTACAGTTATCGGGAGGGATTACGTCCGGGTATGCAAAAATGATCAGGAGGGATTTTGTCAGGGATTTTGCCACACAATGTCTTCATTTGTAACAAGTTAAAGTACCATATTTTCACTCCTGGTAGATATATGGACGCATAAAATTATTTATTTGTTGTCCCAATATTTAAGAAATTGTTTCCCAATACATATGATACAGTGTATTTACATATATGCGCTGCCAGATGTAGTCTGCCGAGTCCTGGGTAATTAGTTATTACAACCACATATATTATAAGTACTTTAGATGCAAATATAAAAGTGTTTGATATAGATGTTTTAAGGTGTGTTTCATATAGATGTTTTAAGGTGTGTTTCATATAGATGTTTTAAGGTGTGTTTCATATAGATGTTTTAAGGTCAACTATAATTGTAGTTTTAAACAGCTTTATTTGATTAACCATGTAAATCGTGTACCAGAAGAGTACACAGTTTCCACAATGTGCCATTAAACAGGCCCTACGATTAAGTGTTAATTTGCGAATAGATAATCGTTCGCAATACACAGCATATTGTCAAAGTACAGAAGGTTAATAAAGTCATTACTTAATGTAGTATTGTGTTGTCCCAAAATTTAGGGACAAGAACATTCAAAGGCATCGCAATATAAAGTAAAGACAATTAATTTTTTCAAAAATAGGTGTGTCCCAATATCACGGGTGTCTCAATAAAAGTAGTTTTGCCACTCGTCTGGATTGAAAAAATTCAGCAGGAACGCCTTTGTATTGCACTGAATAATATGTTTATAAATCACACACTAACACATTATATGAACTTAATTATTTATTTTAAACGTTTCGTTGCTATGCCTTCATCAGTGGATAAACAATTAAGATGAACACAACGTCATTGTTCAGTAATTTTTTGTGTTGCATTGCAAATTCCTAGCCTGGTGTCTTTTATTTTAAAGGACCAATCTGCTTATCCATAGTATGAGCACGATTACCTATACATAGTATTAGAAAGATTCAGAGCAACACAATTTGACTCTTATTAAGTTTTTAATACAGGACGCTTGCTATTCAGTGAGCATAAATAGCAATAATGGGAGTAAAAACTGACAAACTTTCAAATTTTCACTGTATTTAAACATCTCTTGGTAAAATCATGCATTATATACAAAAACAAGATCATGTACATGTTATAAAATACAATAAATATGAAACAAGTGTGAAATAAATTTATGAAATATTCTGCACAACTTTTTAATATGCATCAACAAAAATACAATAGCCATTATAGTTTACAAGCAATAAACAATAACCACATATTTTCATTAACATCTCAAAACATGTTTACATATATGACACATTTACTCAAATTCCAATGAATTTAGTATCACACTTCAATATACACTAACATTCACATTTCATGTCTTAATATTTATGTATACATAATGTAATTAAAAAAGTAGATGTGTATTAAATTAATATGAGAAAAAAAAGTAATGCCACATACACATACAATTACATGTGAATATTGAAATATCAAATATCATGGAATGAAAATGTAAACGAAACCATACGCTGTAACAATACAAATGTTCTACATATGTGTAATCTCTATAGGTTTCCGAACAAACACTAGTTTTTATAACTACATTTTACCAGTTGAAAAACCTATTAGTTTTAATAATAAACTTTACATATGCTTGAAGGGTGCATGTATATCTGATGAAGTTATAAAAACACACTCGTAACATGCATGTTGACTAGGATAATACAAATATTGTTTGCACAACTTCTTTAAAGAAAATGTATTTACACTTAGTTAAATAGCTGCAACACTACATGTGTTTTCAGTGAATTTCATTAATTTACTTCAGTAAATAAATAAAATACACAAACAGTGACTTAAATTTCCCACATTTGTAACCGTAGAAATACAATGATGAATTCCAAACTTAGCTAAGCTGGACAAAATATTTTACGTTTTATATTGTAACGAGGTACATGTTCTAACATTCTTATTCTTGCTTCATAATATTGTCTCGTCTCTTACAGCACATGCCCAATACAACAAAAAAGAACATCATTCCGGCTTAGTTCACTGTGGACGCATTTAAAAGCATCAGTATTTGAAAGCATAATTTGATAAGCATAAATGACTATAAAAGAAACAACTTTGAGTCATAACCACATTTGTATGACGTTTACTGTGATTTATAATATATTTTAATAATCTTAAAGTCAGGCTACACTGTCCTTAATAATAACCCACCCAAATTGTGATAGCAATTTAATATAAGTTCAGTGGTCTAAATTATGAAATAGTATAACATTATGAATGTTCACTTAATAAAAATACCAGATAAAATGACATCATATAGTTTATAGGGGTTACATCAAAAACCCATAGAATGAAATGAAAATGCAATGTAGGTGAAAAACAAATACCTGAAATGAATAAACAACATTTAGATGACACCAACATGTAGATAGTAATATCAGTTATACTGCCTCACTAATCAACTCCTGCTAATATCTATTAACTGAAAACAATAAAGGAGATATTGCAAGCAAATCTATCAGACATAATGTTGTGTTTTTGCCCTGCCCTCACTTACTGGAAATACATTTTTTCAAAGAAACTGTCTGATAAAAATGACAATATTTAAAAAATATATGAATATTTATGCATATATCTGTAACAAAGGTCATATTTCATAAACAAATCTTTATTTCCTCATGTCAACAATGTCTGAAACTCACTCTTAATTGTGTCGATCTTCATATTATAAGCTCAAAAATAAAACAATGGTTGCCTATCTACGTCATATTTTTTCAACTTAAAAAGTCTTAAATATTCAGAAGCATTTATGTATTCTCATGACATATATATCCCAAATCAAGGTCTTCCTCTGATTGTGCTGGTAAAAGCAGTCTATTTCAGGAAGACGGGCAAAACAAAATTCTGAAAGTATATAATTTTCTGTAGGCGTGGGTGCCGGGTGGAATCACTTGTGGCAGTTCTATTTCAGGAGAGCATGCACAACTGCCTTGGCGTTCAGGTTCCTCAGGTCTGTGTAGGTCTGACCAGTGCCCACGAACACAATGGGCTGCCCTGTAGTGTACGTCATGGAAATAGCTGCACCCACCTGTTCAAAAGATATCAAGTTATTTTTGTTTTAAAGCAACAACTAAGTCCCTATCAAATCTTTGATTTAAATAATGAATTATCGTACAGAAACAGATTTGTATGCGAAAGAAAACAGCTTTGTAACCTGAAAAATAATTGGTACCGGGCGTTATGTAACATGCCCAACAATGTGTCAGTCAATAGCTTAAGTAAGACACAATAATATACTTAAATCCTACAGTAACAGTTTAGCACAGAGCACATCATTCCCTGCAAGGCCCCCAGGGGCCAGTCTACACCTAATGCTGCTTCGACACAGAAGGACCTGTAAATGAACATCGACAAGAGTGGCAGTGATGCAATCAAAATGGTGTCCGCTTTACGATTGAGAGGTTGCCAGTTCAATACCTACTATGATACATTCAAATGATCTTTCTAAAGAAGTTTTGGTTCTACCCATGAAACCGATTGAAAAGTGTCTCAATAAGCCCTAGGTTTATAGACACAATCGAGCTGAAATAAATAGGTTTAACCTAAACATCTAATAACAACAAAGTCTCTCACCTTGTCGTCAATGGTGTCAAACTTGGTGAGGATGATGCCATCTATGAGCCTGGGATTGGTCATGTTGGAGTTGTCAGCGAGGGCCTGGTTGAACTTGGTCAGCTGGTCAACAGCCTCGTTCCCCACCAGCGCCTCCCCCACAAACAGCACCAGGTCCGGCTGGTTCACCTTGATAAGCTGCAGAGACAAAGTATAACATGGGTAGCCTATGGGTTCTTTTACAGTGATGTTACAATTTATGGTTTCTTAATGATACCTTTGTTAGTCAACCTGAAATCCGATTTGATGGGACAGAACTGTTGCAGATATGTACAAGGTCACTACAACCATAAGACTAAACCTTTACTATGTTTATTTCGTTTAATGTTTCATTAATAATTTAAGTAATTCGGGCGATAAACATAATTATAATACTTTGGTGAAAGTTAAACTGTGTGGTATTCATAGTCAACATAATGTCTTTAATTATACCTTTTTTCAGGACGAAAGCTCCAGGTTAGCTGTCCATTAGTTGTGTTGGTTGTAAAAACAGTATAATTAAAGACATTATGTATAATTAAAGGCATTATAATATTATTACGTTTAGAACCGATTCTACAATTAACGAACTCTAAACCAACACACACAAAAAGCAAAACCAAAAGTTAAAGAGAGTTCAACAACATAATGATGTGTATCCCCTACCTTGGCCAGAGCCCTCATTAGTGGTTCATTATGTGTATCCCCTACCTTGGCCAGAGCCCTCATAATTATGTGTATCCCCTACCTTGGCCAGAGCCCTCATAATTATGTGTATCCCCTACCTTGGCCAGAGCCCTCATTAGTGGTTCATATAATGATGTGTATCTCCTACCTTGGCCAGGGCCCTCATGAGTGCTTCATATACTGATGTGTATCCCCTACCTTGGCCAGGGCCCTCATGATGTGTATCCCCTACCTTGGCCAGAGCCCTCATGATGTGTATCCCCTACCTTGGCCAGAGCCCTCATGAGTGGTTCCTATAATGATGTGTATCCCCTACCTTGGCCAGAGCCCTCATTAGTGGTTCATATAATGATGTGTATCCCCTACCTGGGCCAGGGCCCTCATGATGTGTATCCCCTACCTCGGCCAGAGCCCTCATGAGTGGTTCAACATAACTATGTGTATCCCCTACCTTGGCCAGAGCCCTCATGATGTGTATCCCCTATCTCGGCCAGAGCCCTCATGAGTGGTTCAACATAACTATGTGTATCCCCTACCTTGGCCAGAGCCCTCGTGATGTGTATCCCCTACCTTGGCCAGAGCCCTCATTAGTGGTTTATATAATTATGTGTATCCCCTACCTTGGCCAGGGGATACATATCTAAGGACTTGGTTAGTTGCTCATTTTGAATTGTTTGCCAACAAACACTTTAGCCTATAAATATTCAAACCAGTAAAACACACAAATATTAGAATATGTCTGTTACATATTGGCTGTTAAAATAGGCAAATAATTGACAAGATCAGTTGAAAATAAATTGTAACTGTTGAAGAACATTTAACTATTTGATATTATTATAACCACTAATAATTGGATATCACTATCATGGATAAATTAAATACTTTTGAAAGCTTTAGTTATGGTTACATCTTTGCATGTAATGAAATCTTACCATATGGAGTTGTGTTGAGCGCTCCCATTATAAGTTGTCCCAAAGAATTTGTTAGTGGTTTACCTCATACTATTTTATAATAATTTTATTGGTTGTGTAGGTATTCACCTTTATATGTAACTGAATAACAATTGTAGCTATTGCCTTCTATTTAGACTTGTTAATAGATTCAAAATAGCATTATTATGAGAAAAAATAGTCAATGAAGTGTACATGTTTGTACGAAAATGATGAACAGCTGTGTAATCTTGGAATATTTTTGTTTGTACCTCGGTTATCACTGATGCTTGTACGTATGTTAGGGCATTTCATATTAAAATAAAAAAGATGATCATTTGTACATGTTTTGTTGTTTGCTTGTTTTGTGGTTGTTGTTTTTATTCATTTCAAATGTTATCTAATCTCATTTCCACGCTGCTGTCCATACAAAATCCCCCCTATTTTATACCCTACTCAGCCACAAAATAAAGCAGTCATAAAGATATACGTTTTGTGACATATTTTAATTATTTATCAAATAGTGGTCTTACAAGAGGCAATAACTTCATGCAATTGCTACTTTATTTAACACTTTGTAATTGAAATATAGGTCTAAAAACAGACACACACTGTCTACCATCCTCATTATTGTCACTTAAATATGCACATTAATTTTTCATGAGAAAGTTTTTTTTGTATGACTAATACAGTTACAGTAATTTAAGTATTATTGTGCAGGGTGATTTGGAGGGGGGGGGTTACAGTTAATGGGAGGGATTACGTCCGGGTATGCAAAAATGATCAGGAGGGATTTAGTCCTGGAGGGATTATGTCTGGGATTTTGCCACACAATGTCTTCATTTGTAACAAGTTAAAGTACCATATTTTCACTCCTGGTAGATATATGGACGCATAAAATTATTTATTTGTTGTCCCAATATTTAAGAAATTGTTTCCCACTACATATGATACAGTGTATTTACATATATGCGCAGCCAGATGTAGTCTGCCAAGTCCTGGGTAATTAGTTATTACAACCACATATATTACAAGTACTTTAGATGCAAATATAAAAGTGTTTCATATAGATGTTTTAAGGTGTGTTTCATATAGATGTTTTGAGGTCAACTATAGTTGTAGTTTTAAACAGCTTTATTTGATTAACCATGTAAATCGTGTACCAGAAGAGTACACAGTTTCCACAATGTGCCATTAAACAGGCCCTACGATTAAGTGTTAATTTTGCGAATAGATAAGCGTTCGCAATACACAGCATATTGTCAAAGTACAGAAGGTTAATAAAGTCATTACTTAATGTAGTATTGTGTTGTCCCAAAATTTAGGGACAAGAACATTCAAAGGCATCGTAATATAAAGTAACGACAATAAATTTTTTCAAAAATAGGTGTGTCCCAATATCATGGGTGTCTCAATAATTAAAGTAGTTTTGCCACTCGCCTGGATTGAAAAAATTCAGCAGGAACGCCTTTGTATTGCACTGAATAATATGTTTATAAATCACACACTAACACATTATATGAACTTAATTATTTATTTTAAACGTTTCATTGCTATGCCTTCATCAGTGGATAAACAATTAAGATGAACACAACGTCATTGTTCAGTAATTTTTTGTGTTGCATTGCAAATTCCTAGCCTGGTGTCTTTTATTTTAAAGGACCAATCGGCTTATCCATAGTATGAGCACGATTACCTATACATAGTATTAGAAAGATTCACAGCAACACAATTTGACTCTTATTAAGTTTTTAATACAGGACGCTTGCTATTCAGTGAGCATAAATAGCAATAATGGGAGTAAAAACTGACAAACTTTCAAATTTTCACTGTATTTAAACATCTCTTGGTAAAATCATGCATTATATACAAAAACAAGATCATGTACATTTTATAAAATACAATAAATATGAAACAAGTGTGAAATAAATTTATGAAATATTCTGCACAACTTTTTAATATGCATCAACAAAAATACAATAGCCATTATAGTTTACAAGCAATAAACAATAACCACATATTTTCATTAACATCTCAAAACATGTTTACATATATGACACATTTACTCAAATTCCAATGAATTTAGTATCACACTTCAATATACACTAACATTCACATTTCATGTCTTAATATTTATGTATACATAATGTAATTAAAAAAGTAGATGTGTATTAAATTAATATGAGAAAAAAAAGCAATGCCACATACACATACAATTACATGTGAATATTGAAATATCAAATATAATGGAATGAAAATGTTAACGAAACCATACGCTGTAACAATACAAATGTTCTACATATGTGTAATCTCTATAGGTTCTTTACATATGCTTGAAGGGTGCATGTATATCTGATGAAGTTATAAAAACACACTCGTAACATGCGTGTTGACTAGGATAGTACAAATATTGTTTGCTCAACTTCTTTAAAGAAAATGTATTTACACTTAGTTAAATAGCTGCAACACTACATGTGTTTTCAGTGAATTTCATTAATTTACTTCAGTAAATAAATAAAATACACAAACAGTGACTTAAATTTCCCATATTTGTAACCGTAGAAATACAATGATGAATTCGAAACTTAGCTAAGCTGGACAAAATATTTTACGTTTTATATTGTAACGAGGTAGATGTTCTAACATTCTTATTCTTGCTTCATAATATTGTCTCGTCTCTTACAGCACATGCCCAATACAACAAAAAAGAACATCATTCCGGCTAAGTTCACTGTGGACGCATTTAAAAGCATCAGTATTTGAAAGCAGAACTTGATAAGCCATAATATTGTCTCGTCTCTTAGAGCACATGCCCAATACAACAACAAAGAACATCATTCCGGCTAAGTTCACTGTGGACGCATTTAAAAGCATCAGTATTTGAAAGCAGAACTTGATAAGCCATAATATTGTCTCGTCTCTTGCAGCACATGCCCAATACAACAACAAAGAACATCATTCCGGCTAAGTTCACTGTGGACGCATTTAAAAGCATCAGTATTTGAAAGCAGAACTTGATAAGCCATAATATTGTCTCGTCTCTTACAGCACATGCCCAATACAACAAAAAAGAACATCATTCCGGCTAAGTTCACTGTGGACGCATTTAAAAGCATCAGTATTTGAAAGCAGAACTTGATAAGCCATAATATTGTCTCGTCTCTTACAGCACATGACCAATACAACAACAAAGAACATCATTCTGGCTAAGTTCACTATGGACGCATTTAAAAGCATCAGTATTTGAAAGCAGAACTTGATAAGCCATAATATTGTCTCGTCTCTTGCAGCACATGCCCAATACAACAACAAAGAACATCATTCCGGCTAAGTTCACTGTGGACGCATTTAAAAGCATCAGTATTTGAAAGCAGAACTTGATAAGCCATAATATTGTCTCGTCTCTTACAGCACATGCCCAATACAACAACAAAGAACATCATTCCGGCTAAGTTCACTGTGGACGCATTTAAAAGCATCAGTATTTGAAAGCAGAACTTGATAAGCCATAATATTGTCTCGTCTCTTACAGCACATGCCCAATACAACAACAAAGAACATCATTCCGGCTAAGTTCACTGTGGACGCATTTAAAAGCATCAGTATTTGAAAGCAGAATTTGATAAGCATAAATGACTATAAAAGAAACAACTTTGAGTTATAACCACATTTGTATGACGTTTACTGTGATTTATAATATATTTTAATAATCTTAAAGTCAGGCTACACTGTCCTTGATAATAACCCACCCAAATTGTGATAGCAATTTAATTTAAGTTCAGTGGTCTAAATTATGAAATAGTATAACATTATGAATGTTCACTTAATAAAAATACCAGAGAAAATGACATCATATAGTTTATAGGGGTTACATCAACAACCCATAGAATGAAATGAAAATGCAATGTAGGTGAAAAACAAATACCTGAAATGAATAAACAACATGTAGATGACACCAACATGTAGATAGTAATATCAGTTATACTGCCTCACTAATCAACTCCTGCTAATTTTTATTAACTGAAAACAATAAAGGAGATATTGCAAGCAAATCTATCAGACATAATGTTGTGTTTTTGCCCTGCCCTCACTTACTGGAAATACATTTCAAAGAAACTGTCTGATAAAAATGACAATATTAAAAAAATATATGAATATTTATGCATATATCTGTAACAAAGGTCATATTTCATAAACAAATCTTTATTTCCTCATGTCAACAATGTCTGAAACTCACTCTTAATTGTGCCCATCTTCATATTATAAGCTCAAAAATAAAACAATGGTTGCCTATCGACGTCATATTTTTTCAACTTAAAAAGTCTTAAATATTCAGAAGCATTTATGTATTCTCATGACAAATATATCCCAAATCAAGGTCTTCCTCTGATTGTGCTGGTAAAAGCAGTCTATTTCAGGAAGGCGGGCAAAACAAAATTCTGAAAGTATATAATTTTCTGTAGGCGTGGGTGCCGGGTGGAATCACTTGTGGCAGTTCTATTTCAGGAGAGCATGCACAACTGCCTTGGCGTTCAGGTTCCTCAGGTCTGTGTAGGTCTGACCAGTGCCCACGAACACAATGGGCTGCCCTGTAGTGTACGTCATGGAAATAGCTGCACCCACCTGTTCAAAAGATATCAAGTTATTTTTGTTTTAAAGCAACAACTAAGTCCCTATCAAATCTTTGATTTAAATAATGAATTATCGTACAGAAACAGATTTGTATGCGAAAGAAAACAGCTTTGTAACCTGAAAAATAATTGGTACCGGGCGTTATGTAACATGCCCAACAATGTGTCAGTCAATAGCTTAAGTAAGACACAATAATATACTTAAATCCTACAGAAACAGTTTAGCACAGAGCACATCATTCCCTGCAAGGCCCCCAGGGGCCGGTCTACACCTAATACTGCTTCGACACAGAAGGACCTGTAAATGAACATCGACAAGAGTGGCAGTGATGCAATCAAAATGGTGTCCGCTTTACGATTGAGAGGTTGCCAGTTCAATACCTACTATGATACATTCAAATGATCTTTCTAAAGAAGTTTTGGTTCTACCATGAAACCAATTGAAAAGTGTCTCAATAAGCCCTAGGTTTATAGACACAATCGAGCTGAAATAAATAGGTTTAACCTAAACATCTAATAACAACAAAGTCTCTCACCTTGTCGTCAATGGTGTCAAACTTGGTGAGGATGATGCCATCTATGAGCCTGGGATTGGTCATGTTGGAGTTGTCAGCGAGGGCCTGGTTGAACTTGGTCAGCTGGTCAACAGCCTCGTTCCCAACCAGCGCCTCCCCCACAAACAGCACCAGGTCCGGCTGGTTCACCTTGATAAGCTGCAGAGACAAAGTATAACATGGGTAGCCTATGGGTTCTTTTACAGTGATGTTACAATTTATGGTTTCTTAATGATACCTTTGTTAGTCAACCTGAAATCCGATTTGATGGGACAGAACTGTTGCAGATATGTACAAGGTCACTACAACCATAAGACTAAACCTTTACTATGTTTATTTCGTTTAATGTTTCATTAATAATTTAAGTAATTCGGGCGATAAACATAATTATAATACTTTGGTGAAAGTTAAACTGTGTGGTATTCATAGTCAATATAATGTCTTTAATTATACCTTTTTTTAGGGACGAAAGCTCCAGGTTAGCTTTCCATTAGTTGTGTTGGTTGTAAAAACAGTATAATTAAAGACATTATGTATAATTAAAGGCATTATAATATTATTACGTTTAGAACCGATTCTACAATTAACGAACTCTAAACCAACACACACAAAAAGCAACACCAAAGTTAAAGAGAGTTCAACAACATAATGATGTGTATCCCCTACCTTGGCCAGAGCCCTCATTAGTGGTTCATTATGTGTATCCCCTACCTTGGCCAGAGTCCTCATAATTATGTGTATCCCCTACCTTGGCCAGAGCCCTCATAATTATGTGTATCCCCTACCTTGGCCAGAGCCCTCATTAGTGGTTCATATAATGATGTGTATCCCCTACCTTGGCCAGGGCCCTCATGAGTGCTTCATATACTGATGTGTATCCCCTACCTTGGCCAGGGCCCTCATGATGTGTATCCCCTACCTTGGCCAGAGCCCTCATGATGTGTATCCCCTACCTTGGCCAGAGCCCTCGTGATGTGTATCCCCTACCTTGGCCAGAGCCCTCATGAGTGGTTCCTATAATGATGTGTATCCCCTACCTTGGCCAGAGCCCTTGTTAGTGGTTCATATAATGATGTGTATTCCCTACCTGGGCCAGGGCCCTCATGATGTGTATCCCCTACCTCGGCCAGAGCCCTCATGAGTGGTTCAACATAACTATGTGTATCCCCTACCTTGGCCAGAGCCCTCGTGATGTGTATCCCCTACCTTGGCCAGAGCCCTCATGATGTGTATCCCCTACCTTGGCCAGGGCCCTCATGATGTGTATCCCCTACCTTGGCCAGAGCCCTCATGATGTGTATCCCCTACCTTGGCCAGAGCCCTCATCATGTGTATCCCCTACCTTGGCAAGAGCCCTCATGATGTGTATCCCCTACCTTGGCCAGAGCCCTCATTAGTGGTTTATATTATTATGTGTATCCCCTACCTTGGCCAGGGCCCTCATGATGTGTATCCCCTACCTTGGCCAGAGCCCTCATGATGTGTATCCCCTACCTTGGCCAGAGCCCTCATGATGTGTATCCCCTACCTTGGCCAGAGCCCTCATGATGTGTATCCACTACCTTGGCCAGAGCCCTCATTAGTGGTTCATAATGATGTGTATCCCCTACCTTGGCCAGAGCCCTCATTATGTGTATCCCCTACCTTGGCCAGAGCCCTCATTATGTGTATCCCCTACCTCGGCAAGGGCCCTCATTATGTGTATCCCCTACCTTGGCCAGAGCCCTCATTATGTGTATCCCCTACCTTGGCCAGAGCCCTCATGATGTGTATCCCCTACCTTGGCCAGAGCCCTCATGATGTGTATCCCCTACCTTGGCCAGAGCCCTCATGATGTGTATCCCCTACCTTGGCAAGGGCCCTCATTAGTGGTTCATTGTCCTGCATCCGTCCAGCGGTATCCACCAGGACAACATCAATATGGCAGTCTCGAGCTGCAAGGATCACCACATCACAACTTATTGATTTAAGCTTGATAATGTCGATTTTTTGTTTGTTTGTTTGGATTTTTCGCCAGTTTCAACAGTATTTCAGTCATATCACGGCGGTCAGTTAATCTACTCACACTTTTCCTGGGCAAGCTTTGCCGATCTAAGCGGTTTACCAGTACCAAGAGCACATACTTATACCAGTAACTGACAACTGCCCTACTTTAACCAGAGGTTGGGGGAGAATGGCCGTAGAAATAATTTCATGACCAATTCCCACACAAGTTATGTGGCCGGGCTTGGATTGGAACTCGCGATCTCCGGATTGACAATCCAGCACTCTACCAACTGAGCTAACCAGCCCCCGCTTGATAATGTTGACAGCAGGGGTTTATTGAGACGTTTTTGAGCGGTTTCCAGGGTTGAACCAGTACTTGGTGTCTTTGAGAAAGATCACTTTGAACGCTGCCCGAACAGGGATCAAACTCATGATCTCCATATTGCAGGGTGGACACCGTATGTATTATATCACTGCAATTCTTATTAAATACCATATTTAAATTCCAATCTCTTGATAATAAACACATACATTTAGCCCATTAATTTTATTTGCCGGTAATCACTTATACTTATTATATATTCTCTGAAAAATAACTGTATTCAAAACTTAATAAAAATATTTCTATGTGCTGTCGTCACTGAAATTTTTAAACTTGAAAACAAACCAAGCAGGCTGGAAACTATTTTTGTTCAATAATCATTAATTCAATACAAACAAAATCTTGTAAATTACCAAAGTTTATTGCCTCCATCGCAATCCCCGCCGCGTCTTTCCCGTATCCCTTTTCATACAGCTGCACCATCTGCTGACCACTGTGTTTCTCCGGTGGGTGTAGGGCGTTCAGCTTGCGGGTATGGGTACGAAGCTGCTCCACGGCACCCGCACGGAAAGTATCACACGCAGCAATCAGAACACGGAAACCGTTCTCAATCAACCAGAAACAGATCTGAAAAGGGAAATCTACATTAAACACATGGAAAAAACAACAGACAATGCAAAAAGTCTGTAACACGCTTCATTGATATTTTATGCTAGTTTGACTTTTATTTTAATAAATTATGGATATATAATTGACACAGCTGTACGTATTATGTTTTACCAAATCATTGCATTATCATCATTTATTAAACAGTGTGTATGTCAAGTTACGAATTTGTGAAAAACAGGTTACAAATCATGATGTGTGAAAGATTATTGAGAGCTTCTGTGTAGCGTGAAACAATCCAGGAGAAAAAGCAACCTTAAAGGCAAAGTGCATGATTTTAACAGATTTTGGATTCTGCTATTGGAAGACACATAAATATAGCCCAGGGAAGGTGAAATCAATAGACCGGTTTGCCCAGCAATCTTCAGAGCTTCTCCAGAATCAACTACTGGTACAGTATAACAGTTCATGGCCAGTGGCAAACAGCATTGGTAAAAAATGGATAAGTAATCGAATATTAGACCCTGCGACCCCTGCTATATAAGGTAAAAAGGGCCTGCTCTATATATTCCCATGTACCTTGGCCAGGTTGGTACTCTTGCCGACGCCGTTCACTCCACAGAACGTGATGCAGTAGGGTTGGCGGGCTTGTTTGGCGTCCATGGCATCTCGGAGGATGTCAACACGTCTTCGGGGTGACAGGATCTGCAGACATGCCTCGTTAAGGGCAGTCTTCACTGTGTTGGTAATACCTGTATGTAAAGTGACAAAATGTAAGTAAAAAGTTGTTACAAAGTGCTATTTTAAAATTTAATTGTATAACAATTATCATTTTGCACGAGGACCATAATGAGTAATAATAAAATTTCACTAAATGGTAATATATCAACTACTAGCCTTATTTGTTTGAAAAGTTAGATGTATGCTTACAAAAACATTTTAAAAGGAGCAAAAAATTCAGGTATAAAACAAACTTTGGGGGAAAGGTGCATGCTTTCAAAGGAATTTTGCTTGAGGAAGGCCCATTAACGAAGGTGAAAAGGCTGTGTAAAACATAACATTATCAAAGTGTTTCACCAGTAAATCTTAGCAATCATACACCATATACTACAGTTAGTCAAACCACATTGCTTCTTTTCAGAGGCTGGGAGAGAGGCCCAGGTCCTTTGTTTTGGGGCAAATTATCGTTACAAATTTGGTAAAAAGGAACAAAAATCCACTCGTAAACTTATGGGGAAAAAAGCAAGATTTTAGAGAAAATATGGCTTGGGGTGAGGCTCATATTCGGTGTTTATGAGAAAAAAGCCCTGAACCAGAACTCACTGCTGAAGGTTCCCAGGACTTTCCCCTCCAGTTTCACAGCCACAGAGTCACACAGCTTCTGAGCAATGTCTGCAGCCACATTCTTGGCTAAAACACAAAGGTAAAACATCACTACTCATACTTCCAGCCAAAGTCTTGGCTAAAACACAAAGGTAAAACATTGCAATACAACTCATATTTCCAGCCAAATTCTTGGCTAAAACACAAAGGTCAAACATTTCAATACTACTCATACTTCCAGCCAAAGTCTTGGCTAAAACACAAAGGTAAAACATTGCAATACTACTCATACTTCCAGCCAAAGTCTTGGCTAAAACACAAAGGTAAAACATTGCAATACTACTCATACTTCCAGCCAAAGTCTTGGCTAAAACACAAAGGTAAAACATTGCAATACTACTCATACTTCCAGTCGTATTCTTGGTTAAAACATAAAGGTAAAACATTGCAATACTACTCATACTTCCAGCCACATTAATTAAGGTTTTTACTTATCCATGTATCTATCATGACAATGTGCTTGTAGTATTTGGTTTAATTATTTCAAGAGATACATTGGCTTCACACAAGTTTTTATGGCCATGTCCTACATTGTATGAGACCAGTGCCCAGTGGTAATTTTAATAACTATTAAAACTAGTGTCCATTAGATTAGACAACAGAGAAATTTTTTAAATTTAGGTCAATTATTCAAGAAAGAAAATTGCATGATATACAAATAATAACACCAATTATACAGAAATATATTTGAAAAAATCTGTCATTGTCATTAATGATTATTCACCAATGGAATGAAATTATAAGGCAACTGTAACGGAATACAACTTAGTAATACCACTATTTGAACTTATCAGGTCCTCAACAAGCCCTAAACAAAATCTATGACATGGTGAGGATTTTGCTTTTTTGTAGTACTGACAGGCTCTGGTGGAATGGCATCATAACAGACTCAAAATATCATGACACAAATCAACCAAATGCTACAAATCAAATTTGAGAATTATATGACAAATATATAATATGGCAACAACAGTATTTTTCATATTACGGACTTACAGATGAGATGTTCCTTGAACTTTTCTAGGACTGGTTTCAGATCGTCCTGTGACAGCATCTTGGAGCCAACCAAGTTCTTGAACATGCTGAACATTCCCCCACCACTCTTCTTAGAGCTGAAAAACAACGTGGCAGGTGATATTTAGACCTGTGATTTACAAGTACTTGCTTTTAAAACCCCAATTACAACACAATATTCTCATAGAAATTAAAAAAAATAATTGTGGCAGATTTTTTAAGAATTTGAATTCACTGGTAACCACACATTGTTTTTGTTTGATTATTATTTCGCACTGAAACCGCAGTAAGATATAATGTATGGAAATTCCTATTAAAATTATGTACTTTTGAAGGATCATTGCTGCTTGCATTGTGAGGAAACACATTTTCATATAATGAAATGTGCTATTCATGCTGCTATCTATGTGGGCTGGTATTCAGCTAAGGAACATCTTTAACATAAAAAAAGTAAAAAACTAAATAAAATACAATGGATATGATCATATGTTCTGCTACTTTCTTCAAACAAATCCCAGCATGCACATACCTTGCAGTCTTTATCTGCTCCTCCTCCTCCTCTTCTTCACTCTCTGAATCTGTCTCGATGTTTTTCAGCTGACCTCCCATTGTTCCCACATACTGCTTCTACAAACCAGCATGGTAGTGTTATTATATGAAACATAACGAGGGACTGAAATTGTCAAACAGCCTCCTATATTTCGTTAATTATATTACATCAATTCACAAAGTAGACAAGCGATTAATTATCCCCTGAATAATATTACATGGTATTAAATAATTTATACCCTAAGCAATTAATTGTATCAATGCTATGAAATGGAATTGTATTTATACGCAAAAAAAGTGCAGTACTTAAACAAGCACTTCAAACAATTTAGGAAATGTTTGAAGTAAATTTAACACTAGAGAGGAAGAAGTAAACTTCACACACTTTCGGGATAATTTCCATTTTGCAGTTGACTGAACACAAGTGAAGAAGAATTTCAAACACTTTAATGGATTATTTCCATTTTTTGCAGTTAAAAATCAAACAATTTAAGATTTTTTTAATGTTTGCAGCTATTAAAATTTATAAAACACCAGAAAGTACCTCTTCATCTTTAATCATCATCTCTCCATTGTCCCCATCTGCCCCCTTGTCAGGCGTGAAATCCAGCGTCTCTGCATCCTTGGCCGTCCCACTAAGGTCCCACTTGGTCCCCATCTTGCCTTTCTTCTTAGTACTGCTCTCGGGACTTTTCCTGTTGTAGGACAGAGAATTGATGAAATTTCATGTTATGTTAACACTACCAGTCGCCAAAATAGCCATTGGCTGCTAAAGTTTCTAATTGGCTACTAAATTTCTGAATCATTTTCACACTTTCTCAGGAGAATATTTATAAATAACATGTATTTTATCAAAATTAAAATCTTTGGCTGCTAATTCATATTGCTTAGCACAACTTACAGGAATTACTGTCCTCAAACATGTGCTTTATACTATTGTTACATACAAGTAAAGAGACTTAATTACTGACCTCAAACATGTGCTTTATACTATTGTTACATACAAGTAAAGAGACTGAATTACTGTCCTCAAACATGTGCTTCATAATATTGTTACATACAAGTAAAGAGACTGAATTACTGTCCTCAAACATGTGCTTTATAATATTGCTACATACAAGTAAAGAGACTGAATTACTGTCCTCAAACATGTGCTTTATAATATTGTTACATACAAGTAAAGAGACTGAATTACTGTCCTCAAACATGTGCTTTATAATATTGTTACATACAAGTAAAGAGACTGAATTACTGTCCTCAAACATGTGCTTTATAATATTGTTACATACAAGTAAAGAGACTGAATTACTGTCCTCAAACATGTGCTTTATACTATTGTTACATACAAGTAAAGAGACTGAATTACTGTCCTCAAACATGTGCTTCATAATATTGTTACATACAAGTAAAGAGACTGAATTACTGTCCTCAAACATGTGCTTTATAATATTGTTACATACAAGTAAAGAGACTGAATTACTGTCCTCAAACATGTGCTTTATACTATTGTTACATACAAGTAAAGAGACTGAATTACTGTGCTCAAACATGTGCTTCATAATATTGTTACATACAAGTAAAGAGACTGAATTACTGTCCTCAAACATGTGCTTTATAATATTGCTACATACAAGTAAAGAGACTGAATTACTGTCCTCAAACATGTGCTTTATACTATTGTTACAAACAAGTAAAGAGACTGAATTACTGTCCTCAAACATGTGCTTTATAATATTGTTACATACAAGTAAAGAGACTGAATTACTGTCCTCAAACATGTGCTTTATACTATTGTTACATACAAGTAAAGAGACTGAATTACTGTCATCAAACATGTGCTTTATACTAATGTTACATACAAGTAAAGAGACTGAATTACTGACCTCAAACATGTGCTTTATACTATTGTTACATACAAGTAAAGAGACTGAATTACTGTCCTCAAACATGTGCTTTATAATATTGTTACATACAAGTAAAGAGACTGAATTACTGTCCTCAAACATGTGCTTTATACTATTGTTACATACAAGTAAAGAGACTGAATTACTGTCCTCAAACATGTGCTTTATACTATTGTTACATACAAGTAAAGAGACTGAATTACTGTCCTCAAACATGTGCTTTATACTATTGTTACATACAAGTAAAGAGACTGAATTACTGTCCTCAAACATGTGCTTTATACTAATGTTACATACAAGTAAAGAGACTGAATTACTGACCTCAAACATGTGCTTTATACTATTGTTACATACAAGTAAAGAGACTGAATTACTGTCCTCAAACATGTGCTTTATACTAATGTTACATACAAGTAAAGAGACTGAATTACTGACCTCAAACATGTGCTTTATACTATTGTTACATACAAGTAAAGAGACTGAATTACTGCCCTCAAACATGCGCTTTATACTATTTTACATACAAGTAAAGAGACTATGTTTAAAAACCAGGGCTCACTCTGCCATTCGCCAAATTAGCCCATGGCAACAAACTGAAACATTTGGCTAAAAAAATTTCCATTTGGCTACACATTTTTCTTCATTAAACACTATAAAATACATTGAATGAGTCGAATTACAATGCACAATGGTGAATTTGGCTAAAGGAAATTTCAGCCAGGGGAAGCCCTGAAAACCTTCATTTAAAATATTGAAACAAGAGACATAGAAATGTAAAAAAACAGGTTTTCAATTTCCAACAGCTGGGTAAGTTTTTCAATGACATGCAAAGTTTAGTTTAAATATCTATTCTGACAGGGTACTTGATTACAGTAGTTCTGTGAATGTTTAGTCAAAATCCTTTGAGAAATGTAGCAGAGCTCTGAAGATATTGTTCTCTATGCATTACATATGTGCAAAACAAAGAAAGGCCATAATTTCACCAAAAGCGATAGAATCACAGAAAGCCCGACAATATGCACTGGGTCACATGGTGACAATAGTTCTGTAAAAGGTTGGTCGAAATCCTTCAGAAATGCAGGATGAGTAACGCTCTGAAGAGATTGTTCACTATATATTACATATGTGCAAAATAAACAAAGGGCCATCATTCCACCCAATATGATAGAATCACAAAAGCCTGACAATTGGGGCACTTGGTGACAATTTTAGTTTGGTTGAAATCCCTTAAGAAATGAAGGAGGAGTTGCGATCTGACAAGCTTGTTCGCCCACCTACATTCGCCAATCCAATAACCTTTGGAAAACCTGGTTAATGATACAAACACTGGATTAACCAAATTCTTAGAAAATGTCAATGAACTGGCTAGGATTCCTCCACCTCCCTTACATTTTTTGATCTTTGGTCTTTCTCTAGAGATATCAAAGATTGCAACACAATTCAGGAGTCTTCAATTAAGGACAGAGATGTTTTAAGTTAAAGTTTGACGCTTCAACATAATTTCTGTTTCCGTGTAATGTAAAATAAAAATTAAAAAATCAAGTATACAAGGAATCAATATCACGACCCAATTTAAAAAGTGTACCTACAAAGTATGACCACTGAAAATGACTTACGGCTCTGCTGGTTTCTTTTTCTTCATCCCAAATTTCTTTTCCAAGTTCTTACGAATGGTTTCCTCGTCCAGTTCACCGTTGGTATGGTTATTTGTTGCCATGGGAGCGGCTGCAGGTTTCAGACTGCTCTGTAAAGTGGGACCTGCAACGATAATACCACTGTGTTCTACACCCTAAGGCCAAAAAAAATATTAGTTCCGTTTCTGGTTTCCTGCCCAAAAAAATAAGGGTCGGTAGGTAGGGATTTAATAAAATATATATATATTTTTTTATGATGGGAGATTGGTGTGTGTGTTCCATATATGTTTCTATTCAGATGAGTACCGTGTTTTATGGTACTCCATGTATTATGCGCACATTTTTTCCCTAAAATTCGGCTACGAAAATTCGGTGCGCGTTGTACACGGTAACAGTCTTTTTCAGTGTTTTTTTTTGAAAATTTTTGTGATATTTTATATTATATTTAATTCATAATTTGTTATTACTGAAACATTGCATCCTAATTACCTTGCAATCATATTTCTAATTTGAACAAACAATAAAATCCTGTTAAAAACACAATCATTGATTATAACACCTGTTACAACTGAGAAGAGTGAAAGCGCAACGTCATCAATTAGCCAGTCTTTAAAATCTGCAAGCCACAGCAACAACAATAGCAACGGTGTCCGTTTGACTTCAACAAGTTTTTGATGTGACTGCTGAGCTGGGGCCATAGTCTAGCTGTTGGTAGCACTAAGCTTGTAACACGATTATAATGTGGTCAGTGAAAAAAGCATCAATCAATACTATTCTACCTAAACAATGTAAGCAGGGTCGATAGGGCATTAATGAATTAGCGTTCAAGAGGAAATGTAAAGGGTGTGAAAAAAATCAGACAGTTGTGTTGTTCCATTGGATAAATTGTAGATTGAAATGGGAGTGACGAAGTATACATGTATTGGAATTAACGTGGAGTTTGTGTTACTGCATAAAACTTATCGAATAGTAACATGAATATTTGCATTCAATTGGGATTAATATGTGTTTAGCGCACAAGGTAATTATGTATGCGTATCTTAATATACATTGATTACGTTTTGTATGAAAGTAAATTTAGTTCAATATTCCACAAAATAACAATAACAAGAGGGTCACTATGGCCCTAGGTCGCTCACCTGATATCTATGTATATCATTAAAATATCTCAATAGGTTTTCAAGTTATTGAGCGAAAACTGTTTTTCTATTTGTAGTAACAGTGACCTTGACCCCACCCATACATAAAGCAAGGTCTCGATATAAGGTATGAAGTTTCATTAAAATATCTCAATGCGTTCTTAAGTTATTGAGCATAAACCGTTTTTCTACTTTTAATAACAGTGACCTTGACCCCACCCACCCTATAAGCAAACCATAGTGAGGTCTCGATATACGATATGTGTAATAAGTTTCATTAAAATATCGCAATGCTTTCTCAAGTTATTGAGCGGAAACCGTTTTTCTATATTTTCAGTAACAGTGACCTTGACCCCACCCACCCCATATGCAATCCCATGCAATGTCTTGATATAAGGTACTTGTGTATTAAGTTTCATTAAAATATCTCAATGCATTCTCAAAATGTTTAGGGAAACCATTTTTCTATATTTAATAACAGTGACCTTGACCTTGACCCCACCCACCCCATATGCAATCCCAATCGAGGTATCAAAATAATGTATTTATGTATTAAGTTTCATTAAAATATCTCAATGCGTTCTCCAGATATCGAGCGGAAACCGTTTTTTCTATTTTTAGTAACAGTGACCTTGACCCCTCCCATCCCATATGCAATCCCATGTGAGGTGTCAATATAAGGTATCTATGTATTAAGTTTCATTAAAATATCTCAATGCGTTCTAAAGTTATTGAGTGGAACCGTTTTTCTATTTTTAGTAACAATGACCTTGACCTTAACCCCACCCATCCCATATGCAATCCCAATCGAGGTCTCGATATACTGTTTCAACCAAATATGAAACCTCTGGGCCTTGTGGTTTCAGAGTAGAATTTTAAAATCATTTTGCCATTAACATCTATATAAACCATGTGAGCCCCGGGGGGTGCCCAGCTTTGACCCCAGGGGCATCATTTGAACAATCTTTATAGAGGACCACTATACATGTTACATACCAAATATAAAACCTCTAGGCCTTGAACTTTCAGAGGAGAAAAGTTTTGAAGTAATTTTGCTATTTAAGTCTGTATAAACCATGTGACCCCCGGGGTGTGGCCAGTTTTGACCCCAGGGCATCACTTGAACAATCTTTGTAGAGGGCCACTATACAATGTTACATACCAAATATGAAACCTCTGGGCCTTGCAGTTTCAGAGGAGAAGATTTTTAAAGTCATTTTGCTATTCAAGTCTACATCAACCATGTGACCCCGGGGGTGTGGCCAGTTATGACCCCAGGGGCATCATTTGAACAATCTTTGTACAGGACCACTATAAATGTTACATACCAAATATGAAACCTCTAGGCCTTGCAATTTCAGAGAAGACTTTTAAAGTCATTTTGTATAATTTAGGTCTTTCTAAACCATGTGAGCCATGTGGTGTGGCCAGTTTTGACCCTAGGGATATCATTTGAACAATCTTTGTACAGGACCACTAAACAATGTTACATACCAAATATGAAACCTCTGGGCCTTGCGGTTTCAGAGGAGAAGATTTTTAAAGTCATTTTGCTATTCAAGTCAACATAAACCTTGTGACCCCCGGGGTGTGGCCAGTTTTCACCCCAGGGGCATCATTTGAACAATCTTTGTAGAGGACTACTATACAATGTTACATACCAAATATGAAACCTCTGGGCCTTGCGGTTTCAGAGGAGAAGATTTTTAAAGTGATTTTGCTTTTCAAGTCTATATAAACCATATGACCCTGGGGTGTGGCCAGTTTTGACCCCAGGGGCATCATTTGAACAATCTTTGTAGAGGACCACTATACAATGTTACATACCAAATATGAAACCTCTAGGTCTTGCGGATTCAGAGAAGAAGATTTTAAAAGTTATTTTGCTATTGAAGTCTATATAAACCATGTGAGCCCCGGGGTGTGGCCAGTTTTGACCCCAGGGGCATCATTTGAACAATCTTTGTAGAGGACCACTATACAATGTTACATACCAAATATGATACCTCTGGGCCTTGCGGTTTCCAAGGAGAAGATTGTTAAAGTCATTTTGCTATTTAAGTCTATATAAACCATGTGACCCCCGGGGTGTGGCCAGTTTTGACCCCAGGGGCATCATTTGAACAATCTTTGTACAGGACCACTATACAATGTTACATACCAAATATGAAACCTCTAGGCCTTGCAGTTTCACAGAAAAAGATTGTTAAAGTCATTTTGCTATTTAAGTCTATACAAACCATGTGAGCCCCAGGGTGTGGCCAGTTTTGACCCTAGAGGCATCATCGGATCAATCTTTCTAGAGGACCACTAAACAATGTTACATACCAAATATGAAACCTCTGGGCCTTGCGGTTTCAGAGGAGAAGATTTTTAAAATCATGTTGCTATTTAAGTCTATATAAACCATGTGACCCGCGGGGTGTGGCCAGTTTTGACCCCAGGGCATCATTTGAACAATCTTTGTAGAGGACCACTTTACAATGCTACATAGCAAATAGGAAACCTCTGGGCCTTGCGGTTTCAGAGGAGAAGATTTTTAAAGTCATTTTGCTATTCAAGTCTATATAAACCATGTGGCCCCCGGGGTGTGGCCAGTTTTGACCCCAGGGGCATCATTTGAACAATCTTTGTAGAGGACCACTATACAGTTTTACATACCAAATATGAAACCTCTGGGCCTTGCCGTTTCAGAGAAGATTTTAAAGTAATTTTGCTATACAAGTCTATATAAACCATGTGACCCTCGGGGCGTGGCCAGTTTTGACCCCAGGGACATAGTTTGAACAATCTTTGTAGAGGACCACTAGACGATGTCAGATATCAAATATGAAAGCTCCAATCCTTGTGGTTTCAGAGAAAAGTTTTCAGTTTTTAAATCTATTTTTAGCTCTTGTGACCTACATATGCAGTGGACCGGAACGATTTGAACAACTTTGAAAGAGGGTCACCCAAGGATCATTCCTGTGAACTTTGGTGAAAATCTGTCCAGCGGTTTAGGAGGAGAAGTTCTTTGAATGAAAATGTTGACACGACGGACGACGGACAAAAGGCGATTCTAAAAGCTCACCATGAGCAGGTTGTGCTCAGGTGAGCTAAAAACATGGACTAAATTTGACCAAATATTTGCCGTGAATCATTATCAGGTTTACGAAACGCGATAGCCAATTAAAATCTTGTTTGGTAAAATGAATAAGAATATTTACCGGCGGAAATAAGTAAATTATTTTTGGACCAAAAATATGTAGGGTCGGTAGCAAAAGTAAAGGGTCGGTCAGGAGACCAGAAACGGAACTATTTTGGGGGGGGGGGTCTAATCTCTTAAGACGCTCCAAAAATACAATCTTTGCTAATAAAACAATAATTATACACATAATGTGGCATGCAGTTTAATTTAATTGTATGCGGTTAGATGTTTAAAGTTTTATGTTTAAATTTTAATATCAAACCCAAATAGTCAAGATGCTAAGTCGCAGATTATATATTTCAAAGTGTCTACCTTGTTTTTATTGTCATTCAATAATAATGTACATGTACCTAAAAGTAAATGTTATAAATATTTATACAAATGGTGCAAACAAACAGTATACAGACAGTATCAATAAAAAGTGTTTGTTTGTTTGGATTTTTCGCTGTTTTTAACAGCATTTCAGTCATATCACGGCGGTTAATTAACCTACTTACACTCTTCCTGGGCAAGTTTAGCTGACCTAAGCGGTTTACCAGTACTAAGTGCACATTCCTATGCCAGTAACTGACAACTGCCCTACTTGAATCAGAGGCAGGGGGAGAATGGCCGTAGAAATAATTTCATGACCAATCCCCACACAAGTTATGTGGCCGGGCTGGGGTTCGAACTCACGATCCCCGGATTGACAGTCCAGCACTCTACCAACTGAGCTAGCCAGGCCCGACAATAACAGAAAACCGCTTGAAATATTACTTAAACCACAAATACGATTTGGATTTCTATCTTGTTTCCACTTATCCAGCCAAATTGCCAAATATCTTAACCATTCTATTATAGTGTGTGGATCAAGGACAGTGGTCTCAATTAGTTTAAATCTATTTATTTTAGCTCTATTTCATCGAAAGCCTAAAGCTTATTGAGACACTCTCGAGTCTGTTTCCTTGGTAGAACCAGTACTTGGTGTCTTTGAGGGAGATCTTGACAACGCTCCCAGAGTGGGGATTGAACCCGGGACCTCCCGATCGCTAGGCGGACACCATTTCCACAATGCCACCGCGACCTCAATTGTGTGGTCTCAATTGGTACAAGCCTGTAAGCCCTGAGCTGGTAAAATTTGAAATGGGCTTGCTCAGACTCTCAGGCTGGCTTGTTATATTTTGTTGCTCTCAAGTGAAAATATACAAGTAAGCCAAACTGCATATTCCAATGACTGCAAGGCATGAAAAAAAACCTCCCCCATAAACCCTCTTAGTACTGTTTTATTTTTTATTTTTTTTTAGTTATGTTTTTTCAACTTTGGACACTTACTCTGCACTGGCTTGTTTTCCTTTCCTTTCGCAGGCTTTTTGCTTGTTTTTTCATCAGCATAGTTCTCAATCATTGACTTCACAGTCTTCTTGGACTTTTCCGACTCGTCAAAAGTCTTCATCACCCTTTTAAATAAATCAACAGTAATTTTTCCATTTTGCATTAACTAGCATTGCTTTATGCTGAAAACATGATAATAATTAAAAGCTTTTCATACATGTCTGTTTTGTAACAGTTTTAGTAGGCCTAATTAGTTGCACACTAATATGAATTTGGATATTTATTTAAAACCTGTACTTCAAACATGAAATTATGGAATGTCACTTACATAAACTGATAATCAATGACTTTGTTCAATTCCATTGTTATTGAGCCAGTCTGTGACTGTAGAACAAAATGACCAGGGCCTTATTTCAGAGGCTGGGTACTATGCCCTTGTTTTTAATAATTATTTGTTTTATTACTACTTTTTTTTTGGGGGGGGGGGGCATTTTGGATAGGTGGAATATCTAGGCATAAAGTCAAAATTTCAGGAAAAGCAAAATAATTTTAAGAAGCTTTGTTAGAGGATGACATCACATGCTATATATAAGGTTAAAACTGCCCTGATGGCATACATTGTTCTCATTTCACCTACCGTCCTTTTTGCTGTTTCTTCCTTGTCTCTTGTTCGATATCAAAGAGGATTCTGTCAAAATCTTGCTGGAAATCGAAATTCTGTGACAATGCTCCATTCTGCAGATCATCTTTGTATTTGTCTCTAAATTCAAGTTGGATGGTGTCTAGAAACTTGTCTATATAAGACAATTGAAGTATCTTTTGATAAGCAACCTGCAATTAAATACCATTCATAAGAAAACAGTTGATTATTTTAAGTAGTCAGCACCTTACTAGTATAACCTTTGATTTTCAATAGAGTTTTGTAACAAATACTTTATGATGTATGTATTCAAAATTTTAATTTCCAATACTATAATACATATCACCCAGCTTATGCAGATTAATTTTCACAGAATAGAAATAATATATTGTGTATCGGATCCATTTTTAAAGTTTCAATCCTATGTTTTAAAGGTTGTAATGTCAGGCTCAAGATGCACCACTATTGTTAAAGGTTATCAAGAATGGTTGTCTTATGCAAGGTTAAGGTTATCAAGTATGGTTGTCTTATGCAAGGTTAAGGTTATCAAGTATGGTTGTCGCAAGGTTAAGGTTATCAAGTATGGTTGTCTTATGCAAGGTTAAGGTTATCAAGTATGGTTGTCTTATGCAAGGTTAAGGTTATTAAATATGGTTGTCTTATGCAAGGTTAAGGTTATCAAGTATGGTTGTCTTATGCAAGGTTAAGGTTATCAAGTATGGTTGTCTTATGCAAGGTTAAGGTTATTAAATATGGTTGTCTTATGCAAGGTTAAGGTTATCAAGTATGGTTGTCTTATGCAAGGTTGCCACTAAGAAACAGTAATACTAATAGCTTTTATTAATTATTAATAGCTTTTAAAATACATGTCATTTTGAACAGAAGCTTTCCCAAAAATATGTTAAAATAAGCTTAAGTTACAAACAATTTCAGGAAAATTAAAAGCTATGAAATAAATCCATTATAAAACAAATAGAAATAAGAACTTCATGGTTTAACCAGTACACTATTTTAAGTTTTTGTTAGTACAAGTTGTTACAGTAAAAAACGTGTCAGATAAGACACTGACAAATGTCTGACATACCACATATACAAGCTCAAATGTCTGACATACCACATATACAGGCTCAAATGTCTAACATACCACATATACAAGCTCAAACTCATTGTCAAGCTTGTACTGAAGTGTCAATGCTTCATGAGTAAACTGGTTACTGCCACTCCTCTCCTGAAACAAAACTGTCAAATTGTAACTTATGTTTTAAAAAAACAACAACAACATGACATTGTGCCTTTAAATCGTCATACACATTACTTGAATGTGTAGCAGACAAACTGTTCTCATTCTGATTCATATTATCATACCTTGGAAAATGTCTTCCCTGTATTGAACTACTACACTAATACCCAGCCTTATTACCACCTTGCTAAATTGTAAACTTTTAGAAAGACTGCTTTCCTATTATATTTAAAAGGCAGCAAAACACTGATTATATGGGAACCTCCTAATAGGCCTATTTTATATTATGACCAGAAATCCAAGACCAAGTGTCATTTGGTATTTGGTTGTTCACTGTTTACAGCATCAATTAACAGCACGCACTTAAGCACCTTTAAGACAAATTTTTTAAACTGTTGGGGGTTGATGGTGGGAATATATATATAAATATCTCATCTTACAAATCTTAAAAGTTGAAAAACTTCTCTGCAAACAATCAACATTAAATGTGCTAAAAAGACACTTAAGCATTGATGCAGATTTTTATCCTTTAAATGCCTCAGTGAGGATCTTTTAAGTCCATGTTTCACAGATTACATATACTGGTAGGTTGCACAAGTTGGCTTTTGACATATTTTTTTCCCCCTTGATTTGTAAAAAATATTAAGCCCCGCAGTAGCATAACTTGCAGTCTCCGTGAAACACCGTCGGACCCAGGACATTGTTGATAAAAATGCGCGAGGTCCGGGAAAAACTGTCCGATTGGTCCTTGTGTCCGGTGGAAATTTCGGTCAAAAATATTTTATGACTGCGATTGCTGTATGTTTCCACAACAGTCATAAAGTCATACTTGAGTGTCACCGATTGTGTTGAAGATGTTGAATGGACTTTGACAAATAAGATATTGTTTATATCATATTTAAATGTTTCTTGCAAAAAATAAGTGGCCAGTAATAGTTTGTCTGGGCCAGTAATATTTGGGGCATTACCGGTCCTCTTGCCCGGCAATAAATTCACAACTTTCGCCGAGACTGAGCTTGTAATGTTAGCGCTGGGCAAATATTAAGGCAATTCTAGTCCGTATATATGTATGGTCTGAAAACAGGGTCTGTATTGTCTTGTCGGTATAATCCATGGTTTGTATAGTTAATGATCTGCATGGTCAGTCCGTACACTGGTCAATTACAACGGTCTTTACATAATTTGATCATTTTGTAATTTAAATTATCTTATATTTATAAAGAAATTAATAATTCAGTTCCAAACGGCTTGTTTATTTGAAGTAATGTTGGCTTTTTTGGTCCAGTATTTAATTTCACGTCTATTACAGTTTATAATCATTACAAGAATATGTATTTAAAAAATCATATTTAAAGGAATCATTTCATGTCAATATATTTGTATGCTCCTTGTAAACAATATAAACTATTAACGTTTCAAAACATGTCATATGGTGAAATAATAAATATAACAAAAAGGATATATACCTGTAAAATCACACTTTTAATGAGAGAATTAACTGGCGCAGTAAAAAACTGTGACGTTCCTTGAAAATACCAGAGGACGATACCTCCTTTACTAAATATTGTAAAGAAATCCAACATTTTTATTCGATTTCGCAGTACGTGTGTATTAACCGGAAGTTACGTTGCAAATGATCTTGATCAGATAGGCTATGTTTTATATCAAACGTCTCAATGTAACTTTTAAATCTACACCTTACTGTACTGGTTAATATCTACTTTATTGAACACTCAACTAGGCAACCTCCGCGCAGATTTTGACTGCTTCCGAGCGCATAGCACTATTCAAATCCCTGCCGTCATAACAAACCACGTGATGGTGATCGATTAAAATCTTCTAGATGTTATTTAAGGTTTTAATTAGTATATTTTCTTTTTCTTTTTTCATTATTGACTTCAAACGATATATAAAAAGTCCAATTATGTCTAAAATTGCACTGAGTTGCCTTAAATAAGTAACAGTTACAAACACGTAATCCTTCCAGATCCGGAAGGATTTTACTTAAGATGTCAGTGGTTACCGTTAACCGATAGGGGAGGTAACCAATGCGAGGAGTTTGTCAACTAGGATAGGTTTTAAAATAATTACACTTGTTTTCTGAAATCAATGCAATTCGATACACCGCCATAGTAATAATTTATCTTTTTTTTTATTGGAACACAATGTTACTTGTACACTTGACCGCCTTAAGAGTAATAACGATCGATATATAACTCAAAAGAAATTAATACATCTCTTGTTTTCCAAACCAAACGCAATGATGATGTGAAAATACATTTTATTTTAACCTGTGATCGTATAGCAATTAAAAGGGTTTAAACAAGAAATACAGCGACACCTCTTTATGTCTTTGACCCCATCTCTAGATGGTCAGCGTAGGGATCAAACGTTACCTACCGAATGTGTATATATTTGGATGGTTCTCTTAGCCAGTTTTATAAATATCGATGCGAGTACAATGTCTAGTTTCCCACTAAATGTCACACTATCAGTGTCGGTGGCACAGTTGTTCTCTAGTAGTCGGCTCATAACGTAACTGCGCTCGACAAAAATAAGCGCTGGCCGGTAGATCTAGATTGCACACACAAAATAATCGATGTGCAAAAGTATCTTGCAAGTTCTGCGGTGGATATTAATATTTTTTGTAGAAATGTTGTTTTCAAACATGTTTGCAACTAAAATTAATTTTTTTTAAATCTTAATTACTTTTATAATCATAAGGTCACGTACACAAATATAATATATCACTCGCATTAACCGTAACATATGCCTGCACGTGTTGTGCTCTGAAGACCATTCAGTCAACCAAATGAATTAAGCTAAAGCAGCTGAAGTTTGCGCAATGAACTGTTTGATGGCAGCTGAAGTTTGCGCAATGAACTGTTTGATGGCAGCTGAAGTTTGCGCAATGAACTGTTTGACGACAGCTGAAGTTTGCGCAATGAACTGTTTGATGTTCTGTTCGCGGTTACGGTGTGTGTCTACTTTTTAAATTTTAAAAGGAGGACATTGTACAATAGCTTCCGATGACAGGAACATATATCAATCGAGTTTGAATGAAACGTCAACAATTTTAACAAAAGTTCATTTTGGTTCCTTGGTATTTTACACAAATAGTGTAAACGTTACCACTGTTATGCATTTCTACTAACTGTTAAGCACTTACAGGATACACATGGCTCAAAATTAATTGATGTTCAGTGTTCATGCATTAATGTTAAAAATGATCTGACAAGATAAAGAATATTATTGAAACTATACCGTATATATAACGCCGTTCATTGGAACCTAACTTGACAGCAAATTTTAGCATTCTTTTAATTATTACTTACATAAGCGACATTGGTACTCACAATATTGGCGAGCGCTCAAGTTTTTGCAAAATTCTAAGTCTATTCTTTATTCTCAAGTCAAAGAATGTGTTGGTGAATACTTATTGTAGTACGTTACGTTCTAATACACTAAGGATTTAAAGGTCCTCATGATTGATATTTTCAACAACATTTAGCTGAGTTACATTTTTAGCTCGACTATTCGAAGAATAGGTGAACTTTCCTACTACCCCCGACGTCGGCGTCCGCGTCTGAATTTGGTTAAAGTTTTTATTCAAAAGTCTTGTAACTTCAAAACTACATAAGTTATTTACTTGAAATTTCAAATATAGCTTTGTCATGAACTCCAGTATCAGGATGAACATTCCCCATAACTCTGTTTTTTATTTTTACAGAGTTATGCCCCTTGTTCACATAGTTTATATTCAACATTTGTGTAACTTCAAAACTACATAAGTTATTCACTTGAAACTTGGAATTTACCCTTGTCATCAACTCTAGTATCAGGGGCAATACTACCCATAACTCTAGTTTGCATTTTGACAGAGTTATGCCCCTTTTTCACTTAGATTTTCTGTTTAAAGTTTATATTCAAAAGTTTTGTAACTTCAAAACTACATAAATTATTAACTTTAAACTTGGAACTAACCTTTGTCATCAACTCTAGTATCAGGGGCAACATTACCCATAAATCTGTTTTGTATTTTGACAGAGTTAGCCCACTTTTTACATAGACTTTGTTCAAACAATTTATAAACTATACAAGGCTTCACTTAAAAGTTTTGTATTTTAACAAATTGATGCCTCTTCTACTATCCAAAATATGTACCAACTGAATTACTTCGAATAGTCGAGCACGCTGTCGTCTGACAACTCTTGTTACCCTTGTTGGCTCGACTATTCGAAGAATATGTTAGCTTTCCTACTACCCTCGGCGACGGCTTCGGCGTCCGCGTCTGAATTTGGTTAAAGTTTTTATTCAAAAGTCTTGTTACTTAAAAACTACACAAGTTATTCACTTGCAGTTTGGAATATACCATTGTCATCAACTCCAGTATCAGGGGCAACATTCCTCAGTCTGTTTTGTATTGTAACAGAGTTATGCTCTGTTTTCACATAGATTTTCATGTTAAAGTTTATATTTAAAAGTTTTGTAACTTCAATAGTACATAAGTTATTCACTTGAAACTTGCAATATACCTTTGTCATCGACCACACATGTTAGGGGCAACATTCCATATAACTCTGTTTTGTATTTTGACAGAGTTATGCCCATTTTTCACATAGATTTTCTGGTTAAAGTTAATACTCAACAGTTTTGTAACTTCAGAACTACATAAGTTATTCACTTGAAAATTGGAATATACCTTCGTCATCAACTCCAATATCAGGGGCAGCATTCCCTATAACTCTGTTTTGAATTTAGTCAAAGTTATGCCCCTTTTTCACATAGATTTTCTAGTTCAAGTTTATATTCAAAAGTTTTGTAACTGCAGAACTACAGAACTTGCTCAAATTGAAACTTGAAATATTTGTTATCAACTCCAGTGTCAGGGGCAATATTCTCTATAACCCTGTTTTGTATTTTGTCAGAGTTATGCCCCCTTTTCACATAGATTTTCTGTTCGAGTTTAGATATATATATATATATTCAAAACTTCTGTAACTTAAGAACTACATAAGTTATTCACTTTAAAATAGGAAAATAACTTTTGTTATTAACTCCATTATCAGGGGCACCTCCCTATAACTATGTTTTGCATTTTTACAGATTTATGCCCCTTTTTTCACATAGATTTTCTGGTTAAGGTTTATAGTCAACACTCTTAGAACTTCAAAACTACAAAAATTATGAACTACATAACTTGGAATAATTTGGTGAAGTAATTGCCATAACTCAGTTTTGTATTTCAACAAATTTATGTCCATTTCACTTTCTAAAATATGTACCAACTGAAATACTTCGAATAGTCGAGCGCACTGTCCTCTGACAGCTCTTGTTCTATGTGCAATTTAACGTCCTCAAACGTTTGTTCTTTTGAGGCTGATTTGTGAAAAATTCTCTTTAAAATTTAAGGGACATTTTCAAAACCTAAATAGAAATGTTCAGATCCTTGTTGTAGACGCTAAACTTTGACTTTAAAAGCAAACGGTAGATTTATCAAAATGAGAAATGAAACTGCTGGTAATGACATGCATTTGAATGCGTGGTTGAATACTTTTATATTTCAATTGTCAGCCAAATTACGTAACATCAGTTTTGTTTTTAATTTGAATGCGGTTCTGATTTTGCAAATGTAAACTTGTGACGTATAAAATTCAAACAGTCTGTTAACCAAACATGTACGTATTATTTGAAATGTAGAAAAAGACGCTATAGATTTATACCTTACACTCTGTACACTACGTACACGACATGCGTTAAAGTACGAACATACTTATGTATAGTTGTAACTAAGTGCATTTCTGATCTTACAAAAAAGTAAATGTACATGAATGACCTACTTTTCGGGAAGTTACAAATTTATTTTCGATATATACTTCCTGGTTGTCACGTTTCCGTGTAAAGGGAGAACCGATCGCAGGCGCGTGTCCAGGCTCACGCTCGTACCCGTCGTTATAAAATGTGGGTTATAGTGACCCAAATGCATGCATATGATGCCTAACCATACATGAGTTAAGTCAATGTCGATCAGTTGGATAATACTATTATTTTAAAACCGACTTATAAAAGTATATAGCCGTTTTTTTCACACCATCATACTAACGCCTACAGCTTTTAGTGCGAGCGGAAAATGGGGCTTATCCGACAACTGGAACATAGCTACGCCCCTGCTTTTTACTCTTAATTTCAAGACATCTGCTGACTTCTGGCTACAGGGACTTCTGTACACACTAGCGGATCCAGGGGGGGGGGGGAGCGCATCCGGCGCGCGCCCCTCCCTAAAACTGCTGTACTATACATATATGAGCATATATAAAAGGGTCCAACTGGAAATATATGCTAAAATTTTGTTCGCTCGCTTCTTTCGCTCATCTCGTCAAAGATACACATCAAATTTAGTAAAACATACCCGACTTAGCCCGACCCCTACGATTTCTTACGTACACCGTAGTACCGGCGCAAAAAGTTAATCGAAAACGATAAACTATAGACAATGGGTATATATATCTTATTTGTAAATGATATTTGTTTAATTCATATATTATGTAAAGATATAACATGAAAAGTAGAGGGGAGTCCAAACCGTTGGCTCCGATTCCTGGCGATTTCAGAGTTTTACCGGCACCATGATTTGTGTGAGCGAAATTTACAAAACAGTCGGAATCACTTGCCTTATTAGTTCACAACGCAATCATATGAGTATATTTCACAATATTTAGTGTAAAACATGTTCGTCTGTCTGTCCGTTAGTTCGTTTCGATAAAACAAAAACATGCTGCATAGCACACGTGAAGACAACTGGATGACTTTGAACGTGCGAGTTATTAAAATGTAATGACATTCACTTCGAAAAGAGACCATGCATAACACATCGGCAAGTGAAAAATACAAATAATTCTCGATGTTACAATTGTGTGTTTTTGAATGTAGTCAGCTACGGATTTTACGTGTTTAAAGATGTTTCTGATATAACATTGAATGTCAAATACGAATTTAGTGGACAAGCACATCAACAAGGGCAATTTACTGCCACAACAGGTGGGTGGCATACAGATGAACCAACATATGTCATTCGAACATAATACGGTGAAGTATTAATTTATTCAGTGAAACAAAGTGCATTTGATGACGATGATGATGATGCACGATCAAAAGTTTAAGCCCCCCCCCCCCCAACCCGAAATCCCGGACCGGTCCTTGTACACCAAACCTAGACGCAATTACACTTTGTTTACCAGGTAAACGATAATCCTTCTAACAACAACTTTATGCAACTGGACATGTAGCCTTGTTCAACGTTTGTCAGCAGTGTGTATGGCGAATATAGACGGTTTAAATTTTGTTAATAATGAATGATAAACCATTTAGTGAAAATAGGGGTAAATGTGATTTTCTGTTTATAAACACGCTGCGATCGTCTGTGGTATGGAGGTTATTATGTGCGCACGTGTACATCACTACATGTATCATTGTATGAGTGCGTTTATTTCGTAATGCTCGTTACAAATGTCTAGATCTATACTTCATTCCAAAATAATTCTTTAAACGTATAGATATTTTATTGTTATTACAACTGTTACTAACTGTTGCGCATCATGTATTTTCTTAATTAAAACTGCAAAATATACAAATATGTAAATCAAACAAGGTTATAATTTTTATATTCAAAAATTGAAACAGACTATACATAATAAGGCATTTTGCGCCAAACACGATTGGTCTATTTTTAGTTTTCAGATCGCTGCGCTGCGCATATACGAGGGAAAACCCGTTGCTGCAAATTGGGAAATTTGTATTGGTTACTTCAAGTCACGTGTCATATTGGAAAGCCCTGACCGTCTGATTTCTTCGCCTTCTGGTTAATGTGGGATTTTTGTTTGGAATACTCAGTGATTAGTGTTTTATATACATGAAGGGTTAATTGAAAATGAATGGTTTCGAGACTTAATGGTTAGATTATAACAAATGATTACAACGATGGTGAACAACACTCGTAGAAAGAGGTCTACAGCAAGCAATGGCCGTCGAGAGGAAAAACCAAATGTTTCAGAGGTCACGAGTGAAAAAGAAGAAAACGATAGACTAGAAGCTGCTAGTGTTTTGTCTTCATTTATATTTCTGCCACCTAAATCGGATCAAAATGAAAATTCAGTGGAGAAAACAGAAGAAAGAACATCAAATCCGACAAGTGCTAACTTGACCTATTTACCGAATTCCCAAAACTCGGGAATTCCTGTTTCGCCACATCACCGAACACAAGGGCGACAATCCAGAAGGGGGCGTGGCAAAACTAGTTCGTCTGCTAGTGCCCACGAAAAAAAGACGTCAGAATTAATCGCTCAGTTAAATTCTCATTTGAAAAAGCATCCGATTTTAAGTTTACCACAAAATCAGAATAATGTCGACAAACTATTAGGTAAAGACATTGTGCCATTAGATGTTAGCTCAGGAAGAGGTTCTAAATATCAGTCACATAACACAGAAGTGGCCGTTACGAAATCAGTAGCCTCAGCCTTGAGACAAGCCGTTTCAAACAACTTAAAAGCCGCGCAGCCAGCTTCAAAAGTTAATGATCATGTTTCAAACCCAGCTAATAGTGACCATGTGTCCGACCCAATTAAAGTTGAGAGCTGCGAGGTTGATATTGCTGCCAAAAAGAAAGAGGGTTCAGATACAAACTTACCCCTTAAGAAAAGGAGGCTAATTGGTGTAGATGCGGATAGTGAAAACCTTAACTCTGGTTTTGCATTGGTTTCAATGGGGTCATTGACATCTTGGCCAAAAAGCCTTGTGGAACTGCAACACTCTGTGGAACATTCTTCTAATCATGCTAAGGAGTGTGCACACTTTAAAGACAAGTCTGCAGGTATGCAATTAAACATTAAAATATATGTCATTATTACATCTATTACATTCATTGGCATTAAGGTAGACTTATTTAATACTTTTTGAAGCCCTTCTTTTTTAGTTGAATCTGTTGACATAATTTGAAGCAGCAGCCCAGAAATATGTACTAAAAATAAAACTTTGCAGAAGTCGTTTCTTATGGACATCTTACCAATCAAAGTACAAAAAAACGCATTGATATTGTTTAAATAATAACGTTTTGGTAGCTTTTTTATCGCGTATATTCTGTATGCGATAACTGGTGATGCCTCGGGAGTAAATCAGCGTGTATACTCTATGCGGATGGAGTCGCGGTACGGACGGTGTCACGGTAAACAATAAACGTCGTCTAGTGATCATTTCTTGTAAACAAAACCCACGTCTTTTCCTAGTCTCGGCTTCTTAGTATGAAAACTATCAGAAAATGCATAGAATATTGCAAAGTACATTCTTTTTTGTTTAAACATGCTTGTATAATGCATTTCTTCTTAGAGTCTCGTCCGATTTCATTGCAGAATTTAATAAGATATTGTTTTTACTCTGTCGTCAAATTAGTAGAAGTATTTCCCCGTGGGTTTTGTGCATAAGTTATTTCCTTTCCGGTAATAAAGGTTATACTGTACACTATTTATTTTCAAAATTGGCAAGGATTGCTTCCCTTGTAACCGATTACCGCGACTCCGTCGTGCAAAATGTCAAATTTAACTTATAGAACGTGTTGTGTTGTTTGGTGTTTTGCAGGGATTCGAAATGAAATAAATTGTTTATTTGTTGTTTGCCATGTGTGTTTAAGACATTTTTACACCTTATAATCGTTTATTAAAAGTTGTGTTATCTTTCCATTTTGGTTATTCAAAAAATCGTTAGTACCGCGACTCCACCGTAACACAGGATACATTAGTGTGTATTGCGTTCGAACCAAGCGTTTTCGAATAGACATAAAATGCCTTTCGTAAATTAGAAACAGTTTTCAGTCACAATAAACGTCATTTACGTTCATTAGAACTGATGCCAATTTCAAATATATTGAATTATATTTTATCGACTGTGGCTTTAATTGTAAACAAGTTGGCTTCAATTGAGAATATATATATGAGAAGTATTAGTTTACTATTACAATGTGTTTCGATGTAATACATGTAATCTATACATGCGACCCAGCTTTATAGATCTACATTTAATAAAATACTACAATTATAGACAACAGGCAAGGAAGTACATGTATGACTCGGAAAATTAACCTGACACAGACCTCTATGCATGAATATATTATAAAACAATTTAATGAAAACAAAATGATTTTTTAGTAGTAATAAAATCATGACATTAATTCATTTCAATATTTGCTGCTGAAAATACTGTTGTTATGCCAGTGTTTTTTTCTGACCTTTTTCATTTTTTGGGGTGGGGGGCCCTTCAGACGGGGAATTTTATGGCAAAGGGGATTTTTTTCTAAAGAAAAGCATTTAAACATTTTTATATTCTACTTTGTTATAAAACATTAATCAATTGTTGTGCTACAAATGATAACTTAGATTACGTACAAACTTGGTTTGATAAAAATTTGCTTGGATTGTTTTACAAAAATTCTCTATCTTGGTCAATTTTTGTCCGATTTTGGTCATGTATTTTTCCAAAATAAGCTTACATTCTGAGGGGAATTTTAAAGTAAATATAGGGGAAAAATATATACTTGTTTAGCAGGGGATTGGGGCTATATTTTGGCCCAAAATGGGCCCTAAAAACACTGTATGCGACGAATGTAAATGGCCACAACATCAAGGCACACGAACTGAGCCTAGGTATATTATGATTATAATTTCTAGCATTTAATTGTGCTAATAGATTTGTCAGTTCACAAATGTCAGGCTAATTTTTCCGAGCGATGCTTTAAAGTTTACATAAAAATATATGAGTTAAAAGCCGATGACTAAGATCAATATTTATCTAGATATAATTACTTAAATTTAAATATAGTATACAAAATAAGTGCCTTTACTTCAGTGCTTCCTTCCTTGTGTTACTTCATCTACTGGTATCCAGGCAGACACATTGTATGTAAAATATGCAGTACGGTATATGTACAAATGCAGTAATTATTTGCATATAAGCACTGAAGGAAGTAAGATTACAAACTAATGTCTATATTGATCCATAATCTGATGTCTATATTGACCTATAAACTAATGTCTAGATTGATCTATAATCTAATGTCTAGATTGACCTATAAACTAATGTATAGATTTATCCATAAACGAATGTCTAGACTGACCTATAAACTAATGTCTAGATTGACCTATAAATTAAATAATGTATAGATTGACCTATAAACTAATGTCTAGATTGTCCTATAAACTAATGCCTATATTGACCTTTAAACTAAATAATGTCTAGATTGACCTATACAATAATGTCTAGATTGACATAGAAACTGATGTCTAGATTGACCTATAAACTAATGCCTATATTGACCTTTAAACTAAATAATGTCTAGATTGACCTATAAAATAATGTCTAGATTGAAATATAGGTTAATGTCTAGCTTGACATATAGGTTAATGTCTAGATTGACATATAGGTTAATGTCTAGATTGACGTATCAACTAAATAATGTCTAGATTGACCTATAATTAATGGCTAGATTGACCCTAGTTCAACTTACGCAAATAACACCATGATGAGACAGAGTTACCACTAACTATGGTACATGTATTATTGTATGATCATATATTGATGTACAGGTAGTAAGAAGTCTTGACAAGTTGGTAGTAGTTGCTACCAAAATTCAGTACATTATTCTTGTTTTGTGTGTACCCTTAAGTCTGAAGAAATATGTCATACTGGTTCAGTACTTAAATCAGATCGACTACATTTACTGCAGTAGTTATTGAGAAAAATGTGATAACTATTAAAATGATTTATTTTTATATACATGATAACCACAGCGCATAATTATATATTTTAACTTTTAACAAATGCGCAAGATACAAACTTCTTGACCTTTGATTAAATTGATTTAAATCACAAACTGTTCCAGATCTAGACAAAAGTTGCCTCGTCTCAAAGTGGTTTCACAAGATCAGGGCTTTCATTAACTTTTGAAAACTGGAAGTTTGAACTTCCTGGCCTCTGATTTTGGAGGTTTTGCTCATCATATTTGGAAGTTTTGAGAGTATTGAGCTTCATAAGTCCTGAGTATTTCAGAAATGAAATTAAGTAATGGATAAAATTCAAGGTGTTTTTAAGGCCAGTTCTTTTTCATCAAGTGTTTATATGCCAATTGTTAACATTTAGATAAATTACTTAATTTTTCTTCTAACTTGTTCATCCTTACATGATGGAACTTCCATGGCTGAAATTTTGGAAGTTCTGCAACTTCCATGGCTGCAATTTTGGAAGTCCTGTGACAAAAACTGGGAGAAAATTACTCCCAAACTTCCCTTAATGGAAGTCCTGCAAGATGTTATATTAGATTTGGTTTCACTATGTAAATTTGTATATATCTATATTTATCTTAACATAGCATTTGTACCAGACAAGGATACCCAAGATACCATAATTAAACAAGTAATTATATTCATATTTATGATATTTTTATGTTACATTGTGAAAACACAATTAGTATTTTTAGCTGTTTTAAATCCCTATTTACATGGAAACCCCAAGGCTTGTTGTTAAGTTGTGGTAACATGTAGATCTTCACATACACGAAAACATAAACCCACACGGCACACTTCCTATTGGCCACTAAATAGAATGCCACTTATCAGCGGTGAAAAATGTGAATGTTTATGCAACTCTCCTGGTGCTATAATTAGAAATTACCACTCTTCATAATCCCATAGTCTGTTTCGGTATTCGATAACCTACTGTATTTAGTTCTATTAGAGCAGGAAGCAACTTTTATTTAAAGAATATTTATCAAAGGAAATTCACAGTAAAGTACTCTTTTTCACACACAGTTTTAGGATCATAGTTCCTTGTTTGGTGTAAAATAAAAGTACGAGGGCTGTTTGATAAATTTGCGGAAAAGTACTCTATTTCTTCTACCTTAGGTGATTTTATCGAAAAAAAAATACATCTTGAGATACGTTTACTTTTGACTTACGTTTAAAACAAAAATTATAGTGATACATAGAACATTTAATTTTATATGGAACATTGAACAATAGTACTGTACTGTGTAGTACTTTAAGCATGCCGAAGTCAATTTAACGTCGCCTAAACGTCGCCTAAACGTCAAATTGAAGAGTGCGGTTTACTTTCTCGACATAGTCACCACCTGTAGCCAACCACACTTTCTGTATATGCACCCATTGGTCAAATGTTACCTTGAACCTATCCTTATTAAATGATGAAATAATGTCTCGCGATTTGTTGCATAGTTCTAACAATGTATCAAAGCGTTGTCCTCTCATTTCATTCTTAAGTTTGGGAAGTTCGGACTGTAGGGAGGTTTTCTTCTGTCCCTAAATCGCGCATGCTATTTGTACACAAATGTCTTTCCACACTTAGGTAATGTATCCGAGTTTTTTTATTTGTTTAAATGTTTCCGCTGGAGATAGTTTGAGTCACCGTTCAACACAATGCTTTCAAACTTGCAGGAAATGACATCGAGACGTGATGCAAACATCAAGCGCTTTCGCGCCAAAAATGCATGACGTAAGACTAGTTACCAGCGCTTTTAGTGCGCTTCAAATGTTTGAATACCGGCGTGCTTCAAGTCGCTAAATAGCGGTTGCTATCGATACCACTAAAACTTCCATCAATTACAGAAAATAAAGACCCATTTTAAATTATCATAGGATATGTGTCAAACAACTTGTGCATGTGTTTTCATTTAAGTTGATTGGAAAATAAACTTTTGAGAAGAGAATTCCGCGAATTTATGAAACAGCCCTCTTATATTGCTTCTATTGACAAAGAGAAGTTGGACAATTGCCAAGTGTGTTAAATAACACATGTACATATCTTAATCATAGAGCTTTCTTAAAAAAAGTTTGATAAAGCCAAGGTTTTCAGAAAATCGCTTGTTGTTTGCTGAACTCTTTATTTAACAAATTTTAACAGATAAGCAGTTTTCAGTTTGAAAGTGCAATGATTGTCCTGTATGTGTTTTTAGCCGGGTTTTTCAATGAAAAATCTCGGCTTATAGATTAGCGAAAAACGGTCGGTTGGGCGGGCGGTCGGGTGGGCGTTGCGATGTTGTTAACAATTTGCGTTAATGTTTTGTATTCCTGTCATATTTTCAAAAGTTCTTGGTCAATCTTCATGAAACTTTACAGAAATGTTCCTTGGATGGTCCTCTACCAAACCTGTGAAAATGGTTGTGCTTCACTGCACAAGATGGCCGCCAGAGCTCAAAATAGAATTATGTCTAAACGCCATTTTCTTCTAAACCTTTGGCTAGATTTTCATATAATTTTATACAAATGTTCGTTTAGTGTTCCTCTACCAAACTTATTCAAATGGTTCCGCCTTACTGCCCTTACTGCGCAGAATGGCCACTAGAGCTAAAAATATCATTTGCATTAAAGTTTTGTTTTCCTGTAATATTTTAAGAAAGTCCTTCATGAAACTTTACACAAAGGTTCCTTGGATGGTCCTCTACCAATCCTGTGAAAATGATTCCGCTTCGCTGCACAAGATGGCCCCAGACCTAAATATAGAAATATGTCTAAACGCCAATTTCTTCTAAACCTATGGCTTGATTTTCAAATAATCTCACACCAATGTTCGTTTAGTGGTCCTCTACCAAACTTATTCATATGGTTCTGCCTCACTACAAAAGATGGCTGCCAGAGCTAAAAACGGAAATATATCTAAAAGCCAGTCTCTCTAGTCCACACATTTTTCCCATTTTATTTTGAGAGCAAATTTTTGCCAGGTCTCGCAAAACTGCATACATTTTAGATCATTGATATGAAACTTCCATACTTCTTCACCAATATTGACTTGTACATGTACCCCCATCGGCAAAATAAAAAATCCGGCTTTAATGCGGTTTCCGCATTTTTCTCTTGTTTAACATTATTAATTTGCCATCTTTACTCTTTAGTAGTTGATATATATGATATTATATAGTTTCAGACTATGATTACAATGCAGGCCTTTTTTTATGCCATTTTTGGGGCCGAAATTCGGCCCCATTCCCCTAGTGAAAAAGTATACATTTTTCCCCAGTTTAATCCTAAACCTTAGTGGGATTTTGCCCACTTACACTGCATGTGTAGAGAGGCTGTTCAGCCTGATGAACTCTATCTCTACACCATCAAGAAGTACTGGGGGGGGGGGGGGGCAAGTCAAGCTTGAGGCCCTGATAGGAATGTGCTGTTGTGAAACAGATCTATTGAAGACAGACATTGAAAGTATTATGAACATGTTCAAGCCTTGTACCAGGGACATTGCCTTGTAAACAAAATTGCAATGTACTTCAAGCATATATTATGATTTGTAAACTAATACTACTGAATAAAGTGTGCTATTGTTGATATTTTAATAATCTGTAAAATTCCCCTATAAGACATATTTTTCCCTCTTGAAAGGACCCACCACCTTCCCCTAAACGCCAAAAAAAGGGCTGCAGTGTAATACTGACTAGTGATGGTGACCAGTGATGGTGACCTTGTGTTTATTCAATTCCCGACAGGCCACCAGAAACACAGCTATTATTTTTTGTACGATTTGTAGACTTTATCCTGTGCAACTGATGAAAAATGCTACACACCCACTAATAAATAAACGAGGCCAACCTGAAAAAATTGTTTATTTGACATTGCCTACCCACCGTTGCTGGTAACGGGTAGGTAGGTAGGTGATTTTTTGGGGGGAAAAAGAAAATGCAAATTTATTAATGAACCATTTAACGTCAAAATACAATGTATAGCGTATAACACAGACATTGCTTTTGATAATATAATCAAGTGTCTGTTGATATAACAAGAGCTTGCTAGCAATTATCTTTTATTAGACAATGAATGATGACGAACAGCCCGATGTTTTCACAACTTTGATAAAACATTATTTGAATTGCATTTTGATACGGCCTATTATAAGCAAGGGTCTAGCTTATTGGTATAGGGGACCTCTCCTGCGACGTCCCTCGTCCGTGTGCCGTCAACAAATTGTTTTGTCCTCACGCTGGAGACTTGACTTTTTATCCAATCTGAACCAGACTTGCACCGTTTGTGTATGATCATAAAATCTCGGTGGGGATTGTTATTGGGCCAGATCACACCAGTAACACTATAGTTATTGCCCCTTTTTCATGCAAAAAAGTGGAAAAATGCCCTTTCCAATATATAGACTTTATTTTCCATCCAAAATTAATCAAACATTCACAGTTGGTATTTGACCATCAGATCTCAGCAGACGCTAAAAATGGGCCAGATCGTGTTTCAAACTCCGGAGTTATTGCCCTTTCTTTATGAAAAAATATACACAAATGGACATTATTCAGGGTAGAGACTTCATATTTCATGTAATCTTCACCAGTCTTGTACAGTTTGTCTATGACCATGAGATTACAGTTGAAGTTGAATATAAACAAGATTGGACCAGAAACACCGGAGTTGTTGGCCTTTGTTTGTGAAAAAAAAAAATGCAAAAATGGACATTATTTAGGATAGAGACTTCATTTTTCATCCAGTCTTCATCAATCTTGCACAGTTTGTCTTGACATTATTAAGGATAGAGACTTCATTTTTATCCAATCTTCATCAATCTTAAACAGTTTGTCTATGACCATAAGATTACAGGCCAAGTTGAATATAAACAAAATCGGGCCAGAAACACCGGAGTAATTGCCCTTTGTGAAAAAACGAAACACAAATGGACATTATTCAGGATAGATACTTCATATCTGTGACCATAAAATTAAAGATGAAGTAGAAAATAAGCAAAATCAGGCCAGAAACACCGGATTTATAGCCCTTTGTTTGTAAAAAAAAAATATACAAAAATGGACATTATTCAGGATAGAGACTTAATTTTTCATCCAATCATTACCAATTGTGAATAGTTTGTCTATGAACGTAATATTACAGGTGAAGTTGAATATAAGCATGTTCGGGCCAGAAACACCAGAGTTATTCCCCCATGTGTGTGGAAAACAAGATCAACAAGTTATCAATGATTGGCTTGCACACACGATTTTTAGCTCGACTATTAGAAGAATAGGTGAGCTATCCTACTACTCCTGGCGTCTGCGTCAACGCCTGAATTAGTTAAAGTTTTCATTCAAAAGTCTTGTAACTTCAAAACTACATAAGTTATTCACTTGAAGCTTGGAATATACCTTTGTCATCAACTCCAGTATCAGGGGTAACATAACCCATAACTCTGTTTTGTTTTTTGACAGAGTTATGGACACTTTTTACATAGATTTTGTGGTTAAAGTTTTTGTTAAAAAAATGTAAGAACTATACAAGGCTTCACTTAAAAGTTTTGTATTTTAACAAATGTATGCCCCTTCCACTATCCAAAATATGTACCACCTGAAATACTTCGAATAGTCGAGCGCCCTGTCGTCTGACAGCTCTTGTTTATGTTTACCAGACTTACACAGTTTGCGCATGACCATAAAATTTGATTGATAATTTTAATTTCCAACAGTTGCAAACCTTGCATGCAGTTATTTGTACATGCAACATTGGTGGCTTCAGAGCCTGCATTAACATCATTTATCATCATTGGACAGTATATTTAGATTATTTTCTTGATTTAGGTGTTCCTGATTATGAATTGGCATTAAGATTGTTGTCTATCTGTTTCACAGAGGTGGGCTACAGGCCCGTGAAGTTTGATCCCCGGACGAGTTTGATGGTCTTACAGGACGTGAAGGTCGCCTTGACACCAGATGAGGACGGAGATTTGTAAGTTCACTTATCATTGAATAAAATGTTAAGTACATGTTTTCCAGCTATTTTATTCCTTATTATTAAGGGTCAAAGGACCCATTGCCCATGCCAAATATGGTTTATTTTTCCCTTATTTTTTTAACTAAGCTGGATCTGTTTTTGGAAATGACAGGTTTTAGTAAAAGCCTTTGAGGAGGAGGGCAGGGTTCTTTCTGCTTATTGTTTCTGAAATACCACCCTTGAATAGGGGAATGAACCATCTTTTGGTAGACCGGCTTTGTTTAGATACTTCCAAAAATATTGTATTGGCAGTTATGCGCGTTTTTAGCTGACCTGAGCACGAAGTGCTCTGTGAGCTATTGGTATAGGGGACCTCTCCAGCATCATCCATCGCATATGGGGTTGCATATGGGGTGGGTGGAGTCAAGGTCACCGTTACTAACAATAGAAAAATGGTTTCCTCTCAATAACTTGAGAATGCATCGAGATATTTTAATGAAACTACATACATAGATACCTTATATTGAGACCTCGCTTGGGATTGCATATGGGGTGGTTGGGGTTAAAGTTCAGCATTTCTAAAAATCGAAAAACGGTTTCTGCTCAATAACTTGAGAACGCATCGAGATATTTTAATGAAACTTCATACATAGATACCTTATATTCAGACCTCGCTTGGGATTGCATATGGGGTGGGTGCGGTCAAGGTCACCATTACTAAAAATAGAAAAAACGGTTTCAGCACAATAACTTGAGAACGCATCAAGATATTGTAATGAAACTTCATACATATATGCCTTATATCGAGACCTCGCTTCGGATTGTATATGGGGTGGGTGGGGTCAAGGCCACCATTGCTAAAAATAGAAAAACAGTTTCAGCTCAATAGTTTGAGAACGCATCGAGATATTTTAATGAAACTTCATACATAGATACATTATATTGAGACCTCTCTTGGGATTTCATATGGGGTGGGTGGGGTCCAGGTCACCATTACTAAAAATAGAAAAACGGTTTCCGCTCAATAACTTGAGAACGCATCGAGATATTTTAATGAAACTTCATACATAGATACCATATATCGAGACCTCGCTTGGGATTGCATATTAAACACATTTCTTAACAATTGCACATATTCACAACTTGGCTGCAAGTCGGGGGGCATACATGTTTTACAAACATTTCTTGTTCAAATAGGCTGTCCAGCACCAAGTTAAAGCCACCAGCCGGGGACATGTGTGTTTATCAAACACAGTGTCTTGTTTTTATCTAGAACATTAATGAAAATAATTTTGAATTTACAAAAATAAATGCTTATAATTTGTTGGCAATTTTCATTGAATTCCATGCCAACTTATAATTTTAACATGCTAATAAAAATAGCAATTATAAATCATGAACTTTATGTAATAAGGTTCCCCTGTTTCAATAAATATGCAAAGTTCAAATTTATCAGTAAAACAAACGTTTACATTTGTAAGTGTATGTAGTAATACAAATGGCAATAATTATTTTCTAAAAACATTTGTTTCCGGCCTTCAAAAACCCATTTATGACATGTTTGAAAATAACGTACAGGAAACTTATATACTTCTATATGTAACTTTAAAAATGTATTGTCTGTATTTTCATGTTTAAAAATAACGTACAGGAAACTTCTATACTTCTATATGTAACTTTAAAAATGTATTGTCTGTATTTTCATGCTTAAAAATAACCTACAGGAAACTTCTCTACTTCTATATGTAACTTTAAAAATGTATTTATTGTCTGTATTTTCATGTTTAAAAATAACGTACAGGTTTATATGTAACTTTAAAAATGTATTGTCTGTATTTTCATGTTTAAAAATAACGTACAGGAAACTTATATACTTCTATATGTAACTTTAAAAATGTATTGTCTGTATTGACATGTTTAAAAATAACGTACAGGAAACTTCTATACTGCTATATGTAACTTTAAAAATGTATTGTCTGTATTTTCAGGCCTATACACATTGCTGTTGTTCATGAGAATCTAGTGTTTGTGAAGAAATTTATCCACATAATGGCAATTTCTGGGAAAACAGTGGACAGATACAATAAACTTCAGCAGGTTTGTTGACACTGGGTGCTCATATAATTTCTAATTATCAGTCTTCTTGAAAAACCAGTGGACCATGGACCGGGTCAACCTAATTTTTGCTTGGTCCATCAAAATTTGTAAGCTTACTGGACTGGCGGTCCATCAGTGTAAGGCCCTTGGTTATTTTGAAAATATCTATGGACTAATTAACTGTAGTCCGGTCCTGTCATTTTAGCTGGCTTGGTTGGCCGACAGTCCACTGATTACAAAACTTATTCGTGAAGACTGAATTATATACTTTTATTATAAGCTGTTTTGGAAGTTGTGTTATGCTGTTTTATAAAAAGGCAAACATGTCAGCAGAAAATTATGTGTACAATCAATAATAATTAATCATCACCTTAGAGCAATAACTCCATATCTGCAGGGAAAAATATAAGCACTTATTGAGTTCTTGCGCTAAGGTGAAAAATTATGGTTACTGCAGTAAGACATGCAATATTTATGTATAACATATTTCTTAAAACAAATGTACTTGTTCAAACAGACCCCTCTACACCTTGCGATTCTCGTCAATAAGCCAGACATTGTTGAAGTCCTTCTGAAGGCCGGAGCCAACCCAAACCTTGTGGACCGTAATGGCTGTACTGCGGTACATCTCTCGGTCTGTAAACAGTACCCAGAATGCCTCGACACGATCCTGCGGTGTTCTGTGGTTCCACCTAGCCGTAATTCAAGGGACTACGAAGGTATGGCTTTGTTCTAGGTGTACGGGTAGTATACGGTGTATTTGTAGCAGTGTGAATCTTCCCCATTGCAGCTGATTTCCTGCATTTGAGTGCACAGTTCTGAGTACAAATAGAGCTTAAATTTGCTGGATTTGAGTGCACAATTCTGAGTACAAATAGAGCTTAAATTTGCTGGATTTGAGTGCACAATTCTGAGTACAAATAGAGCTTAAATTTGCTGGATTTGAGTGCACAATTCTGAGTACAAATAGAGCTTAAATTTGCTGGATTTGCTTGGAAATTAATAGTGTTTGAGATTGGGTTCTGTAAGAGATCTGAAATCTTTAAAGGGGAGTAATTTATGGATACTAATGATTGTTACATGTTCATAATTACCTCCCTTTAATGAAAAACGATAACGAATCTATAAAAATGGTCTAAAAGGGCAATAGCTCTTTATTCTGAAAAAAAAAATCATATTTAGGTTACCCGAGTTTGACCTTCTTCATGTTTACATTTGGAATCAGAATTGTACCAGTTTATACTAACACAAGTCAGAGTACCATATAGTGCACATGGTAAGAGCACTGTCAATGGTAATATTTTGTTCCTCTATAACTCCTTGATTAAACATGGATTGCTTGAAATTTTGAGATCCTGTGAAATGGTATTTCATGCGTGTTTAATATTTGTGTGATACAGTATTTATGGTTTTTTTTTGCCTTTGCAGGCTACTACCCTCTTCACACTTGTGTGGAGTTAAATGATTTGGACGCGATGAGGACTCTAATAAACTATGAAGCAGACATAGATGTACAGGTAACTGAACATTAATATACCAGCAATGTATGCCCAGTGTGTTAGAGTAACTAATATCATTTCATAAGGAAGTATCATAAATCATAAAATGAGGCGTGTGTCATTGGAAAACTGGGCTTAATGCACGTGTGTGAAGTGTCCTGGATCAGCCTGTGCAGTTTGCACAGGCTAATCTGGGATGGCACTATTGCCTACAGTGGATTAGTGTTAAGAATAGAAGAGTTTCATTGAAACAGAAAATACCATAAAAGCGGAAAGTGTCATCCCGGATCAGCCTGTGCAGTCTCCCGGACGACACTTTATGTACATGCATTAAGCCCGGTTTTCCCATGACACACCTTAAATATATTTTCACATGCCTAAACCTACACAGTGTGTTTATGACAAAATCAAAACAAAGCTGAATAGCATTAAACATGTTTGCCTTCTATAGATGACAGATGATTTATTGCACTAGCTAATTTCCTTTATGATAAGAAAACAACAAGTGCTCTTTTCCTTTACTGCCTTTAATAATAACTGTTTTCCATGTTTCTGAATATAAAAATGGTGAATTTATTGAGTATGCTAATTGCTTATACCTGACAGGTTTTTAATTGATCAGTACTATTCCCAAGCTAACTGTTCTCACTAATTACTGGTAATAAGTAATGATAATCGTTTTATTGCTGGCAGGGCCCATGCAAAATATGTACAAACAAATATTAATATTATACAATGTTTTCACTTTGTGTGGCATAAAACTTAAATTCGGTTAACACATTGTAATATACTATTGAGTGATATGCAAGACAAGAATACCGCAAATATAGCATAGAATATACATTAAAAGATATAAGCCACTAATGCATGCATAGCATTGCTAGCGTTAAATATTTTGAAATCATTGATTTCTCACTATATCCGCAGGACGGTAAAGCCGGGAGGAGTGTGTTGTTTTATGCCACAGAGTTCAACAGATCTAAAATAGTGGAGCTACTCCTACAGCATGGTGCAAACGCGGAAATTCAGAATTATGCAGGTATGGAGGTGTTGCGGTGGTTTTGTATTATGAATGAGGCGTGTCGTCGAAAACCTGATCTTAATGCATGCGTGTAGTGTTGTACCGGATCAGCCTGTGCATTCCACACTTTACACTTTAATGGTATTTTCTGTTTCAAGAAAGTCTCTTCTCAACATAAATCTATGTAGGCAGAAAGTGTCATCCCGGATTAGCCTGTGCGGACTGCATTAAGCCCGTTTTTTCCAGGATACGCCTCAAATAACTGAAAAAGACACTGAATATAAAATTAACATACACTGAAATGTGCCTGTAAAACACATGTAAAAGAAACATGTCAAGCAGCTCTACAAAATCTGAATGTTTAAGGTGCTTGTAGTGCTTGTTTTGGCCGTGTAGGCATTGTTTACATGTAAGATTCATTACACATGATGTGGAGAACACATGAACAAATGAATGGCTGAGTTTTTTTTTCTGAATTACATAGTAGGATGTACTAATGTATTCCTGAAAGAATAACATAATTAAATAAGAATAATGATAAATGAATTTGTCCCTCTTACAAACATAATGAAAAACATATACTGGTAAAACTAGATAATTATTATTGGTAAAACATCTTCAGCCATGTATAGGGGAATTTCAGTGAGTAAATGATGGACTCAGCCACAGAGATACATCTTATATTGTATAAGAGACTGTTAACTAAGAAAAAGTCTAACATGCACTCTTGTAATATTTGTACACAAATTGTCATTGTCTGTTTTGCAGGTATATCGGCCCTGGTGATAGCCCAGTGCAATAACAACAACGAAATTGTGAACATGTTGCGACAGGCCTTGGATCTCGCCATGTATGGGGAAACATGCACGGAGACAAAAAAGGTTTGTGTCTTGTCGACCTTTTCACTTTTTTGCCACCAACATTTTAACACTTCCCTAGCTATTGTTAAAGGATCAATATACACAGAAGTTTTGCTCATAATATGGGAATAATAATGGAAGTTTTGACAGTATTGCGCTACATGTACATAAGTCCTGAGCATTTCAGAAATTTAATTAAGTATAAAATTCAAGGTGTTTTAAGGCCAGCTCTTTTTCATTAAGTGTTTATATGCCAATTTATTCAGTGAAAGAAGTATACATTTAGATAAATTACTCTTTTTTTCTAACTTGTTCATCCTTACATGATGGAACTTCCATGGCTGCAATTTTGGAAGTTCTGCAACTTCCATGGCTGCAATTTTGGAAGTCCTGTGACAAAAACTGGGAGTAAATTACTCCCAGACTTCCCTTAATGCAAGCCCTGTTTTGCCACCAACTCTTCACTAGCAATTTTTAAAGGATCAATTTACACAGACACAAAAAAGGTTTGTCTTTTAGTTTTTTGCCACCAACATTTTAACTCTTCCCTAGCTATTGTTAAAGGATCAATTTTCATTCATTGATAATCATAAACACTTCACAAACTTTACAGGAATATAAGGTATATTATACTTACGGGTAGTCATGACTGTCCTTATAAAGATATACAAGTTAAAATCACAGTTCCAGAGTTCCCCCTTTATTTTGGAATTAATTATTAGGCAGTGAGAAGTGTTTGCAATTATTAATTGAATTATTTGTTAATGTTAAGATAAAGTGTCTGATGAAGTACAAAAATATGACAGGTCAGAGAAAATATTAATTAACAACAGATTTGTATATGTACCAGTACAGAATTACAGTAGATAGGAGTAGATGCATAGAATTATATCTATAATGGACTGTTAGGGAACCTGATCTTCCATTTAATATGTATTAAAACTATTCACAAAAACATTGAATACATATGAGGTGTGTCGTTGGAAAACCGGGCTTAATGCATGTGCATAAAGATTCGTCCCGGATTAGCCTGTGCAGTCCGCACAGGCTAATCCAGGACGACACTCCGCTTTTATGGTATTTTCTATTTCAAGGAAGTCTATTCTAACCATAAATCCACTGTAGGCGGAAAGTGCCGTCCTGGATTAGCCTGTGCGGACTGCACAGGCTAATCCGGGACGACACTTTACGCACATGCATTATGCATTTTCCCACGACACGCCTCATATATATTTGACATAATTTGCTTATAATTTGTGCTTTCTGTTTTCAGTTGCAGTTACCTCGAATACATGGCAAACCAGTGGCAGCTTTGGGTGAGCCTGGCAAACCATTTAATTTGGAGTCTAATTCATCGTACAGAAGCTATTCTCGACAGTCTTCTGTTTCTTCGAATTCGACACCAATGGATCTTAGCTTACCTAAAAATAAGGAATCGATCAAAAGAGAAAATCCAGAAAAGGGACAAAAGCATAAACCTAAGAAGAAAATGAGAAAAGATACAAAATCAGCAAAGCCAACAAATGCTAATGGGTTGAATGCTGTGAACAAGGACAAACATGCGTCATTAATAGCGGCACTACAAGGCCCCATAGTGGAAACCAAACATGCAAATATAAATGAACCTGTGACAAGCCATTTGGAGAAAGATACACATAGAATTATTCATGATGCAGATGCTGATATAGAAGCAAATCATGAGTATGGTAGTGAAGTCAAAAGAAAGAGTTTATATTTGCACGAAACTAGCCATGACACAAATGAGACATACTCTGAAATGGAGACTGAAGAATCATCACAGATGATTAATACATCGCGTAGGAGTTCTGTTGAAAGTGATAATTCAAATGAGCCTGAACATGATGTGGACAATACTGACAAGAAAAAGGTAAATGCAGCTGAACCAAATTCGAAAGATGCAGGCTTTCTTCAAAATGACCGGCAAACAACCTCTGTCGGTGAAGAGATTACTGCAACTCTAGACTCGCAGAGACAGCTACTGTCACAACCTGTGTTATTAACGAGATTTTCGGACTTGTTGAAATCAATAAGTGGACCTTTAAAGTCAGAGGACATTTTTGAAATGATAAGACCTCTGATTCAGTTTCCTATTCAAAGTGCTGTTCCTAAACAGCCTGATTCCCTATCTCGTCAAGGCAGAAGCGAAGTTATATTAACGAAAACTGTGGAATCTGGTGCTAGGAATGACACTACAGTTAAAATAATGGAAAATGATGAAAACTCTGCAAGTGGATCACAGGGATTTGATGGAAGATTTGTAAATGAGCAAAAGCCAAGTCCACTCAAAGAGGAAGCTGGTGACATTGATAATGAAAGCAATTTGGTAATTGACGAAGCTGAAGCAGAACAAGATGATGATGATGATGTTGAAAGCTGTAAAGATTCTGTGAGTAAAGGAAGGAATAATCCGAAATCTGCCAATAATAATGAAGCTAAGGTAAAATCTGCCGTAGAAAATGCCTATGAACACAATGCCATAGAAAACTCTAAACAAGGCCAATGTGTGGAGCAAAGTAACACTGATAGTGATATGAAAGCATCAGCTAAACACTCTGAAGAATTAAGAAATGCTAAGGCAAACTTAACGAGTGCAGCAACTGAACATTTTGTTAGCAAGGATTCAAACAACTGTAAGTCAGCAGTGTGTCAAAATTTACCTGTAGATTCGCCAGCTCTTAAATCAACAACTTTGTTCTACAAGGATGGTAGTGGATACAAACCAATAAAGATATTTATAGACGATTCTGAGCAGTCATCTCTAGTATTACAGAAATTGTTGGAGACGTTTGTAATCCAACCTTCACTGCCAACATTTTCTACACAGCTGAATGAAGCAAAGAAGGTTGGCAACCAGGCTAATGTGCAGAACATCCAGCCACAAAAACCTTTGTCAGGGACCCAGTCTGTTCCAGCTGGTCAGAGTGTCGTCACCAGTCAGGCTGTACTGACTGATGTTGTAAATCGAGTAACTACGGTGCAACCAGGTGTACAAAGTTTTGTTTCTCGGACAATCGAAAGTAAAATGGCAGAATCAAGAGTGAATGCAGCTAGTCCTCCTTTGAGACCAGGCTTGTTTGCTTTGAAGAAAAGCTTCAGTATGCAAAAGGCTAGAATGATTTCAGAGCAACAGACTGTGTCCAGTGAAACTACAGAAGCTGTTAAGCCGTCTCGGGGTTTGGATTTAAAGATCACAGATAAATCTAGTTTGTCACATGAGCATGTTAATCAGCCAAACAGTGTCGTACAACCAGTTGTTAGCTGTCCAGTAATAGCTGACACTTGTTTAGTTACGAAAAGTGTGGAATTGTGTAGTAGTCTATACAAAACTTCAAGTGTGCTGACAAAGACATCCTTTCCTGAAACAGTCACCACAAGCAGTGTTAGTGCTGGCCCAGCACAGATGTCTCAAAATGCTAAAGACAGTGTAAATTCTCTCAATGTGGATCACTTCAACCTATCAAGAAGTGTTGTAGTACCCTCTAAAGGAGGGAATGCCAATATACATTCACTGACTCCAGTTAGTAAACCTTTTCCATCAGCCATCGTTACCTTGCCAATAGCTCAAACAAAGTCATTCCAAAATGTTTACATTGACTCTGTAAATGCTGCTTCAGAGAAATCAACAACTAAACCATTAGTTTTTACGACTGTTACTCCAGTTAACGTTCTGATGCAGAAATCTGGTGATGCTACTGTCATGAATTCCTTACAGTCTTTTTCAACAACAAATTCTTCATCTCAAGCAAAAGATGGCGTTCTGAAAAATCAAGTAGTTCTGGCTCCCAAGCCATTAGCACCAAATTTTAAATCAAAGTTGGAGAAACCAGTAACTGAATCAGTGAAAGTTAAACAAAAGAGCAATCCATCCGGTTATCCCAAAAAATTGGAGAAGACCAGTTCAGCGGAAGGAACTTTGACCAGAGTTAATCCGGATGTGAAAAACAGACTCTCAAAAGCATTGCAATCACCTCAAAGAAAACAGATAGGAGTATCGAGTCCTGGTGGATCAACTGAAAATGACGTTCCTGCTACAGACGCAGCTAAATCAATCATTCCAGACATTGTTCAGCCAATTTCAGGGGATGATAGTGAAGCATTAACATTGCAGGAAAAAAGTAAATGTGGGGTGGACAGAACACTCACTGAAGCTAAGATGGATGAAAGTGAGGTTGAAATGGCTGTAGATAACCTGAAAGAACAAATGGAGAGTGAGACACTATCACAAGGAAGTGAATCTGATGAACATGTAGGTGGTGTTAGCACTGAAAACACAATTGAGGATAACTATGAAGACAATGAGGATAAAAGTCAATCAAGTATGGAACATGAGGATGAAAGAAATGAAACTGATAGTGCAGAGAATGGTGATACTAATGTTACTATAGAAAACTCTTTTGTAAGTACTGTAGATACTCCGAATTGTTCTGATAATATTATAGATAATATAAAAGAGGAAATAAAACATGCATTGAATAGTGAACATAGTGAACAATGCATTGGAGTGGATCATGTGAATAGTGAACATAGTGAAACATGCATTGAAGAGGATCATGTTAATAGTGAACATAGTGAAACATGCACTGAAGAAGCTGATGTGGAAAGTGAACAAAGTGACAAATGTGTTGAAGAAGCTGATGAAAATACTGGTGATAAAGAAATGTCAGAAGTGAAATAAGATTTTGTCGATGAAAATTGTAATATATTTTTCAGGTCTGTACGATATGATTTGTTTTACAATAGTATAAAATAGGCTTGGCCAGAGTTTGTTGTGTTTTAGTTTCTTGGATCCCAGACACTGCGAAATGTGTCAGACTGTCAGACATGTCCGACACAATTTGAAAATGTCTAACAGATCCAAAGCGCTTGCCAGACATTTTGTCTGACAGAAATGTTTCAAGTTCTACTTACTTTCAATCTGGTTGTCTGACATAAAGTTGAAGGCTGGCAGACAACGTGTCTGATGAGCACCTATTGAGTTTCGCGATGTCTGGGATCCACCGATTTGTTTAATACAAAATAATTAAAACACAACAAATATTGTGAAAATAATAAACCAATATATTGTCAAAAATTGTTAATACTGGTGATGTATCTCTTATGGATATTAAAAGAGAGTTTTCAACTTGCAATTATAATGTAAACACACAGTGAAACATATAGTAATCATGTTGACTTCATCTGCATGTTCGTATAAAAAAACGTTGGACTGTAGTGTTGTTATTAATGTTATTTTCATTTTTATGGCGAAAACATGTATTGATAATATATTTTTATTTGTTACTTTATTTCTGCCTCCAACTGAACATTTTCCAAAAAATGTCAGAGAAACTAAACATAAAAAATGCTCTGGCCCTATGCCAGATCACTTGCTATGCAGATGATGCACTTAAGTTACATCTTGTAGTGCAGTTTTGTGCAGAATATAATGAAGTGCCATTGCTATAATTCTGTGTTAACTTTTGAAAGATATAATTTATACAGTCTATTGATGTGGCAAGGTTTTTGACTTCATCACAAGTTTTCTTTAAAAAGTTATTGCTTTTTGCATAAAAACATTTTCATTAAGGATTATATGTTTACCTTAAAGATTACACTTGCAAATAAACTTAAATATGTTAATAGATAATACAAGTGCTCTTAGAAAACCATATGTAAGTACTATGCATTGTATATATATCTTGTAAGGACATATTGATAGAGGCCATTGTAAAGAAATGCAGAGTACAAGGACCATTACTCTTTCTTCAATATTTATGGAGTTACTGCCCTTAAGTTAATGTAACTTATTAATACTGTTGAATAATCAACATAAAATAACAACACATTTTGAATAAAGTTGACATTTCATTTTTTGTGGAAATGCCTGTAGCACTTTGCAGCCATGTGTAACCGTTGAATAGTTCATACCAGCGCCTCCGTAACTTTTGTTAGCCAATTTTGCTAGGTTTAAATACGGGAATTTGCCTGACAATATGCTTATTTTATATAAAAAAAACAGTTCAGTTACGCTTTCTCGTATCTTAGAAACGTCCCTCTGAAAGGAAGAAAACCCTGTATGTACTTCGAAATGAACAAATTAATGCATTCTGATTGTGCAGTAAAAATGAAGAGCGATTCTTAGATAGATTTTGTAGAGCATGTGCAGTTCAATCATGTTTCGTCCATGGTTTATGTAAATTTAATATTTCATGAAGAAGTCGTACTTCAAACATAGCTTTTATTTATGTCTAATATCTCGATTGAGTAGTGTTATTTCTAGTTCTAGATCTTTCCCGGTATAAAGAAATGTTATATGTTTGTACACGTACATTTTTCACTTTCGTTTCTGAATGTTATACTTATTGATAAACACTGAAATAATGAAATAGGTCTGAGAGAGTGCTAAAATGCAGGACATGTACTTGTTTCTTCGCATTTAAAAAATTGGGACACTTTAATAAATCAAGACCAAACACGCGTTGTATTATAAGAGAATATAGAATTATAAAGAATCACATGTATACCCTAGGTTTAATTATGTTACTTTGTTTTATTATTTATTAAAGAGTTTGTTGTCCGCATTTTAATATAAAATCAGGTACACGTCCGAATTCCTTTTCCCGACTTTTGCATTGTTATAAATCACCATTATCTTTCATATGCATGGCTTGCATTAATTAGTACAAATGTGCATCTTAGGAAACTCCAAAATTCGTGTGAATCTTAGAAGTGAGAACGAAATTGCTAATTAGATTATAATATTTCCGTAACACACTGGCGCTTCCGTGGTTATTGTAGATTGCATTGTTTTGGTTTAAAAGGCATTTTGTTAAGTTTCATTTTTAGTTCAATAGCAGGTAGACTTTGTATGATACACGTTGCTATTGTATAATTTACGCCGAATATCACATCTCAAAAATCACAATGTTAAATGTATAAACAATACATTTAAGTTTATGTTGATGTTCATTTAAAATGAACTGTTGTCGTCATAATGGTCCGATATGATGGTTATTTATTTGGGTGAAATGTATTTTTATGCATAATGTAATTACTTATAAACTGGAACTGTCATGCTGTGTTAGAGTGATAATTTATACCCTTTCGTAGTTGTAGGGAAATATCTAGACCGAAATAGCAGGGTGCTGCACCCTGCTCTTTTTTGGTTGCCCCCCCCCCCCCCCTTGCTGAACCTCTGGGCTGGTCAACACAGAAATGTTAAATATCTTTTGAAATTCAATATTTTTTTGCAAATATTCAATGACAGATGAGTAGTATGCTTAAAAACCTTAATTAGAAGCATTAAACCCATGAAAACCCTGGATTTAACAAATTATTAGAAAATGAGAACAATCTTTTCCCCCCGCTCCTTTTAAGCAACACCCTGTACCCTTTTTTATCCTGGATCTTACCGACCTCTTTGGTAGAATATACATTTACCCACAGTCTATGCATCAACCAATGCGCTCTAATGACACGGGCATTGATTCAACCAGAACAAACACACGAAAAAACAACAACAAAGATTCCCATTGAACTGTGTGTACCATTTATTTGACTTTGATGGGTTGCTGCCGACGAGTACTATGGAATTGCTAGATAGTGTTCATATCAAATTAAAATATGCACAGGCAATATATATATATATACTTAGCACATCATATTTAATACCGGTATTCAGCTATTCCGCGATTCGTCTTGCGTATTAAAGTCATCAAGCAAATAATGTTTCAAATATTTTTTTGTATCAAAATAGAGAATTATTGCCGTTGTTCATCTAACTTTCTGTTGAAAATATCAAACAAAGTAACTAATATAACAACGTAACATCTACACACGTACAAACGCAGCCATGCGGTGTTGCTACTACACGTATCAATATTTTCCCCCAGGAGGGAGCGGCGGGCATATACGGGACTTTAGACTAAAAGCGATTCCCGAGAGGCAGGAATATGACGCGCCGAATAATTCCGGGTCCCGGGAAATAGACTTATTCGGATTTTAGATCCCGCTAATATTGGGGCCCCAAGCATCTCCCACTGTGGAAATTTAGACAAAAATGCTTGGCTCCAGGGATGGGAATTAGACCCCCCAACATAAAATTTGTCAAATTCCCCTGGGTCAGCCCCCCCCCCCCCCCCCATCAATAGCACGGCGCAAACGTCTCTGTTGTGAAAGAAAGATCTAGAGCGAAATATCAGGGTCATGCAGCGCAAACGTCTCTGTCGTGAGGGAAAGATCTAGAGCGAAATATCAGGATCCTGCAGCGCAAACGTCTCTGTTGTGAAAGAAAGATCTAGAGCGAAATATCAGGATCCTGCAGCGCAAACGTCTCTGTTGTGAGGGAAAGATCTAGAGCGAAATATCAGGATCCTGCAGCGCAAACATCTCTGTTTGAGGGAAAGATCTAGAGCGAAATATCAGGGTCCTGCAGCGCAAACGTCTCTGTCGTGAGGGAAAGATCTAGAGCGAAATATCAGGGTTATGCAGCGCAAACGTCTCTGTCGTGAGGGAAAGATCTAGAGCGAAATATCAGGATCCTGCAGCGCAAACGTCTCTGTTGTGAAAGAAAGATCTAGAGCGAAATATCAGGGTCCTGCTGTGCAAACGTCTAAGTCGTGAGGGAAAGATCTAGAGCAAAATATCAGGGTCCTGCAGCGCAAACGTCTCTATTTTGACGGGAAAGATCTAGAGCGAAGTATCTGGGTCCTGCAGCTTTCTCCTTGTTGGTTCACCCCGCTGTTGGCCCTTAGGCAGGCCAACTGAAGGTTGACTGTATTTGAAATTCAATAAACATTTCCAAATATTCAAGGATAAGTAGACTATATTAAACAAGAAATATCTTTTAAAAAGATATTTGGCGTGTATGTTGTAAATGTTTGTAAAGAATGTAAATTGAATATTCAACATGAATATTTAAAACTGTCTCATATATTTCATCCGTGATTTGTTATTTATCAATCATATATACAGTATTTGTCAGGCAAATTAAAATTTTATAAGAAGTTAGATTGTTTCCAAGTTTATAATGACGAGAATGAATATGACCGTTATTAATATTGTATATGGATGAAGCCTTTATACTATGTGTGCCAAATAAAAACACCCGTCAGGGACCATTCATCGCAATTAAATATGATGATTTGACTTCATTTTGTGATAACAAAAACGTAAAGTTATATTTAACAGTGGCGAATTATATTTATATTCCTTTTGGAAAATACGTCTCGAGCGTTTTTGTGTATAACGATTACAGTTTTAATGCATTAATAAAACGCACGTGAAGTAACAAATTTAAATGAAATTAGATTACTTATCTCCGTGTCTATTTATAGGAAGATTCAAAATATATTTATACATTGAATAGCCTCTACAGAAAAAGAAGAGAGAAAATGCAATTCTAAATAATTCTTAATAAATAGATCTGCCAACCGTTAACGAAATAAACATGCATGGTAAGTTTATAAATATAAGTAATTCTCCATTCATTGCTTGTTAGAACGAATCAGTGTTGCTGACGTGTGTACTATTAAAATAGGCGCAGGTTAGTCAGCGAGTGTGTTCTATGGAATGTTGCCTATCGAATATGCGAAATTAACTGGTGATTTTCCCAAGGTCATTTTACACGGCCTGTAAACACTGGCATGTGTATTGAAAATGAAAACTGAGCCAATGCAACTTCTGAGTAGGGAGCTCAGAACTGGAAATTAGTCATTACGTAAACAAAGTAAACCGGTACTCTGGATTTTTCCACCTTGGCTCATTTTTTTCCCCATTGACCTCCGAAAAGAAATGGAGCCATTTTTTACAGGCCGTGATGGGGATTTCTTTTAAACTAGCCGATGCAATGTTAGGATTTATTCATTCGGGACTACTGGCGGGAAATTTTCTCTACATTTTATTGGATGTTGAGAAAGGTCAAAAATTGGGTTAAACAGCTACGCAGAAAAATATTAGAATCATTATGCTCATAAAGGCCCTAGATTAAGCAAATTATTAGAAAATGTTAACACACCGGTCCATCTTGGTCTTTTTAGCAACTGTACAATTTTGATCCTAGATCTTTCAGGTTTCCGTGAACGCTATTTAATATACTTCGACCATTTCTCAGAAAGGCATATTATTCCGACTAATAGCTATCCTCGGATATTGGTCCGGAAATCGACATTCACTCACTGATTAAGATCCTTCGAAATAGACATAAGATAGCAATATTCAGGCGCTTTTATTGCGGCCATTAATCCTCTTAAATGAAAGCCTCTCAAAATGTTGAATCATTCTTCGCTGATGCTGGTAGATATATATACATCGGTTACGCTATTTCTGTATTTAAATTTTGTTTCAATTCCGGCCTTCTGGAAATGGAAGTCGTTTCGTAGCTATATCAATCTTTCAATCCGGTGTTTTAAGGCCAGAGTTTGTTGATTCTATGTTTCTCGGATCCACCGACCCGATTTTTTTTAATACAAAAATTGACACGACAAATATAACAAAATAATAAACCAAAATAGAAGATAAAAATCGTTTATTTCCACTGATTCCGTTAACGAGTTTTCAACGCTGTTTTTATGTAGTAAAACATATTAATTCAACGTATATTTTCCGCATTCAACTGGACAAAAATGTATCGTGAATGCCAAATTTTATATACAAATTATGAAATCATGTTTAAGTTTAATACAAATTATGAAATCGTGTTTAAGTTTAATACACATTATGAAATTTAAGTTTAATACAAATTATGAAATCGTGTTTAAGTTAAATACAAAATATGAACTCGTGTTTAAGTTTAACACAAATTATGAACTCGTGTTAAAGATTACTGTAATACAAATTATGAACTCGTGTTTAAGCTTAATACAAATTATGAAATCGTGTTTAAGTTTAATGCAAATTATAAAATCGTGTTCAAGTTTAATACAAATTATGATATCGTGTTTAAGTTCAATATAAATTAATGAAATTATGAAATCGTGTTTAAGTTTAACACAAATTATGAAATCGTGTGGCTGGACCTGTTTGAAAATGGCGAGTTTTTGTGAAACCCTGGAAGGTGGTTATGGTATTTACCTCCACTAAAGTGTTTCTGCAATCTCTCACCAGGGCCCGTATTCATCAACCCATTTTTATACATTTTAAGACTTTGAAGACTCAAGAAATAGTATAATTGTTATTCTAATATATTCTTTATTCTTAAGCCTTAAGTCTAAGAATGAATTGCTGAATACGGGTCCAAAATGAAGTTCAGAGTAAACGGGTTGCTCGACGTCACATAGTTTTTGGGCTGTTGGCGGAAGCCAATGTACGGTCTTTTGAGAGGGTAGTTTGCAGGTCTAATTACCCCAAAACGGAAGTCACATCCTCAGGGTTACATGCTGTCAGTTAGATAATAATCACATGTGGCTGAGTGCAGGATGCATATAATTTGTAAAATACAGTTTAAATGACACGTTTTGGTATCATTTTAAAGGTATATATGTAAGCAATAAGAAAAAAGGCTGTTTTGTGCACTTCTTTTTGTCTAGTGGTTCCCAGCTTCATAACTTTTGGCCCATATATTCATGCGCAAAATGGCAGCCTCCATGCCCGTCAAAACCGATGTGTTTTTTCTAAGGTAAATATTTTGAGTTACAACACATAGAATTTTTTTACATGCTGTTTTTTCAAAAGGTTATGTCCTCATCTTTACAACAATGTATGGTGATATATTGGAAAGTAGTTTGGTCATGGTGAAAAGTGAGATCAAATTTTGAATATTTTATATGTAACAAAGAAGGAATTTATTTGCGCATGCATAACCTTTAAGAACTTCACCTAATATTAGTCGTCTGCAAAGATTTTGAAAATGGACTCTTACAAACACACTGTACTGGAAAGAATAACTGCCAGATGCCACCTTGACCCCATTTAGGGCTGTATTTTATGGGGTGGTTGCTCTAGGGGGCATTAGGGGGGTAAATAGGGGAAAATTAAAGCAAAATGTCCACCAGAGTGGCAATCCGAGACCCATTGTGTTCATCGTGTTGTTTTTCAGTTTCATTTTGACATTAATTTGCGTTAGTTTCAACAATTCTCTCATGTATGTCATAATGCCTTGTGTTGCAATCCTGAATATGTACTTTAAGAACCTGTAACTGACAATAATGCCCGCAAAGGTCGTGTCCGCACTGGCCGATGCTTTGGCCATGATGACCGTCCGACCTGCCTACTTTGAATAATACCAATTTTCCTAATTTGCAAAGTTAACAGATCCTATTTAGTTCATATGTTATTTTGTAATTGTAGTTCAATCAGACTTTCAGCTGAAAAATACAAGAAATGCATGCATAAAACACTTAAGCCGCTCACGCCAACCTAGACCCCACCAAATGGAGATAGCGGCATCAAAATTTAAATCACCATCACAGTTTGGTTTAATTTGAGTATGTTTTTTAAATGCAGTGTTGAAAAGAACCAGGACTCAGCCGGAACCATCAACTCATTGGTATACAAATCTGGGTGAAGTGACGAGTCATTAAAACTACTTTACTTGTCAACTACACTGGAGCGTTGGGGCGGGGCCGTAAAGCTGACACAGTCGTGTCCGTACCATCGGTATTTTTTAAGGTTAGTACATGATTATTGTCATGTATTCTACTATCTAATGTTTTCTTTTCCAGCCTGGCATTCTTCTTATCAACACCAGTAGGAAAAGCATGAGTTTAACCCTTGTTGGGACTCTCAAACCCGTTTTAGAACTGAACTGTTCGCACATGAGCTCAACAATCTGAAGCCGGCATAGCGACTAGCCTTATCGCAGTAAATAAAACTTAGTAAACTATTGTATATGTACACTTATTGTATCTAAGTTACACTAGTAATCACAATATTGAGTAAACATGCACAGAAAACCAATTTATTTTCACAGATTACTCAGCAGAGAGTACGTGGAACAGATTGAAGATTGCAGGCGGCTGACCTCACCCACAGGTTCAGGTGTGACAGAAGACTGTTAATTAATATCTAGCATTGACATTTTGGGGTCAAATTCTTTTTTTGTTGTGTGACAGGAGGTCAAATCTGTTGATTGTTATGTAAACAAACCCTTTTCTGGGGTCAAATGGCTTCTGAAATGCTACATTTATATGGATTTTACCCCCAAAAATGCAGAAACTTAAAAAAAATGTGTTCAAAACGGACTAAAAACCTATTCTGTAACATTTAGAATGCCAGTGGAGATTGTTTTCACTTCTGACTTTATATATTGTATCTGCTATGCCTATTAAAACTCAAACTTATGCTTAATTTTCTGAGTTAAAATCATGTTTTCCAGATGTACCCAAGTAAATTTTTTTCCGTCTAAATTTTTGCCTCAAAACACCATTATATGTGGCATTTTCAATTATATTTTTTTCCAATAAATCTTTAAACCAGTGTAATAGGGCTTCAAGTTCTTTCTCGAAATAGATCAGATTGATGAACATTGTGGTTTTTATTCAAATTTAAAAGGGTTGGGTTCTCTTAAAGGTCTAATTACCCCAAAACGGAAGTCACATCCTCAGGGTTACATGCTGTAAGTTAGATAATAATCACATGTGGCTGAGTGCAGGATACATATAATTTGTAAAATACAGTTTAAATGATACATGTTGGTATCATTTTAAAGGTATATATGTAAGCAATAAGAAAAAAGGCTGTTTTGTGCACTACTTTTTGTCTAGTGGTTCCCAGCTTCATAACTTTTGGCCCATATATTAATGCGCAAAATGGCAGCCTCCATGCCCGTCAAAACCGGTGTGTTTTTTCTAAGGTAAATATTTTGAGTTACAACACATAGAATTTTTTACATGCTGTTTTTTCAAAAGGTTATGTCCTCATCTTTACAACAATGTATGGTGATATATTGGAAAGTAGCTTGGTCATGGTGAAAAGTGAGATCAAATTTTGAATATTTTATATGTAACAAAGAAGGAATTTATTTGCGCATGCGTAACCTTCCAAAACAGGCATCGCGAAAAACTACATCTTTTCTATGCAGGCTATTAGTCAGTAAATCGAAACCAGAAAGATTAATTTTTTAAAACAGCAAAATTTCACACCTGTTTTCTTTCATTTAATTATTTAAAATAATGTATGTGATATGTGTTATAATGTGTACATCATGTGATTTATTACAACAACAGTTTCTAAAAATGTCAATTTATTAAAAATGTAACTTTAAACTAATGACACCCCTACTTTCGCTATTTACTTGTGTGTAACCGAAATATTCACCCGAGTGTCCCGTTGTGTACACACCGGTCTTTACTGACGCAGTCACGTTACCATCTATTTATAGTATGCCGAGTGTCCTGGAATAAGACAACCAAATTAATGCGCTACATCGGTTATTTTTTGACTCGTTGCGAATGTGTTTGTTCTTGTTACCGAATCTAATTCTGAATATTTTGACAACAAATTACTGCAATTTATTAATTTTAAAATCTAGAATGTAAAATCAAAAGCTTGCATCGTATGACCTACTTTTGACTCAGTGGGCTACGAAGCACTAACATATGGTGCTCCTAACTACAACGCGTCATCGGTTATTCTGGCCCCTCGCAGATTTAATTGTTAACTGGCATGCATATAATCCGTTTGCATAAGATAATTAGCTCGAACAAAAATTTGTGTGTTACTTACAAATTAGTTTTTATTATGATGTCGTATACTACTGAATAAGAAGCCACAGTATAAAGTTTAATGGTGGGAAATAGAATTTCATTCAAACAAATGTTTCCTTTGTAGCAAATATGCACTCATAATTCAAATGCTTTTAGTTTCTTTTCTCGCCAACAGTCTTTCTGCGCTGTCAGTGTTTTGATTCTTATATCTCCTCGTTCAATCATTATAAGCCTCACGTAATAACAGTTTACCGTATCACAAATGACGATCACAAATGACGAGGCAGTAAATCTGAAATCCGCATAGTGGCGGGATTAACTTTCATACTCTAAAGAAATTGAACAAAACAACACATTCAGCAGATGCTTTGGTATATTTAACAGATGGCGATTTTAACAAGCATAGTAACGATATTATGATTTATATTCAAACCGTAGGTTCACAATGTTTGTTATAGATTTTATTCAGATTATAACACACATTATAATACACGTGACTTTGATATATTGAGCAGTCATATAATAGTCATATTCAGTTAATATAAATATTTTAAGAATAATACAACAATGTATACTCCTTAAATATATATTTCAATGGAATTGCTTAGGTTGTTACACATGATAATAACTGAAAACACCGTGGAAACCAAAACTGCAATAAGTGCATCAACAGTGATACTCTGCATTGTAAAAATGTTCTCTCGATTTCATTGCAAAACTGGTTAGCTAGTAACTGTATTTGTAGCATTTTTTTAATAATCGCAACAAGCTTTGCTTTAATTATTGCACTTGTTGAAGCAAAGCCAAAAGACTATTTTTGATGGAGCCCTGTCTGTAAGGATGCGTGAAGTATGTATGCGTTTTGTTTGTTGTTTTAAACAATCATTTTGAAAAGAAAGGCATTGACCCATTTGTGTGTACAGATGCAAACATGAGCATTTGTATTCACCCACAAAGTGGGAGCCATTATAAGCATTGCACTTGTCCGTCCGTACGTCAGGTCATCCCGAAATGTTATGGACTCAATTCCTCTTCAAACTGCTTGGCGGATGTCGCTCAAACTGTCACAGCTGAAGAACCTTAGCGTGTACAAGTGCATGCACGATTGTTAACTTTCACAGTTGGAATTCTGGCTGTGAAAGATGGCCAAATATATGCTGAGATTGTGTTTGTATAGTCGTCACATTGAGCTTGAAGTCGTGATAATCAGTAATAAACCGGTCGAAAAATAATGTATGGGCATTATAAGCAGTGTTTGTGTCAAAGGTTATGTAGTTACACTGGTCCGATCCCGACTGATATATATTAAGCCAGAGACGGGATGGCGTAAACACAATACTTTGCTCTAACAAGTTCCATTCATTTGCAAATAGATCATAAATACTAAATTCAGTCTCGCAAACAAGATGGGAAAATAATCAATCTAACAAAAACACACGTAAGCAGGTTTGAAACATGATAGAATTTAGGACAGTCGGATCACCACCACCGATCTATCATGTACGATTAGATGAAACTGAAATCCTATCAGGACCGAGTCGGTGCCAAGTCTGGTTCGGTTCGGGCTAATGCGTGCTGAAAAATTGGATACACTAGTAATTAAACCATCTTAATCAACATCTGTCTTTATTGTGATGCCAAATTTGCCAAGAAAAGTCCATGAAGACCCATAACGTTGGCTTCACATTTTCGAATGATCAATCATTGTCTTCGAAGTATTCTTTGATATCCTAAATAATAGAAAAACTAATTGAAACTCGTTAACATGGACGTCACTAAGATAGTCTATCATTTACCTTGTTTTACGAATATTTCGCCACACGCATCGGGATAGGCATGCGCCTTGAACCGGAAGTATAAATAGTCCGTGTCATTGAAGATCGGTAGTAGACGAAATTGTGAGCGCTTCTGGAATTCCTGTCCTTTCCAGTGTTTCGAAGAACAATCCGTAAGTTTTTTCATATTTTCTGTTTAAATGTATTTCTATTTTATATTGTTATTTATATGCATATATGCCACTCAGGGGTATATTTTAATATCTCAGAAACAATTTCTTAAATATAATTCGTTAATTCTATATAATATTTAATAACTTTTATTATATTACACGAGGAAAATATTACTCTACAATGCACAATTTTATATAGAAACTTGAATAATGCTTTACATTAAATGTTATATCTGAAATTAGTTAAGTTAGGACTTTTGTGCGGGCTCAGTTTAAGCGAATTGATTTACGCAAACAAACATATAAGAATATATGGCATTATTTGCGGTGTTAATAATTACTTGCAAAACACAATATAAGCACGTTTTTGACATGTTGGACATTCGAACTAACCCTCTAACAATTGCTTAAATGAAGGCTTTTAAGTTTATTTAATGCGTTTTGGACATATTGTAAAACATGAATAGTAAATTATTATAACGGTGATATTTATAATTTGACATTATGATCAGTATTAACTTATTATTTTACATTTATATTGTTTTATTGATATGTAAATTCAGCGATTATATAAGTCGTATAATTTATAATACACAATGTCAGCTATGTCTTGCGTACTTCAATAGAATAAGATCTCCGTTCATTCACGGTGCTCAACTGGTGTGATTGCAGTTTCATGCGATTCCACATGGATGTAGAATAATAATGATCATGCGAAATGTGAAAAATAAATGCAGCGTCTTCTTTTAAGTAAACAAATATTATAATTCGTAGCACGAGTATGAACCTTATTTCTTGTGTGTGTGTATATTTTAATTTTCAAATAGCCATTTAGCTGATAAACTTTCTCAAATGTGAAGACGTATAAACAAAATTTGAATGTGAATTATTTCAAGTTAATTGCCTTGTGTTTGAAAACAATATGTAAAATTTCTACATTCATGTATTCCGTAACTATGGGTATCAAAGGTCGCACTTTAGAGTTCTGATGGAGTCCATACTCCGACGATTCATTGTTTTGATCTCTTAATTACAATTTGTGTGATTTTTATTCAAATTTAAATACAGTTGTAAATTTGTCAAACAGGAAAACTAAGCGAAAACAAAACAACATTTTTAGTTAACATTATTTATCATGGAATATTCAAACTAATATAAATCTATGTATTTCCAACAGTGTAAATGCAATTATGTCCAAGTTTATGTAAAAAGGAAAGAATATACCTCTAGTTAGGTGTGTTTGCAATGTTTACAATTTATGGGTGACACAAATGTTTATGAACACAATGAAATGAACATATTGCATGTGGTTTTCACATGTCACTGGAATTCGGAACAAATTTAAAATGTCGAATCGATTTGAGTGACAAGCAAAATGGTCCTTTGGAAGAACATGCTCGCTTAAGGCAAACATGCATGAACACATGGTTTCAAGAGATGTGTAATTTGTTTTTGTTTTCTTCAGCAAAATGAATCTCCACCAACTCTGCATTCCCATCAGCGTTCTTCTCTGTATCCTAGCAACAGTGGCCGTCACCTACACAGCATCGCTTGAGGAAATCGAAGACGAAGCAGCCGAAAATTTACCGCCAAATATCAGATACTTTTTAAACAACATGAAAAATGACGGACTTTCCTTACAAGCGCCCCCTCACGTTTACATGAACAAGTTAAAGCGTTTTTTCGACGCAGACGCCAAGAACAAGCGGAGCGGTTTCTGGATTTGGATGCCCGCGCAAGGCTACGTTTCCGTACCAAACGAACAAATCTCAGAGGGAACGAAAAACAACGGCGGTGGTAATGTGCTCAGATACGGCTAATTCTGCAGTGCCCAGACATTTTTTTATGAATATTTCAGTTAGAGAGAATATGTTCATTTAGTATATGGTAACATCTCTGTCAGTTTGTACACATAATACTGATCTGAATAAAAATATATAATTTTTCATATAGCGTGATTTTGTATTGAAAAAACGGTATTAGCTGTCCTAAATATATGCTGCTTAACTTGTGTGTGAGAAATACATGTATGATGTTCAGAGATAAGCCCTTATTATTTTGACAATTTTTTTTTTGTTCGGCGTTAAGTATCTCTATTTTCGCAGGCAAGTTTTACACTCACTCAACGGTTTACCACTGCCAACACCCGTGAAATCCTTCCGGATTGAGTTTATGATTTTTGTCCCTCTAAAATAGTATTTGTCTATACATATGAGTTAAAAAGTAATCATAACAACTCAAGAATTTTACGTAGTCCACCTTGTTTGTCCACTATTTTAATTCACACCATGCGATTTGACTATGGTCACGTGGAAGCTTGTGTCGGCAGGAATTTCATACGAGCTATGCGCGGACCAATGGCAAGTTAATGCGTGCACTAAAGCAAATCTGAAAAGTGTATGCGTTCAGTAAAGCAAATCGTTGCAAGTACTTGGGTTAGGTGAAATCGGTATAACAGTTTGTGCAAAGAAATGCACTCAGTATACCAAATTTCTCCTTAAATGTCATGCGTTCGGTATATCAAATCGCGCATTGTCATGCGTTCGGCAAAGTAAATCTCGAATTTCTGTGCGTTGTATATAGCAAATCTCGGATTGATATTCGTTCACCGGTATAGCAAATCCCGCATTGCCATGCGTTTGGTAAAGCATATCGCGCATTGACATGCGTACGGTATTGCAAATATTTCAAGAACCCGTGCTTGGCATAGCAAACCGTGCAAGGACTTGCGTTCGTTTAGCAAATATCACAAGGACATGCGCCTTCGTTAAAGCAAATCTCGCAAGGACATGGGTTCGGTACAGCAAATCTCGCAAGGACATGTGTTCGGTACAGCGAATCTCGCAATAACATGTGTTGGGTATAGCAAAACTCGCAAGAACATGGGTTCGGTACAGCAAATCTCGCAAGTACATGCGTTCGGTACAGCAAATCTCGCAAGGACATGGGTTCGGTACAGCAAATTTCGCAAGAACATGGGTTCGATACAGCAAATCTCGCAAGGACATGGGTTCGGTATAGCAAATCTCGCAAGGACATGGGTTCGGTATAGTAAATCTCGCAAGGACATGGGTTCGGTACAGCAAATCTCGCAAGGACATGCGTTCGGTACAGCAAATCTCGCAAGGACATGGGTTCGGTACAGCAAATCTCGCAAGGACATGGGTTCGGTACAGCAAATCTCGCAATAACATGTGTTGGGTATAGCAAAACTCGCAAGAACATGGGTTCGGTACAGCAAATCTCGCAAGTACATGCGTTCGGTACAGCAAATCTCGCAAGGACATGGGTTCGGTACAGCAAATTTCGCAAGAACATGGGTTCGATACAGCAAATCTCGCAAGGACATGGGTTCGGTATAGCAAATCTCGCAAGGACATGGGTTCGGTATAGTAAATCTCGCAATAACATGGGTTCGGTACAGCAAATCTCGCAAGGACATGCGTTCGGTACAGCAAATCTCGCAAGGACATGGGTTCGGTACAGCAAAAATCTCGCAAGAACATGGGTTCGGTTTCGCAAATAACGCAATAAAGTTGGTTCGGTATTACAAATATCGTAATCACGTGGGTTCTGTATTGCAAATATCGCAAGGACATGGGTTCGGCCTAGAAAATATCGCAAGGACATGGGTTCAGTATAACAAATATCACAATTATATGCGTTCGGTAAAGCAAATATCGCAGGGACCTGCGTTCGTTATATAGCAAATATCACAAGGATATGAGTTTGTTATAGCAAATATCACACGGACATGCATTTATTATAACAAATCTCGCACCACATGCGTTCGTTATAGGAAATATCTCAAAGACCTGCGTTCGTTTTAGCAAATCTCACATTGATATGTGTTTGATATAGCCTATCGCACAGTGACATGCTTACGGTGTAGCAACTATTTCAATAACACGTGTTTGGCATAGCAAATCTTGCAATGGCCTGCCTTCGTTAAAGCAAATATCACAAGACCATGCTTTCGCTATAGCAAATCTCGCAAGGACATGGGTTCGGTATAACAAATATCGCACGAATATAGGTTCGATCTAGCGAATATCACAGGGACATGGGCTCGGTATAGCAAATATCGCAAGGACATGGGTCCGGTATAGCAAATATCGCAAGGACATGGGTCCGGTATAGCAAATATCGCAAGGACATGGGTCCGGTATAGCAAATATCGCAAGGACATGGGTCCGGTATAGCAAATATCGCAAGGACATGGGTTCGGTACAGCAAATCTTGCAAGGACATGGGTTCGATATAGCGAATATCGCAAGGACGTGGGTTCGGTACAGCAAATATCGCAAGAACATGGGTTCGGTACAGCAAATATCGCAAGGACATGGGTTAGGTATAGCAAATATCGCAATAACATGGGTTCGGTATAGCAAATATCGCAAGGACATGGGTTAGGTATAGCAAATATCGAAAGGACACGGGTTAGGTATAGCAAATATCGAAATGACATAGGTTAGTTAAGCAAATATTGAAAGGAAATGGGTTCGGTACAGCAACTATCGTAAGAACATAGGTTCGGCATAGCAAATATTGCAACCAGATGTGATGCGCTAATACGTACAAAGGCGAAATAACTCTTAATTGAAAATGCGTTATTCTGCAGGAGTTAAAACTTCGCGTAATTGCGCCATTCATTCGCGTTGTTACGCCTTTCTTTGGACATGTTATTTTGCGTTATATCACGAGTTTCCATTAGAAGCGTTAATACCGGCATGCCTTTATATTGCGTTAATAAAACTATGTACGCCTTTTCTTTACATGAATACGACTTATGTGTTTTAATTCGCAAGCTTATTTGCATTAAAACCCAATCGTCACAATTAAAACATGTTTTCATTTACTACTTGTAGCTTTTGTAATGCATCCATACCGGAAATATTGGAAGTAATCGAGTCCAGATTTTTCATCATGTACAATATTGTCATGTCAAGTCTTGTTAGACACGATATAAAACACTATTTTCTTAGATAAATCCAATAAAAACAATGCGATATTAGTTTAATCCACAAACAAAACAACGAAGCTGTCATCGGACGACAACAATACGCCGCCAACAATGCAAGCCGGTGCAAACGGGTCGTGCCCGTTCATATAAGTCTCAAATATGACAACAAACTGTTCTCAAAATAGAACTTTAGAAGACCGAACTGAAGACAACTGCTTAAGTGTTAACATTGACAGTTCTTACCATATTGGATTATTTTTCCCGAGTGGGTAAATTGGTTAGAACAAACTTTCAAGAAAACAAGAGGGCCCCGAGGGCACTAGGACGCTCACCTGAGACCATGTAACCCAAATGGAATTTGCATCCCCGAGATGTGGCTTATTTTTATCCCAGGGACATAATTTGAACAATCTTGAACATACCTTGCGGTTTTAGGAAAATATTTGTAAAGTCATTCTGCTATTTAAGTCTGTATAAACCATGTGACCCCTTGGGGTGTGGCCAGATTTGAACCCAGGGGCATAATTGAACAATCTTTGGAGAGGACCACTATGCAATGCTCCGTACTACATATAGAAAAGCTGTGGGCCTTGTCGTTTCAGAGGAGAGGATTTTTGAAGTCATTTAAGTGTATATAAATCATGTGACCCCCAGGGCGTGACCAGGTTTGACCCCAGGAGCATAATTGGTCAGTTTTGACCCATGGGGCATTATTTGATCAATCTTTGTAGAGGACCACTAGAGAATGTTACATACCAAATTAGAAACCTCTGGGCCTTGTGGTTTCATGAGAAGATTTTTAAAGACATTTTGCTATTTAAGTTTATATAAACCATGTGACCCCCAGGGCATGGCCAGTTTTGACCCCAGGGGCATAATTTGAACAATCTTTGTAGTCGACCACTATATGATGTTACATACCAAATAAGAAACCTCTGGGCCCTGCGGTTTCTGAGGAGAAGATTTTTAAAGTCCTTTTGCTATTTAAGTGTAAATAAATCATGTCACCCATGGGCGTGGCCAATTTTGACCCCAGGGGCTTTAATGGACCACTATAGGATGTTACATACCAAATATGAAACCTCTGGACCTTGCGGTTTCAGAGAACAAGATTTTAAAAGACATTTTGCTATTCAAGTCTAATTAAACCATGGTGACCCCAGGGGCGTGGCCAGTTTTGACCCCAGGGGCATAATTTGAAGTCTTTGTAGAGGACCACTATAGGGTGTTACATACCAAAAATGAAATCTCTGGGCCTAGTGGTTTCAGAGATTTTTACAGACATTTTGCTATATATTCTATATAAACCATGTGACCCCCGGGGCGAGGCCGTTTTGACCCCAGGGGCTTATTTGAACTAACTTTGTAAAGAACCACTAAAGGATGTTACAAACCAAATATGAAACCTCTGGGCCTTGAGGTTTCAGAGGAGAAGATTTTTAAAGTCATTTTGCTATATATTCTATATAAACCATTTGACCCCTGGGGCGTGGCTAGTTTTGACCCCAGGGGCGTAATTTGAACAAACTTTGTAAAGAACCACTAAAGGATGTTACATACCAAATATGAAACCTCTGGGCCTTGCGGTTTCAGAGGAGAAGATTTTATAAGTCATTTTGCTATATATTCTATATAAACTATGTGACCCCCGGAGCCTGGCCAGTTTTGACCCCAGGGGAATAATTTGAACAATCTTTGTAGAGGACCACTATAGGATGTTACATACCAAATATGAAACCTCTGGGCCTTGCGGTTTCACAGATTTTTTAAGTTTACACTTTTTAAATCTATTTTCAGCTCTGGTGACCTACATATGCAGCGGACCGTAACGATTTGAACAACTTTGAAAGAGGGTCACCCAATGACCATTCCTGTGAAGTTTGGTAAAAATCTGCCAAGTGGTTTAGGAAGAGATGTCGTTTGAATGAAAAGTTGACGACGGACGCACGGACAATGGGCGATCACAAAAGCTCACCATAAGCACTTTGTGCTCAGGTGAGCTTAAAAGCTTACCTTCAAAACATGTAAGATAAGATTGACATCAGTAATGTGTGTTTACCGACTTGCGGTAGTTCTGTGCCATTGAGCGTAATTCTTTATATATAATACATGTACTGGTATTCTTTTATTTGTAGAATCTCTGACAATTTCAGAAATCGGACAACTCATCCATCTCTAAACAGAGCCATAACTGCGCAACAGATTTGTATGAACTATTCAGTGAAGGTTGAACATGGGCCAATGAACAATTAAATAGATTTTGGTTGATCCAGATCACCGTATGGATTAAGGAACTTTATAAAAGATTATTATTAGTCGGGGGGGGGGGGGGGTGATTGCCATATTAAGCTGTTTAACTCATTACACACGGGCGGATTGAGTTGCATTTGCGGAGCTCTGCGCTCTTAGAATGCTTTCTTTTTGTTCCAAACGTTCGCTGACATAAAATTCTATTGTATACATTTATTAAAATCATAATCTTCACAATGAAAACATATGGATTCCATTAAGAAAACAATATGGGGAACCATGAATAAAACAAAACATTTTCATTTTTAATGATTTAATGAACACCATATTTCTGAATAATGGCAATTCCGTTCCACAACTATGAACATGAAATGATTTTTATCATATATACATGGAAAAGATGAGTGAATGTTACAAAATTAGAGATATTATTTAAATATAATGTAAATAACAAAACATTAAGACTGCAAACGTTCATACCTTTATACCTCATAACATAATAATTATTATACAAATCTAGATTCTATCAAATTCGGAATCCATGAAAGTTACTATGTAATTTTACAGCTATATAAAATCTTCATTACTAAAATAAGTTCCAAGGCAAAGGCTGCTATTCTTTTTTTTCTGCAGTAAAGTCAGATACAGAAATGATATCATTATGCCATATCTAACACAAAGATCAAATTTGCATCAATTGTGTACCAAAGTAGCGATGCTCAAAAATGCATTTTAAATATATTTTGTTACAGTTTGTATAAAACCACTCACACTATATTTTTACAACACACAAACAATATAACAGATAGGTAGACAGTTTTAAAATGACTTCAACAAAACAGAATGACAAATAAAATATATTATGACAAATTGACAAAACATATGAGGGGTGTCGTGGGAAACCCGGGCTTAATGCATGTGCGTAAAGTGTCACTTTCCGCCTACAGTGGACTTATGTTCAGAAAAGACTTTCTTGAAACAGAGAATACCATAAAAATTGAAATTTTTGTCCTGTATTAGCCTGTGCAGACTGCACATCCTGAACCGGAACGACACTACGCATATGCATTAAGCTTGGGTTTCCCACGATACGCCTCATATCAAAATACCTGAAGAGAACCCACATGCCAGGTCAGTCAAGCCCAAGGAAGCCATATCCTTTCTGGGCCTGACGTCATAAACTGTCAGTCTTTATAGGGATGTTCGCATATACCTGATTTGAGAATTCCGAAAAAAAAAACTGAACTGATCATTAGTGTCTTAGTTTGTATATGTACACTGTATATCATGGCCACATAACTTGTGTGGGGATTGGTCATGAAATTATTTCTACAGCCATTCTCCCGCTACCTCTGATTCAAGTAAGGCAGCTGTCAGTTACTGGTATAAGTATGTGCACTTGCTCCTGGCAAACCGCTTAGGTCGGTCAAGGTTGCTCAGGAAAAGTGTGAGTAGGTTAACTGACCACTGTTATATGACTGAACTACTGCTAAATACGGCAAAATATCCAAGCAAAAAAATAAATGTTTTTATGTATTACAATAAGTATTGGTTCCACTGAAACTGACACAACAAGTTTAAATTTAAATTGAACAGCAAGAGAATCAGTGTCAAATTAAATGACCAATAACTTATATCTACAACTTAGGATATATTGTATATTACAATCTGACATATCAACCAACAATAGTTTTATGTGAAAGTTTCATTATTTTCTCAATCCTCCATAACTGTCAGTAGAAAGTATTTTTAGGAGTAATAGACACAAGTATTTGTTACTATGCTCAATGCTAGTTCAGCTGAATTTAAGAGAAAACTATCCAAAATCGTTAAAATAGGGTATGTGCAAACAATATGTACGTGAAGTGAAACAGATACACATCTTAAATTTTTTTTTTACCAGTAACAGACTACAAAACTCAAGTACTTTGTTTATATTTCTTATAAAATGTTTCCCGGGTTAATATGCAGTTACAACTGTTTTATAAACAAGATCTCATGTTATTGCTTAATTTTGTAAATGAAAACTGGATCCATTTCACTTCACGCATGAACAATAAAGGCTGACATATGCAGGCAAATTCTCTTCAAAGTTTGGTGTGCTTTTCCCCAACAACATGTATCTGTTCCCATGGTACTATTCTTCAACTAAACACACAAAAAACATTATTGCACAATGAACATTTACATGAAAATATCACACACAATCACAAAATTATATTTGTGGCGCGTCATGAGAAAACCGGTCATAATGCATGTGCACAAAGTGTCGTCCCAGATTAGCCTGTGCAGTCCGCACAGGCTAATCCTGGATGGCACTTTCCGCTTTTATGGTATTTTCTGTTTCAATGAAGTGTCTTCTAACCATAAATCCACTTTAGGCGGAAACTGTCGTCCCGGATTAGCCTGTGCGGACTGCACAGGCTAATCCGGGATGACACTTTAAGCACATGCATTAAGTCCGGTTTTCTCACGACGCGCCACATTTGAGCTTATTACAGTTCAAAAGTTACATTTAACTAAATTATAAGAATGCCAAAAGAGCCTTTGTAATAACAATTTAAAATTTCTTGTAGAAACAAACCCTTTACACATTTAGAAAAGATTTTAAAATATTAAGACAATACAAATAGTGAAAATATTGATCAATTTCCTTTTAATGTTCCAAATAAAACATACATGTTTTATGTACATTTGATCTTCTGTTAGTTGTTGACTTCAAAATGTACATTCAAAGAATTTTACATGTTGTTCTTTTTTGCTGCGATTGCTACTGCTTTTTGTTGATGGGAGTAATACTGTGCATTTAGATCCCTTGTTTGTACTTAATTATATAAAATAAATCATAATCTTCTATTATTTAAAATTTAACAGATAGCAAACGCTTATTAACTATAATTTATCATAAAAGATGTAACATAGGCAAAACAGCATTAACAATAAACATAGACCAGTCAGTTTTTAAAACATCTCATTCACACATACTATCATCTGAAGAACATCCCAGGAGCAGACACATTATTGCCACTTTCCTCTGTCACATGGCAGCCACATGACCTCTACTGGGTCATATGACTGGCCAGACAGGAAGTGGGTGGGGTAAGCACACAGAATTAACCTCATCCACCCCCACCACGCATCACACCTGGTCTCCAGGCACTCGACCCTCCATCGCCTGCCAGGGGGTTAAAATCTGCAACAAAATCAAGCCGTTCAGATAAAAAGTGGTGTGAAGTCTATTGCTGATAACGAACGATGGTTAAAAAGTGACCAAAAACGCTCACCCTTGATCAATTTGTAAGTCAATAACTTGATATTATCTAAAGACACATTAAGAATGAGTACCAATAACGGAGAGCCTCTTTGTATATTAGTTACACAATAACAACATATGGTATGATATTTTCAACTGGTTCGACAAGAAGATTGTCCGGACTTGGTCTCAACTTTAAATACTGAATAATGGAAATGCTTGATGCAGAAAATATAACTTTTGATTAACCACTAATGTTTTTCCTTTTTTGACAGGGTCCCATAAAAGGACCCATTCTCAATCCAAAAACATGAAGTTATTTCCAATTTGAGTGCAAAAAACAACATCTGCAGTGACAAAATCCCAACTATGCAAGAAAATAAAAATCCCAGTCTGATGGGTAATGGAACTATTTCTAAAGCAATTAAAAAATCACTGAATTTAAACTGGCCAATAAATAAGACTAAGAATAAGATAATGTTCAAGAAACTTTCATTGAGCTCAAACTAACTCTAAACTTAAAATATAAGCATTTGCAATTCAAAGCTGCAATTGAAGAGCAGTTTTGAGTATTTCAGTAGTCATGGGACCAGGTGACCCTAGCATGTTGGATAATATATCAGTAAGGATGTTATTAAATACCTGAAGATCTTAAAGGTTTAGATTTCTTCTCCGTCTTCACAGGTTTTGGGATTTCTGTTTGCTCCTTCTACAAATACACATCAGTCACTGAGCATATTTGATCTTTCAGGTCATTTTTTTATAATCGTGTAAAAATGACGGAATGATTTGAAATCAGTTAACAGTCATGAAGGAAACTCAAAAATAGCAAATGTTTGTTGATTTTCCTTCATTCAGCATATATACAAGTATTTGGGTTTTTCATTTACAGTATACAACTACATGTATATAGGGATAAAAATACATTGGTCAGCAACAGTTGTTCTCAACTTTTCATCTATTTTCAATTAAAACATATAATAATTTCCAGTAATTGATATTGTTTAAATGTATATCACTACTTCTTTTGTAAGATTGCATACACAAATATTTAATTTTAAATCCTTGTTTCTTATTTGGAAAGTTACCACAAGTTAAATGGCTAGCATGGCTGGCAATATCAAAACTATCAAAACATTTCAGCAAATACATCCAAATAATCAATTTCCAGTTCATTGTTAAGTTCAATAATATCTTCTATACAGATTGTGAAGTTTGGAAAAGGATTAAATTTGGTTCACAATGCAGTTTTGAAAAGTAATTACACTACCAACTGGAATCCCTTTTAGAATGTCAAAACATGTTTTTGACATTGCAAAACACACAAAGATAAACAACAAATATATTTCAGTGTTTGTTGATGAGTAATAACAGAGTGCATGTGTCTTTTACTACAAAACTAGACTACTCCTTGCCATCACGGGGAGACCCTTACCGGCTTTGTTTTAGATCTGTATCCCCGGCCCTCTAAATGATTTTCCCAGTCTTCAATCTTCTGTTGTCTCTTTTCTTCCTCTTTCTAAACCAAACATCATGTACACTGATGAGGCATGTTTTCATTGTCGCATGATTACTGACTAGTATTCACTAGTATTAGTAAACATACAAACTTACTTTTATGCAAGTTTTCATTTAAACTGGCTGTATAAAACTATGAATAAGATTATCATATGCAGTCTTCATGCTAACAACCAGCCTAGGCTAGTAAAATGTAATCTGGGTTAGTAGAAATTGAGCAATGTATACACACAGTCCATCTAGTGGAAATTTCACCTGTTTACTATGATTGCATAATGATTCGGGCAAAGTTGATTAAAACAATTAATGTGAAGACTGAATTATGTTCATGCTCATCGACATGAGGCCAGACCCAATAATGCATACTCAGTCTTAAGCTTCAATAAAAGATATGTGTAATTGGACTATGAGTGGTTGTTTAGAAAAATAAGACGTGTCAATAATATTTAAGCATGTCACCAAATGACCAACTTTGTCTGAAGGCACAATGTTGGAGTACCAGGACGCCTGCCAGGTGAACTTAAAAGTCTTACCGAGTTATTATAGTATGCACTAAATCGAAAAAAAAAGTTCCATCTGGTATCGGTACCTGTTTCGTCTGTTCAGCGTGCCGGGCCGCCTGGGCATCAAGCTGCTCCTGCATTCTCCGTCTCGCTGCCTCCCTGGCTGCCTCTCGGGCTGACGCCTGCTCCGGATCTGAAGGTTCAGTTAATTTGATGACAGAGGTTGAAAAACTTCATCAGAAATGTCGGACAGGTCCCTCTCATGCATAGCAACATCAGCTTACCATATTGCCCAGCTTGTCCTCGAGCAAAACCAGGCAAGTTAAATATTGCCAAAATTTACTCCCCGTATTAATGTACAGTATGGACAAGTCAAAAACATCATTTGTCAAAAACGGACAAGTATGAAAATGTAAGATTTTGCCATCCCTGCCTCTTTCTTTTTAGAGCAGACAACCACAGCCATTAAATGGGGTAAATACTATGATGTTTTATTATAGTCAGTTGGTGAATTTACAATTATGTACTCATAATTTTTAAATGTGAGGATGAAAATATGACAGGAGTAGCCTTATTTGGCTAATTCCAGATGCAAAATAGGAAGATTGAGAGCCCCGTCTGACGAAAAGTTGGGTGTCTTAGAACAAAAATAAAAATGTATCTGAACTCTTTATATGAGGCGCGTCGTTGAAAAACCGGTCTTAATGCATGTGCGTAAAGTGTCGTCCAGGATTAGCCTGTGCAGTCCGCACAGGCTAATCCAGGACGGCACTTTCCGCTTTCATGCTATTTTCTGTTTCAATGAAGTCTCTTCTAAACATAAATCCACTGTAGGCGGAAAGTGCCGTCCTGGATTAGCCTGTGCGGACTGCACAGGCTAATCTGGGACGACACTTTACGCACATGCATTAAGTCTGGTTTTCCCACGACGCGCCTCATATGTGAAATCATGTTATTATGGCTAAGTTGGTTGAAAATATAAGCAGCACATTTTATACTTTAATTTTTACCCGTACTTGAATTAGAACCATGCTTGCTATGAATTAGCCCCCCTACTGGTATAAGACCTTTTAATATTAAATGAAAATTTAAGTGAAAAAAGTGACTGAAATAGCAATGGATGGGGAATTTAGGAATATGGGCCCCAAATGATTGACAGTTACGTGTTAATGTATAGTTCATTTTTTAATGAAAGGTTTAATATAGTAAAGATAGAACAGTTGTTTCTTAATTAATCATATGTACAAATATTTCTTAATTTAAAATTGAAAATTTGATTTAAAAATTTCTCCAAAGTACATACTTAAATAACACTTTATGAATACAGCCCCTGGTCACTCAAACTTACCAAACTTCTTGTTTTCTATGGTCTCATTGAGCTTCTGCTTGTATCTCCTCACCGTTGGGCCCATAGTACTCCTCAGGTACAAAGCAATAACGATGGCGAGAACTATGAGCCAGCCATAGGACTCCAGGTACCCCAATACTGAAATAGAATTCTACATAGAAAACAATGATACCAAATTAAATACAAAAGATATTTATGAAATACTTCATTAAACAATAAAAACAGCAGTACTGCAGTATGGGCAGAATTAAATAATTTGTTTGTGATTGGTCCAGTGTCAGTTTAATGTGTCTGTGTCTGAGATAAATATATATATTACCGGTATGTGTGTCACTATTGTATGATTGTATTATTTTTTGTGGGTTACTGGAAATACTGAAATCTACCAAAATCTACATGAATGTACCGAAATCTACATGGATCTAACTGAATTATACCGAAATCTTTGATAAAACTATGTTTTTTTTTAGATTAAATGATTATTTTGGCATATTTCAACGAAATATAATAATTAGAACCACATATTTCATAAGAAAAACGAGTATTTGGCGAAATAAGTAACAGAAAAAAAGGCCATTACATACCACTGCCTTTTTAAATGTTACTTATATATTATGTAATGCAAAAAAAGTTAACAAAAAGTTAATTAGTTTATCACGTTTAATTAATTGGTATTAATCAATTTGTTTTTCCTATTATTTATTCGATACGACACAATGTGATGCGCTTATTGCATTAAAACATTATACAATGCTTATTTCAAACATAACAGATGTAAATGGAGGAAGTACAAAACATTTCTTCGAGCATCAATTATCAAATTTTAACAGATCAACCTTCCTTTAATTTTAAAAGAGTAAATAATTATATTTTAGTAAAATGACAATAACAAAATCATCACACTTTACACAAGACTGTTTTAAGACATATATCTTACTTCATGTCATTCTGTAAGCTGATTTTCGGAAAATATATTTTGCCAGATCGTTTATTACTTCTTTTTTGTTTAGATTGGGTGTTTAAAAGATTTTGGAACTTAATCAGCAATGGCCAGTGACATGAGTATGGTTTTAGATTATTTTTTCTCAGTTCTCGATCTTGAGGGCATGCTAATAAAAATGGTATTCGGATTCGATAATATTAATTGTACACGAGACACATTTTCTGTCAGTTACAGTTGTATTTGTATAACTGCTTTAATTTATGATAGTAAAAAAATGTAACTATTTATTAAATGTGGAGAAGGCATTTTTGTTGTATTTCTGTTTAAATGACAATTATTTTGTTGCTGGGAACTTAATGTTTATTAATTGAGAAGCTTAATTGAGAAGATCACGCTCCAGTGGAGTTGATAGTTTGCACCATGTGTCAATTAAACAAGTCCCTGGTGGTGTTACTAATGGTGTATAGATAAGCAATCGCAATATACCGTGTCACATGTCGCTAAGCAGCCTGTGCATTTGCAGGTCTGGAAAGTCTCCACTGTAACAACATTATAAAGGTTATATTTTGATGTCCAAATATATTAAGGGAAGAAAACAATTCAATCTTAATCTGATTATATTTTCCAGTGTTAGATATGCAGAGTATGCAGAGTATTTATTTATACAAAGTAGTTTCATAAAACAATATGGTTCTTTATATTAGTACAGTGTGTTTTATGATTAATATAGAACAACTTTTACATACATCGTTATTTTAAATAACATAGATTTTTATTATTAGCACCGCACTAACAATGCAAAGTCTCAATATGTAACTTTCTCTATATAATAAGGGAATTGTTTAGCTTATTTTATTTATGCAAAGTTTAATATGATAAACAGTGTGCTCGGGCAATGGTTTCCAACCGATGTCCCGAGTGTAAACAACCCCAATCATTCAATCTTAAAATGTTACCCAAGATTGAGAGACTCAAAAAATATTTTTTTACATAAATAGAGGTGTCCCATTATTTACAAGTTACAGTAATAACAGTATATATACTTGTTTTAAAAATGTACTTTGTTATAAAAATATATATATTAAGTTAACATGCCAGAATTGGTGTGGTTATGTATATAACATAATGATACATGTAGTTTTTAAATTTTCATCATACACGCTAATATACTTAAATAATTACTGTTTTTGTTATGTACATAAAGTCATATACATGTAATTGCTAAAGTATCTACTTCATTATCTTTTTTGACGCAACATAAAGTTTAATTGAAATATGATCGAGGCATGGCGGTCTATGATGTTTGAAAATTTTCATTTAGTATTTATAAAGGTTATAATTTGTTGTTGTTTTTCACACAGTTAATCATTTAAATGGTACTTTTTTGTTTGATAAAAGACAACCCCGAATAAAAAACAGTTTTATCTGAAATAAGAACACATAGTAATGACAAAAACATAACTTACTTTAACGTAAGTGTTCACTTCATATCACGTTATTTTATATGCATATAAAATGTTTTTCTAATGATTTCTAGACATAAAATAAATAATTTTACCTACATTGCCGTGCAAATTATTTGCATCCTGTGATGATAATGCTGGTTTTTATATTTATCAATTCATATGGCATGGCAATTTGTACGTTATTTGCATGTGTTTACAAGATGGATACGCCAATTTTACTAGTTTGCTCATTGTGAACATGTGTATTGGTTGCTAATTCGTTATAAATATTAAATATTATTTATTAGGTGTTTGCAACGTCATTCAATGTTATGAATAACGATTCATCGCTGGTTCCATGCTATTTATACTTTGTTGTTGACATATACTTTGAATACAAATTAAATAAATTCCACTGTTTTGTATTATTTGTTGTTTATTTTATACTAATTTATTATAAAATGTTATACAAACATTTTATAGTAGATTTCGGTATAATTTAGATCGATTCATGTAGATTGCAGTAGATTCATGCAGATTTCAGTATTTCCAGTAACCAATTTTTTTTGTTATTTGTGTTCCTGCATTATTATTACATAACTATTATTTTCATGTGCTATTCTTGTTCTGCATTGTTATTATGCCAGGTTGTTCCACGGAAAAGCTAATGTATACTTAAAATAAATTAAAATAAATGTGCTTATGTAAATATAATGTACTTATTCGGTAAATATTATGTTATGGAACATTGGTATTGTAAAGGTTGTTGACAAATTACATTCCTGTCATGTATAAAAAAATTAATGTATTAATGACATTTTCATTCTCTCTTTATTCTCTCTGACCTGAAATAAAGCAAAACATTGATTAATATTTCATTAATAATAATATATTAATAATAATCACCCTTCAGATAATACAATAATTGACTAACTAAGTGACGGTTAGCATCTGTGGTAGGTGCAAAATTACTTTGGACTAGTGCAAAAATCTGCTGTACAAAATCAATTTACTGATTTCTCCCTACCAGTCGCTATATAAATAAATTTACCGCTTTCATCTTTTATCAAAATCTCCATTCTGTCAGTGCTAAATACCTGTTAGTTTAACGAAAACCAAACAGAAAATGTGTCAAATGTATCCCCGGCACCCCTAATGGCCCCATTACCCGTACATTTTGTTTCGATTACGAATGCAGTCACAATACAATAATTATTTGATTTACTTTCTGTAGGAAAAATACAATGTACAGTACAGACTGGTTCGCTTCGTTCAACATTCTTTTTTGCGACTAATTACCTCATTGCAATTTGGGTCGAAAAATAATGGGATCGAATCAAAATTAAGATTATCAATACTTGGATCTTTAAGGTTCTTACCAATATAAAAGGGGCTTGCCAACGGATTCTCGTTTACCAATAGTGTAGGGTGTTCCGGAACCCCTTGGACACCGTCAGCTTGTTGTGCGTCCATCAACATCTCTTTCTGAAGATCGAAACTAAAACATTACGTGTCTCTCTTGTTTGTAAACAACTCAGAGTGGTTTCCCTTTGCAAGCCGAACAAGTTGTGTTAACACCGGTTGTCAGAAGAGGTGAATTTTGTTATTTTGGTTTTATTTTACCAAACGAGGTGCGTAGATCATTAACAAAAACGCTGACCAGTTCTCTATTTATACCACAGTTTGTCATTATCCTTGTGTAGATTCTTCAAATATTTATTAGTAGATCATTAGATCTATCAATTCCTACCAGCTTTTACCAGTTCTGCAGGGCAGCAATCACTTCCACTTTCCTTCAACATCATTTTCAGAAAGATGTGTGCGTTATTGTGGGAAAACCGGGCTAAATGCATGTGCGTAAAGTGTCGTCCCGGAGTGCGCACAGGCTAATCCAGGACTGCACTTTCCGCCTACAGTGGATTTATGTTTAGAAGAGACTTCCATGAAACAGAAAATACCACAAAAGCAGAAAGCACTTTACGCTCATGCATTAAGCCCGGTTTTCCCACGACACGCCTCATATGTAATACAGTAAAAAAGTTCAGAGCACCTGAGGGGATTGAACCCGGGTTCTCAGCGAGAGAGGCGGACATGTCACTAAAGAGCTAGCTTAACAGCAAGGCGGTTGGAAGTGCCTTAAAGACCAATGCTACACTCCTCCTTTTAAATGTCCAGGAGCCACATACGTGCCTTGCATCCGCATGGCCCTGAAACCTGAAGTCAGACCAAGCCCATTACCATCCCACTTCTGACGCTATTAAAGTGAAAAAGACCTTAGCACCTGTGGGTGTTTGAATCTGGAACCTGGCATGAGAGGCAGGCACTAACCGTATTGCTAATCAACTAGCCTAACAAGGCTCTTGGAAGTACGGTCTAGGCCAATCACTACAGTATATAAACAAGTTTGGCCTGCATAGATTTTGAATATGAGTGTTATTTACACCAGCTTATTAAAGAATGTCAAAATGTTTAAAACATAGTAAAAAAAGAAGTATTTTAGGCTGCAGAAAGCCAAAATTTATGACATAAATTTGGGCTTTCTGCAACCTAAAATACTTCTTAATGTCATTAACTTAAAAATCTGAGGAAGACCTGAAATTCCCGATTTGGTCATCATATGCAACATGTAAGGACTAAGGGTCAATAGAGCATTAACTTTCTGGCAAGTGGAGTCCTTGCAAAAACTGTCCAATGTAATCCTAATACATTGTAAACCCTTATGTCATGTTGCTCAAAGAAATCAATATGATAGTGGCTATCAAAGTTTAATTTTTCATACATCCCAATATCAACAGTTATAAAATTACCAATCAGTTTGGTTTTCACTCACAACACAGCAACAATTGCTTCATGTGTGGCCAAAATTCTTAAATAACGTTTTTATGCTGAAGTGTATTTTAAATACTCAAAATGCTAAATACATTCCACTTAATCGCTAATATTGGTATTTCAGGAAGTTCTAACAGTAATTCAGTCAGCAGCTGAACAAGATGTGTTATACAAACAAAATGTCCATGCCATATAATTGACGGCAGACAAAATTTCCATGCCATATAATTTACGGCAGACAAAATGTCCATGCCATATAATTCGGCAGATAAAATTTCCATGTTATATAATTTACTGCTTTTTAGTAATTCTAGGTTGGCACTTAGAAATAAATGTTTGAGCCGAATCTACACTTTAATAAAAAAAAAATTGTGTTTGAAATATTCTTTTGCTTAGTGATATACCCTGTTAACATGGAATAAAAACATGAATGTATATATAACAAGTGTATGTTGCAGTTATTTACTCAACTGAATTTGCTGCTAATAACTAGTAAACTGTACGTACCATAATTTGCAATGTTTCCAATCATGGTAAAACAGATTTGAAACAATATTCTTTTTTCTTTTATACTGAACTTTTTTTTTTTTATACAGATGTCTGAGATGACAGATGATGAGCTGCCATTTGTGTGCAATGAAAGAGGCTGTGGAATGGTAGTACAAACATTAAAACTCTTAGTGCAGCATGTTTACTAATGCAGATCGTATTTTATTTCATGAGTGGTCATAGAAACAATATTTTTACGAGTAGTGCGAGATATGCTGAAGCATCATCACAAATATGACGTCATTATGATTCCAAAATTGCCGATCACAGTTTTCACCACATGTATTGTGGTGGGAAAATAGTGCCACGTTTACTGCATCATCGTAGGTTTATTATATTTGTATTGAATTTTATTATAATGTTTTCTGTTGTTTTAAAAGGCGATGTTTACACTGACGATTAGGGTATTCACATACTTTCAAAAATTATACAGTGAAACCTGTCTAAACAGAACAGCATCGGGACCGGGCCGATCGTTCGGTTTTCAGAGGTGTTCGGTTTATCCAGGTTTTTTTTATAAAAGGTCATATTTCTTAAAAATGTAGTATGTACATTATATTTTATATGTTTATTCGAGTATGTAATAAGACAACACAATGTTAATGTCTACACTTATATTATTGTTTATTATTTAATTATTTGCATGCCAAAAATGTATATTTTTTACATAAAACAAAACACTAATCAAGCATGTGCATGTATTCTAGAACAACTTATGCATAAAATGACGCTCAAAGTACATGTATCAATCAAACGAGTTCATGTATTCAACATTACAACATAATTACATATGTTATAAAAAATCACCAATTGTTGACTGCTTTGATTGACATATCGCCTTCATGATTTTTTTCTCTGCTAAGTTGGTCAACACACCAGCAAAATCAAGGTCTTACTCGAGTGCGTAAGTATTCAACCCATCAGCAAACTCGTGGATCTTCTTAAGGTCGATTCGCTCTCTAGCAGGTGTGGCGGGCTCATTTGGCTCATCCGTTTCAGTAGCATCGGCTCCTTCGTCCGCGAGAGTATCTGACAACCAGTTCGTTCTCCCAGTGGCCCCCGGTTTCCAGATTCTCATCTATGGACATCAGTTCTTCCAGCTGGAAACGAGCCTGCTGTAAAAGAACTGCAAGCAGGACATCATCGTCCTCATACTCCTCGTCTTCTGTTGCGTTCGTAGCATCCACACCAAACCCTGTGGCCTGGAAGCACCGCACAATTGTCGTTAATTTGATGTCAGTCCATGCCTTAGTTATCCAGTGGATAGTGTTCACGATGCTCACAGATCGACACAAAGCTGTGACGTCTTCCGATGTTTCCAACATGGAGAGGAGGGACTGAAGGAGATATTTCCGGTAGATGGCTGTGAAGGCCCAGGTAATTCCCTGGTCAAGTGGTTGAAGATGTGATGACGTATTCGCAGGCAGGTACGCAAGCTTGACGTTTGATAAAGTAGCGTCAAGCCCTTGAGATGTTGCGTTGTCTAGAAACATGATGATACGTCGATCTTTGCGCTTCATCTCCGCGTTGACGCCACGAAGCCATTCTTGAAATACGGAAGTGGTCATACAGGCTTTCTTGTTCGATTTGTTTGTCACTCCCAGTCTCTCTCTCTTCACATTCTTCATGCGGGTTTTCCGCCTTCCCGATCACCAGAGGCTTCAGTTTCTCACCAGTGGTGCTGCATGCAAACAGTATGGTCAACCTCTCTTTGGAAACTTTCGTTCCCTTTGCACCATCCCCACGTGCTGCCAGGGTTTTTTCTGGAAGGGCGCCTGACACCTTGAACCCTTTTACTGAGTATCGAGCTTTCCAGCTGTGGGGCCAACCATCGGAGGCTTTAAAGTTGCTGTGACCGAGATCTGCTGCAAACTGTGTGGCTTTTTCCTGGATAATCGGACCAGACACAGGGACACTTTTGGACCTAACCTGGCAGAACCGGTCCCATATTAGTGCATTCAGGTTGTCGTATTTACATGAATTGTGAAATCTGAATTTGTCAGCAGACAAGTTGTTCGCATACTGGACAACCTAATGAGCCTTCTTTTTCAAGATGTTGCTGACTGTTGATTTCACTATTTTGTACTTTGCGCTCAAACTTGAGAGAGAGGGTTTGGGTTGTTTTTCAGACTCATTTATTAGCTTAATCTTCTCTTCCAAATTTAACTCTAGTCGACGATGTTTGATTGGAGGTTCAGACATGTTGACACTTAACAGCTATGGTAAAATATAGATTATGTGGACAGATGTAGAGATTTTATAGTCATGTATTAACAGTTTGTAATAACTTACAAGACTATGTTTTGCCAACTGGCACATTTTAATATAAATTAATTACACTGGTGTGAAGCATTTAAAATATTACACTGTACGTAAATTTCAACATAAAACACGACCGACTTGTATGTTTTTCACAAGTTGACTATTGTCGTATGCACCGATCGCTAATTGCACCACTTCCCCGTTACCACTATGGCGATTATGCCTTTATGTGTAATCGTGTCACCAATTATCGGGTTCACGCCTCGGCGGTATCGCGAAGTGACACCTGACAGAAAACACCGTTCGGTTTATTCAGGTTTTTTAAGGTTGAATGAGATCAAATTTGCGATAAAATCATTTGGTATTCGGTTTTGACAGGGTTCGGTTTATTCAGGTTTTTTGATATATAAAATAAGAAGGAAAAAAATCGCGACCAAAACAGCCGTTTGGTTTTGACAGGGTTTTGGTTTTCACAGGGTTCGGTTTGGACAGGTTTCACTGTACATTATAACAAAGTTAAAAGTAGTTCCATATAACCAAGATTGAAATGATAAAACGTTATCATTTCACGCGACCTAGAGTGAATGATCGGGTAATTATTGCATTCATTCAACATTAACCCAGTGTTCTCTATATAATACTGTTATTGCTATTGTTTTACATCATGTTTTGTTCTTTATTGCAGCGGTTCACCAATGAGGACCACCTTTCAGTGCACATGAGGAAGCACGACCTGTGCCTCGCCCTCAGCCTCACCCCGGGGGGACTGTCCCCGGGTATTGGGCTCTTCACAGGTAGTGCAGGGCTTTTTTACCATGTGCCATAGCACAAGTGAAATATTTGGTAAATGGGTTAAACATGCTTAAAATATATTAAAATTAAACACATTGTTCACACCATTTCCAATTTATAATGAAGTCTTTAAAGGAAAATTGTTCTGACCATATATTTTTGAAAATGTTTCCCAAATTTAATATAGTGGCGTCAAACATGACGCAAAACATTTAGGGTAGAGAAAATGCTGGGTGAAGTGGAATGAACAGAAGCTTATTTGAATTTTTTGTTTGCTCCAAAGTTAAATTTACATTCTAGATTTTGAAAATGACCTTTAAAATATTATCAGTGTCTATCACATTGCTACCTGTATGTGTAATCTATTTTTTAGACCAGACCCCTACGCCCACCAAGTTCTTGAGGAACTGCGAGGAAATTGGCCTGTTCCAAGACCTAGTGCAGAAGAATCCATTTGAAGACTCCTTTAAAAAAGCAATGGGCGAACATGGGGACCACTCTAATGTTGTCCGGGTAAATATTGCCAAGAATGTCTCCCTTTTTAGCTCACCTGAGCTTTGGTTTAGGGTACCTCTCCTGTGTCGTCCGTTGTCTGTCGTCCGTGTGCCGTCAAATATTGGGTTTGTATTCACGCTGGAGACTTCACTTTTTATCCAATCTTAACCAAACTTGCACAGTTTGTGTATGACCATAAACTCTTAATTTTATTGTTATTGGGCCAGATCACAACAGTAACACATTTTTCATGCAAAAATGACTTTGCAACATATAGACTTTATTTTCCTTCAAATCTTAACCAAACTTTCACAGTTTGTGTATGACCATCAGATGCCAAAAAGGGGCATATCATGTTTCAAACACCAGAGTTATTGCCCTTTGTTTATTAAAAAAATATACAAAAATGGACATTATTCAGGATAGAGACTTCATTTTACATCATCCAATCTTCACCAGTCTTGCACATTTTGTCTATTACCATGAGATTACAGTTGAAATCGAATATAAGCAAGATCGGACCAGAAACTCTGGAGTTATTGCCCTTTGTTTGTGAAAAAAATATGCAACAATGGACATTATTCAGGATAGAGACTTCATTTTTCATCCAATCTTCACCAATCTTGCACAGTTTGTCTATGACTATAAGGACATTATTCAGGATAGAGGCTTCATTTTTCATCCAATCTTCACCAATCGTGCACAGTTTGTCTATGAACGTAAGACTACAGATGAAGTCGAATATAATCATGATCGGGCCAGAAACATCGGAGTTATGTATTTGGAAAAAAACATCAACATGTTATCAATGATTCGCTTGCACACACTATTTTTTATTCCGTGTTAACCAAACTTACACAGTTTGCGTATGACCATAAAAATTGATTGATAAAATTCGATTTCCAACAATTGCAAACCTTGCATGAAGTTATTTTGTACATGCTACATTGATGTTTTCAGAGCCTACATTAGCATCATTTATTATCATTGGACAGAAAATTATCAAAGAAAAAGCAAAACTTGACCTTACAGCACAGTCTTCGCAATTATCGCATTGCAACTAGTTCTCCAAAACTGTCTGCGAAAAAGACATCAAAATCTTCTGTTTCTGCATTTTCCAGAATTGTCACTGACTTAATGAAAAAGGGTCAGGTAAGAATATTGAGGAAAATGTTTTGAGAACCATTAGCAAAAACGCCGCACATCCACTACCCAACTATTACTTTAGTTAGCCCATTGCACTAACCAATATTTTTAATCAAATTGATCCTAGCCCCCTTTGCGTATTGTTCACAAACCTTAATTTTCAAACCTGTTACAACTGTATGGTCTTCATCTGTACCAGTTCTCAGGTGAGCACTTTGGGCCGTCATGGCACTCTTGTTAAGAAGTTTGATGTGTTATGAGAAAAAAATTGCAGAATAATTATTTACCTTTTTAAGAAGTTAAATGTTGTGTTATGAGAAAAAACTGCAGAACCTGTGTACATCATGACCTGTCTGTAAATGCACCCACATTGCTGACACTTCCCACTTGAAAATGTTCATGTTTCTTCATTATATTGATTATGTAATCAGTAGGACATTGTTCTGGTCAGCGATATCTTGTTCTTAAAAAAATATGTAAGTGAAAGTACCAGTTTTAGTTTTCCTTTATTGTCCGTACTTCATTTTTATCTGCAAAAGGTTTATTAACTGTTGTTCTTTTTCTATGTTGGGTGTCTTGATATTCTTTAATACAGTTGCACAGATCTTTCTGTTAGCCTTGCCATAGCCATACATTAAAATTTACCTACTACCAATTGTTGTTTTTCGGAGGGGGGGGGGGATTGGCTAAAATTACAAATAGCAAAAGCTGGACATGTTTACTGAGTGATGATTTTGAAAACTTTAACCTTTACAGAGTTTGAGTAACTCTGAGACTGGTGACCTAGATACTCCTCAACCTCCTGACCTTTAACCTTTACAGAGTTTGAGTAACACTGAGACTGGTGACCTAGATACTCCTCAACCTCCTGTGCCGAAGATTATGATTGGGGACAGTGAAATAGAGGACAATAGTGGCAACAGCGGCAGACCTCCTAAACCACCTGATATCACTATCTCTTCCATTGTGCCTAAGAAGAGAAAGAAGTTCTTAAGAAAGGTATTGAGCACAAATGTTTTTTTTTAATGAAAACCGAAGTACTATGGCACTAAATATAAATTATTTTGAATGAATTTTAAGTCACATCAACATGGTATACATGCAGTGTTTTCACTGCATAGGGTAGAAACAGCAGAAACTTCCCATATTTATTGTTTGGATTTGAAATAACCCTCTGTTAACTGTTCACATATATTGATAAAATGAATTATTTTCTTTGGATTGCTTATAAAAATTGAAAGAATTAAATTCCGAAGAGGTTTTTTTTTAAAGCTAGATTTTGTTCTTGGCATTGTTGAAAAATGTTTGGTTTGTGAAAAACAGTGTAAGTAACTGTTGGGTATTTCAGACCTCCAGCCAGCCGGTTTCTACGACATCCGATGAGGAGGAGTCAGTTGTTGGCTCCACCTCTATCAGCGAATTAACTGGCAAAGCCACCAACCAAACTGAGACGAGCCAGGTGCTTGAGACGGAAAGTGACCTTGAAAGCATCCCTGTGTCAACAGAATCTGTTGATGAGCTGACTCATGAAATTTTTATAGCCACGTCTATTTCTTCGACCTCAGATATCACACAAACAGACCTTAATGCTCAGCCTGTTCCATCAAAAATTCGTAAACAAGAAGTCAAGTTTTCTTCAGCAGTGTCGAATAGTATCATGGTGACAACTGTATCTTCTGCAGGGAAACCACAGTGAGTAGAAGAATTGCAGCTTCTTTGTTCAGTATTTTATTGATAATTTATTATGTGCTTTGTAAATTTAGAATGATATGCATTGTGAATGTGAAGTGCTTGACATGCAAATATATCTTACTTTTCTTTGAAATTCTTGCAATTTAGAACAGTTATTAGGAAATTGTCGTGTCATTTAATATCCTATTGCAACCCAAACTCAGTGTACCCGAAATTTAACGATACTTACTTTAGAATGTAATCAGTAAAATTACATGAAATTTTCAGATATAAATAGTAGAGGAACATAAAATAATTGTTTTTAAATTTATTAATAAATTAACATCAGATCTATTAAATAACAACTAAACATCATCAAATATAGGTGACATCGAACTAGGGACATAACAGGATAATAGTAATTCAATAACATACATTTCTATCTTCCAGGCCGGCCCGTTCAGTCCACACCTATGATAGTAGTTCTCATTTCTATCTTCCAGAGCTGGCCATCCAGCCAGTGCAACCCGTTCAGTCCACACCTATGATAGTAGTTCTCATTTCTATCTTCCAGACCGGGCATCCAGCCAGTGCAGCCCGTTCAGTCCACACCTATGATAGTAGTTCTCATTTCTATCTTCCAGTCCAGCCATCCAGCCAGTGCAGCCCGTTCAGTCCACGCCTATGATAGTAGTTCTCATTTCTATCTTCCAGGCCAGCCATCCAGCCAGTGCAGCCCGTTCAGTCCACACCTATGATAGTAGTTCTCATTTCTATCTTCCAGGCCGGCCATCCAGCCAGTGCAGCCCGTTCAGTCCACGCCTATGATAGTAGTTCTCATTTCTATCTTCCAGGCCAGCCATCCAGCCAGTGCAGCCCGTTCAGTCCACACCTATGATAGTAGTTCTCATTTCTATCTTCCAGGCCAGCCATCCAGCCAGTGCAGCCCGTTCAGTCCACACCTATGATAGTAGTTCTCATTTCTATCTTCCAGACGGGGCATCCAGCCAGTGCAGCCCGTTCAGTCCACACCTATGATAGTAGTTCTCATTTTTATCTTCCAGGCCAGCCATCCAGCCAGTGCAGCCCGTTCAGTCCACACCTATGATAGTAGTTCTCATTTTTATCTTCCAGGCCAGCCATCCAGCCAGTGCAGCCCGTTCAGTCCACACCTATGATAGTAGTTCTCATTTCTATCTTCCAGGCCAGCCATCCAGCCAGTGCAGCCCGTTCAGTCCACACCTATGATAGTAGTTCTCATTTCTATCTTCCAGGCCGGCCATCCAGCCAGTACAGCCCGTTCAGTCCACGCCTATGATAGTAGTTCTCATTTCTATCTTCCAGGCCAGCCATCCAGCCAGTGCAGCCCGTTCAGTCCACACCTATGATAGTAGTTCTCATTTTTATCTTCCAGGCCGGCCATCCAGCCAGTGCAGCCCGTTCAGTCCACACCTATGATAGTAGTTCTCATTTCTATCTTCCAGGCCGGCCATCCAGCCAGTGCAGCTCGTTCAGTCCACGCCTATGATAGTAGTTCTCATTTCTATCTTCCAGGCCGGCCATCCAGCCAGTACAGCCCGTTCAGTCCACGCCTATGATAGTAGTTCTCATTTCTATCTTCCAGGCCAGCCATCCAGCCAGTGCAGCCCGTTCAGTCCACACCTATGATAGTAGTTCTCATTTCTATCTTCCAGACGGGGCATCCAGCCAGTGCAGCCCGTTCAGTCCACACCTATGATAGTAGTTCTCATTTCTATCTTCCAGGCCGGCCATCCAGCCAATGCAGCCCGTTCAGTCCACGCCTATGATAGTAGTTCTCATTTCTATCTTCCAGGCCGGCCATCCAGCCAGTACAGCCCGTTCAGTCCACGCCTATGATAGTAGTTCTCATTTCTATCTTCCAGGCCAGCCATCCAGCCAGTGCAGCCCGTTCAGTCCACACCTATGATAGTAGTTCTCATTTTTATCTTCCAGGCCGGCCATCCAGCCAGTGCAGCCCGTTCAGTCCACACCTATGATAGTAGTTCTCATTTTTATCTTCCAGGCCAGCCATCCAGCCAGTGCAGCCCGTTCAGTCCACACCTATGATAGTAGTTCTCATTTCTATCTTCCAGGCCAGCCATCCAGCCAGTGCAGCCCGTTCAGTCCACGCCTATGATAGTAGTCCTCATGCAGCTTCCTAACGGCCAGACTATACCAGTCCAGATACCTGTATCGAATATTGCCTCAACCCAGCCTCTACAGCACCTGACCGCTCAGACGCCGACCACACCGATGATTTTCCAGCAGTCCAATCTGGTCAATACGGCTGCCATGTTGGCCACAACAGCATCAAACCCGAGTATACAGATTGTTACCAATGGCAACAGCGCCGCTAAGCTTCCACCATTACAAAATATGTCCACTTCGCACGGTGGTGGTGTGTTGCTTACCCTCCCAACCACCCCCACAGTGGCTAAAAGCCAATTGGGTTTTAATTTGCAACAGGGTCGCCCTGGGGCTCAGATGTTTCCGGGTCTGGGTTCCCAGCAGCAGATTGTGGTGTTGCCCAACAGCTCTGTTGTTTCTTCCATGCAGAACACTGGCTCTGTGTCCTCTGTGAGCTCTACTTTGTCCTCCGAAACAAAATTCTCTGGAAGTCAGTCTTACACAAAAGAGGTGAGTCACATATTTGTTTGAAACGATTTTTTTTTTTTTTTACTTCATCTGAGCCTGTGGCTTGTTGGGACCCTTATTAATATGTTTTTGTGGAAGAGTTAGTTTATGACTCATACGTGGCATGTTTGCGAAATCGTGTATGCATTATTTGTCTGTTTTTGACCAGTGCTGTTCGATGCTTGTCCATACAGTAATTATATAGCAAATTATGGCAAATTTTCACTTGTCCGCACATGCTCTGTGACAAGCTGGGCAATTAATTTCGCCATCCCCGAGTGGGAGTTCTGATTGCATGTCACATTTGTTACGCTATTGCAGGTTAATAAAATACATACCATGCGTAACATATTAATGTACAGCATTCAGGACCAAAGGTATTTGAAGATATTAAGAACAAATAGACGTATTAAAACGAAGCACATAATACAAGATTTATTTTCAAATCTATCTGGCACTAAGAAATAGGAATGAGTAGCAAAATTTTTTGATTTTGCCAAGATGCCTGTTATTTTGAAATAATTTTGTCAGAAAGTGAGAAAATATGCTAAATTTTCAAATATTTTCAAAAATTTTAGGAGCCAATTCAGTAATTTTAGTAGCCAATAGGGATTTTGGCAACTGGTAGCACTAAAATATCTTACCTATATATCTTCATTTTATATGATAAATAACTTAACTCACATCCTGATTTCAGCGACTAAAAGCGGCCATTAAGCAGCAGACAACACCGACCCACATCGCCCGGGCGGGTTACAATCTGCCGTCAGCCCTCATGATGAAGATGGAGCCAAACACCTCTGTGGACACCGTATCTTCATCGAGTAACATGACATCTCCCGAAGATTACAGTGGACGGTAACACTTTCTTGCCATTGGCCATTATGCCTCGAATATGTTTTCGTCATTTGAATTTTTTTTGTTTCATCCTAGAACGATTTACAGAACAAAGAATCAGCTGTTTTATTATGTAAACTACTAATATTCATTTGACAAATGTGCAATACTGATATGCAAGATTTTTGGGTGAACTGTCACCATGCCCAGTTAGTTCTCTTTGTTATATTAAACAATGATTTTTATTATAGAACGAATTCTGAACAAACTATTCAGCTGATTATTATGTAAACTACCATAAAAAACGCAGTTATTCTTTTGACAAATGATGCATAATTACATTTGGATGGGTCTTGTAACGGTAGTATGTTTTCATAGATAATTTGAAGAATGCATTTCTTTGTTGAACGAAATCTGATTCTAAGAATTGCACAAACATTTGCAAATAAAAAAAATAAAAAAAGACACTTCTGAAGATGTTTGGATACTATAGATCAGCTAAACAAAATAAATTGATTGGAATGGGAAATCATTGAAAATCTTAACAGTTCACATGCACAACATTAAACTTCAAATCATTTCATCCAACGACACATTTTAACAAAATGTAATTGTTACATTTTATGTGAAAAACAAGAGGGCCAAGATGGCCCTAGGTCGCTCACCTGAGTGTAAAGCTTCATAATGGCTTCTAACAAAAAGAATGTTTAAGATTTCAATATAGCCATATAAGGAAAACTGTTCCCCCCCCCCCCCTGGCAGCCATTATTTTTAACGAATCAAAATGATTTCCAGGAATTTGGTAGACGGTCACCCAAAGAACATGTATGTGAAATTATTTTGAAATTTAGCCAGTGGTTTAGACAAGACGATTTTAAAGTTTTTAATATAGCCATATAAGGAAAACTACCCCGCCCCCTGGCGGCCATGTTTTTTTACAAATCAAAATCATTTCAAGGATTTTGAGAGAGCGTCACCCAAGGAACATTTATGTGAAATTATTTTAAAATCCAGCCAATGGTTTCAGACAAGAAGATTTTTAAAGTTTTCAATATAGCCATACAAGGAAAACTCCCCCGCCCCCTGGCGGCCATGTTTTTTAACAAATCAAAATGATCTTCAAGGAGTTTGGTAGAGGGTCACCCAAGGAACATTTCTGTGAAATTATTGTGAAATCCAGCCAGTGGTTTCAGACTATAAGACTTGAAAAGTTTTTAATATAGCCATATAAGGAAAACTGCCCCGCCCCCTGGTGGCCATGTTTTTTAAGATATCAAAATGATTTGAAGGAATTTGGTAGAGGGTCACCCAATGGGCATTTCTATGAAATTATTTTGAAATCCAGCCAGTGGTTTCAGACTAGAAGATTTTTAAAGTTTTCAATATAGCCATATAAGGGAAACTGCCCCGTCCCCTGGCCGCCATGTTTTTTTTAAACAAATCAAATTGATTTCAAAGAATTTGGTAGAGGGTCACCCAAGGACCAATTCTTTGAATTTCTTTTGAAATCCAGCCAGTGGTTTCCGACTAGAAGATTTTTAAAGTTTTCACTATAGTTATATAAGGAAAACTGCCCAGCCCCTGGTGGCCATGTTTTTTACAAATCAAAATGATTTGAAGGAATTTGGTATAGGGTCACCCAAGGAGCATTTCTGTGAAAACTATTTTCAAATCCAGCCAGTGGTTTCTGACAAGAAGATTTTTTAAGTTTTCCAGTCTTTAAGCTTTTGGTTGCCATGACAACTAGAGTTTTCAATATATTTTAATAAATTGAAGGAATTTGGTAAAGGACTATCCCAGGAACATTTCTGCCAAGTTTGGTTAAAATCCGTCTAGTGGTTTCAGAGAAGAAGTTGTTTGAAGTAAAATGTTGACGCCAGACGCCGGACACAGACTGACCACAATAGCTCACCCTTGAGCGCTTCATGCTCAGGTGAGGTAAAAAGTAAATGAGTGTTGTATTTTAGAGAGGTGGATGGTGGAGACTCGAATGATGACTCTGAATCAAAGAGAAGTAAATTCCTTGAAAGAAACAGGTGAGTGCTAACTTGTTTTGTCAAATATCGTAATAGCTGTATGGAGAACAAAACCAGTATAAGTGGCACAAGCAAAAGCATGATCCAGTGTCAGACCAATTTCAAAATTTGCAGGTATACTTTTTACATGAATCGCACAGTAAACAGGAAGACAATCAAAATATTTGTTAAATTATTTAAAATATATGACAAATCTTTGAGTCTTCTGTTTGATAGGAATAATCTTTGTTAAATAATTAATACATATGAGAAGCGTCGTGTGAAAATTGACCTTAATGACAAAATTACTGATGAGACATTCCGATAGAAGAACGTGCACTGATAACGTTGGTGAAAACTGTTTGTAAATACCTCAAAAAAAAAAATGTTATGATGTTTCAAATGACGTCACCTGGAATCCGTTTGAAAAACTTTGACGTCGAAAAAATAATGCGCGGTTTTGCAAAAGTGACCCGTAACACGACGTTATGATTTTATGCAGAAACGATATCAGTATTATCTGTAAATACTTGGGGTTTGCATTGTCCTCAATGATTTTATTTTTAAATAATGGTAAAAGCAATATTTTATACAAAAACTTTCTGTTGCGAAGCAAAACTAGAATGTACCGTAATTACTAGATACATTTTTGGACGCTTTAAAATAAATAAAAATTATATTTAGAGGCATAGTGAAAATATTGCTGTTACGTTCGTATATGTCTGTTTTATGGTATAACGGCATTGTAGCATAAACGCGGGTAGTAACGATTAATGATGTTAATTTTCTTTGAAAAAATCAGTTATTAATTTTTAACATGCTGTCTGTTATAAATCCATAATCTGTTTAATGACGTTACAAGGCTTTGATGTGCATCAGAATGATATTCCCAAGTTGAACAAACTTAAAAAATTTAAAAACACGATGCATTAATAATGAACCCAACCTACGTGCAGATATTTGACTGTATTATTTGTTTGCTTGGAGTTTTCGCCGTATTTAACAGTATTTCAGTCTTATAACGGCGGTCAGTTAACCTACTCACACTTTTCCTGGGCAAGCTTAGCCGATCTAAGCGGTTTATTTGTACCAAGTGCACATACTTGTGCCAACAACTGACAACTGCCCTACTTGAATCAGAGGTAGGTGGAGTATGACCGTAAAAATCATTTTATGACCAATCCCCCAAACAAGTTATGTGACCGGACTGGGGCTCGAACTCATGAACCCCGGAGAGTCCAGCGCTCTACCAACTTGGCTAGCCGGGCCGAGCAAACACAAAACTCATGGATACACATTCTAAACATGTTTCCCGTTTTATTCTGCAAACACTATAGTAACAGTATTCCTGGTGATCAGAGCAGTCAGCTGACAAAATCGAATGGAGTGATCCGAGTGATGCTGTGCGAGAAATATCGTTGGTACTCCTCAGACAATCCGCCGCTAGGTCACGGGCGGTCGGTCGGTAGATGGGAACTGGTACCCAGTATCCCAGAGAATACTACTCGGGCGCAAGATGGTGTTCCTTGACAATGACGATCCCAGGTGCACTGGACTCGAACCGGAAGTACTGAAACTTCCTGAAATATACTGTAATTGAACGTGTTCAACGCTAGCGCATAACTTTCAAACTGTGACTACAAAATATATCAAACTTATTGGATTTTAGAAGGAATGGCGTTATACATTATTTCCGGTTTCCAGTGACGCCAGGTCCATTGGAGGAAGCAGACTGCTTTATTCGTTGATGACGACTTGTTCACTAAGTCTGCAAGTTGTGACCGTATTCCCAGTACTTTTTTCTTTCCTTTTTCTTAATGTTGGTGAACCCGGAATCTACCAAGCATCGTGCATGACCTATGGATTACCAGTGACGAATTTATTATATTAATACATAAGAAATATAACAAACATGTTATCAATACATAACATGCATGCATTTTAATCTGTAACATGACGCTTTGAAAAATTAAACATGGAAGCATGTAAAAACAATAAGTAGTATTATTCCCATACAGTCATACCAGCTATAGGTATCTGTTTTTGGAGTTCGATCATTGCGTTTTGTTCCATCAATACATGTCACACCATATACCCGGCGATATACTTATTCTTATTTTGGCCTAAAATTATAATAAGAGAAAAGGAACAAATGTGTAAATAAATAAATAAACTGGGATTTTTCATCCGGTTATCATACTTATAAGTAAAGTAGTTGTTCCAAAATATTCTGATAACATAGACTCAAGTTCCTGGAAAATGTTTTAATTTAAGAATTAATCATATCCCAAAAAGTTAAAAAAAATGCAGTTATGAAAACAATTAAGAAAAATATGAAATAAAAAGGTTGCATTAGCCGGGAATCGATCTGGGTTCCCAACTGTCAAAACAAATGTGCATTAGCCCACTTGACCGTCCTGTCATTCGAATAACGGTGGTTGAAGTATTTAACATAAAGCTAAGTACAGAAAGTAAAATCCGAAGTTTGTTGTAAAATTGTTTTTAAAAAAAATTGACTATTTTGATTAATTTGCAAGATTTATGGGGAAGGGCATGATTCTATTAAAATCAAACGGTAACCTATTCACTAGCTTGACAAGAATCAATAATCGTGGAAGAAATGTGACAAATGTGGAAAACTAACCATTCATACAGCATTAATTAAAAAAATAAATTGCAAGGGTTTTATTTATAATTTGTATGCCTTATTCTAACACGATACTTGCTTATTTGTCAATAGACAAAGAACAAAATTATTTTTTGTTAAACTACCCAATAAACAATGCAAAAAAGTAGTCCCTATTCTGATAGAGCATAGTAAAAAGTCGCTCCAATTACAATTTCAGAAATATGTCAAATCATGTTAGATTCGAACAATTATCGCAATATTGTTGTTTATCAGCCAGTAAACATTTCTTTGTCGTTCTGATGCGTGTCTATTAAACAACTCGGGCTAACACCCTCGTGGTTTAATTCCTATGCTTCAGAACTCCAAATCATTGTTTATTGGCCGATAAACGATGATAAATAGAAAATTATTTCTTAAATATAAGGTTTAACACAATGTCACATCATTTAATATGATACAGTAGTACCTATATATATTGAATTTCAAAAGAAATTCAACATCTGTGAAGGGAAGCAGGATGAGAGACTAAAAAGAATTTCCAATTTCCATGCTTTTTCACTCTGGACCTTTCACTATCACTGTTACTGTTCTCAATGACTGTTGTACACCTACACGTTACAGGGCGGCAGCAGCGCGGTGTCGACAGAAGAGGAAGAAATGGGTGGAGACGCTCGAGAAGAAGGCGAGCGATCTCTCGACTGTCAACAACAAACTCAATGTACGTAAAATCGGGTTTTCAATGATGTTTGTTTTCATCTGGTACATAATTTAATGTATCAAGTTAACATATTATTTATTTATTCTTTTTTACCATTTGTCACAAACCATTGAGCAATTTCACCATATTATGATTATAGGACTACTAAAGCTACAGGGAAAAACATTTATGAAAGGAGTCTATAGCATTATTTGATACTTGCTGTGAGGCTCAAGATACACAAAATAAAAACCAATTATAACAAAAATGATGTAATAGAATGCAGTGTTGACAACATACAAATCATGCTGCAGAAGCAACGATATATTGGGCTATCTTGGCCCTCTCGGTTTAGAATCGGCATCTTACCAGATTAAGTCTCATAAGACATGAAGAAATATATGCCAAAAAATGAAATGCCTGGTTTCTTTAGCATTTCTGTTCACAAAGGAAAGTAAATTTTCTTACAAAACTATTATTCTTAAAAAAATTATTTACGTAATCAACTCATCACTCCAGTGTTTAACATTGTTTAACCTTTAAAAAGGCTATACAAGTTGAACATGTAGATGTTTTTCTCTTGTTTTCTAATTAAGTAAATTGATAAGGATTCACTTTTTTAATTGTTTTCTTGTTATATTAACAAGTTTAAAATATTTTCTTTAAATTTTGTGCATATTGTATTCTAACTTGACACGCGCTGAGTTTTCTATAGACAAAGAACAAAATCCACCGTTGTTAAACTACCAATAAACAACCCAAAAATATTGTTTCGAAACTGTAAAATATAGTTCACATTGAAATTGCAGAAAATGTGGTCCAGTCATGTTAGAATTGAAATAATTTTTGCATTATCGTTGTTTATCAGCTAATAAACAACAATTTGTCATTCTGCTGTGGTATATTAAACCACTTGGACTAATGCCCTCATGGTTTAATTCCTATGTCATTCTGATGTGGTATATTAAACCACTTGGACTAATGCCCTCATGGTTTAATTCCTATGTCATTCTGATGTGGTATATTAAACCACTTGGACTAATGCCCTCATGGTTTAATTCGTATGTCATTCTGATGTGGTATATTAAACCACTTGGACTAATGCCCTGATGGTTTAATTCGTATGTCATTCTGATGTGGTATATTAAACCACTTGGACTAATGCCCTCATGGTTTAATTCGTATGTCATTCTGATGTGGTATATTAAACCACTTGGACTAATGCCCTCATGGTTTAATTCGTATGTCATTCTGATGTGGTATATTAAACCACTTGGACTAATGCCCTCATGGTTTAATTCCTATGTCATTCTGATGTGGTATATTAAACCACTTGGACTAATGCCCTCATGGTTTAATTCCTATGTCATTCTGATGTGGTATATTAAACCACTTGGACTAATGCCCTCATGGTTTAATTCGTATGCATCAGAACTCCAAATCATTGTTTATAAGCCGATAAGTGTTGAAAAAATACAAATGTATACAAATCTGTAAATGTTTACACCAGCAAAAAGTAATGTCTTACAGAGTGAAATCAACAAGCTGCGGTCAGAAGTGGCCGGCCTGAAGACGTTACTTCTGGCCCACAAGGACTGCCCCGTGACCCATCAGCAGAGAATACAGGGCCAGCTAGCAGCATGTAAGATAGATTAGTGTATAATATATGAGGCGTGTGTTGCGAAAATCGGGCTTAAAGGGACCTGTTCACAGATTGACAAATTTACAATTTTTCTACTTTTTGTCTCTGATTCCAAAAATAAAAGAACAGTATATACAAGGGAGCAAATTAACACTACGGACCTAGAAATATGCTGTAAAAACCATTTAGTTCATTAGTAATCATCAGTTAAAATTGATAAAATTATAAAGCATTTGTAATGCTAAACGATGAAACAATTTTTAGTGTTTCTGTTGTTTTTGTTGACATTGTTGACAACACGTGGAACACTTACATCAAATAAATAATGCAGGGTGATAAACAGAAGTCGAAACGGCCAAGTGGGTAAAGTGATAGCCTTTTAATCCGGAGGTCCCGGGTTCGAAGTCCGGCAGGACCATTTTTCTTGGTTACTTTTTTTATGCCCCCGACATTTCGATGCGGGAGGCATATAGTGATTTTCCTGTCCGTCTGTCACTCCGTCCTTCCGTCTGTCCGTGACAAGGTTAAGTAGATTTTATCGTTTCGTCTTGCACTAACACCGCTTGTTACAACACTTGGATACTTACACAGTTGTTGCTTAGGGCCATCCCCAATCCATCCATGTCACTCAACCTCACTTGGACCTTGACCTAATTTGGACTTATAATAATTCAAAAGTGCCATTTCTTGGTAAACTATATTTTACCGTTTCGTCTAGCATGAACACCGCTTACTACAACACTTGGATATTTACACAGTTCTTACTTTTGACCGTTCCCAATACACCCATATCACCCAACCTCACTTTGACCTTGAGCTTGACCTAATTTGGACTAAGAAATGGTCTATCCAGCACCAACCTGAAGAAATGCGTGTTTATCAAACACAGAATCTTTAATACTTGTCTTGTTACTATACTTGAGCTTTTTAGTTCCGATGCTTAAATTTGTCAAGTTAAGACTTTCAATGGCATACTTAAAAAAAAGCGGAAATCTGTAAACAAGTCCCTTTAATGCATGTGCGAAAAGTGTCGTGCCATGATCCGGGACAACACTATCCACTTTTATGGTATTTTCTATTTCACGGAAGTCTCTTCTAAACATAAATCCACTGTAGGTGGAAAGTGTCGTTTTGATTAGCCTGTGCGGACTGCACAGGCTGATCTGGGACGACACGCACATGCATTAAGACAGGTTTTCCCACGACGCGCTTCATTTGATTTTGTTTAGAGATATGCAACAAAGTTTGCATTAAGCAGTAGGTTTATTCAACGTTTTTGTATTGAATATTGTGCTGTCATTACGTGAATAGTATTTCAGGGTACAAAATTCCCCTTTTCAATTTAGCATAATTTGAATTAAGAGAATTTTAACATGGAATATAGTAATTAATTAGGATATTTTTGTGTAAATTTGCCATCAAATAATTTTACAGTTGTCCAGTTGTGTATGTTAAATGCTGTTTATGTCCAATAAGTACAGTACATTGCGACATATTACATTTAGTTTAGTTTAATGCAGTTTCGTACTGAATCTGTAGTGTTACTTTATAACATCTGTGAGAGAGCTCATTGAAGCATTTGGTTTATAATTTTATTTTTATAATATTTCAGGTGATGAGCTGCAGATCATTGAAAACACTGCTGACCAATCAACGGCATTAAATATGAGTGATCTAGCAACTTCAGTTGACGATGACAGTGCCACTATCGTCACCATCCACCCGTTCTTACCTCAGCGTATAGCGCCCATGCTGCTAAAGGGTAACCAATCTACAGGTCAGACAATAGTGAGTCTGCAGCAAACTGGCAACCAGTCTACTTCTCTGGGAATGGTACATCCTTTAGTGCATGCTGGGATGTCAGCTGACAGTCATGTGACCACTTCAGCAGGCGGAATAAACCATCTGGGCGTAATAACTGGACCAAACACATTATCTCTTCTGCCGAAAATTCTCAACCTTGATGGAAACTTACACATTGTTACCAGTTCAAGATCCTGATGAATGAATATTGGGGTTTTACTTCGTAATAGTATAGAAATACTAAAAACTCTCATCAAATGGCTAGTAGTTGAATGCAATCGATTTCACAAAGTGTTAATAATTACATTTTATCATGCATGTTTGACTATTTGCTGATAATTATATGCTGTTAAATCAGACGTCTGGATTTCTTGCAAATGTAACATACTGATAAAAGAGTTAGTTTGATAATCTTCACTAAGTAGCAAAAATATCAAAGTCTAGATCTGTGAGTGTTTGTTTGTTTGTGTAATGTTCTATTTATTTTACTGGTCAAGATTTCTAAAAAAGATCTTGAGTATGTATAATGTTATAACTTGATAAGCTTAAGCTCATAATTGTTGAGAGTGAAGAGTATGGCTCGGTGTGGTCAAATATGGCTTGGTGTGGTCAAATATGGCTCGGTGTGGTCAAATATGGCTCGGTGTGGTCAAATATGGCTCGGTGTGGTCAAATATGGCTCGGTGTGGTCAAATATGGCTCGGTGTGGTCAAATATGGCTCGGTGTGGTCAAATATGGCTCGGTGTGGTCAAATATGGCTCGGTGTGGTCAAATATGGCTCGGTGTGGTCAAATATGGCTCGGTGTGGTCAAATATGGCTCGGTGTGGTCAAATATGGCTCGGTGTGGTCAAATATGGCTCGGTGTGGTCAAATATGGCTCGGTGTGGTCAAATATGGCTCGGTGTGGTCAAATATGGCTGGGTGTGGTCAAATATGGCTTGGTGCGGTCAAATATGGCTTGGTGTGGTTAAAGCACCCTACTACATCATCAAGTGACTATCAAATGGAGTCTACATGTATTTACAATTGCCCACATTTTTCTATTGTTCTTTGCAATGTATGTATTTGAGAAAGGTGTTTTTAAAGCAAAATTTATTAACATTGTCACATGACCAGTGAGCCATATATAAAGAACACTAGAATGGCTGCAGTGTAAGATCTCAGTATTATTGAATGTTAGAACATAACATTAATCATTTAAATGAGTAAATTCTAAAGTTATTCCACAAAGTTTTTTTGTTTTTGTAATTTTATGTCCCTACTTTCATTGTGTGTTTTACATATACTGTGTATGTTCACACAAATGTATATAGCTAAATTCTGTCTGGGCCCGTGTTCACAAAGCTCCTTAGGCCACAATTAAGTCAATTCCTTAAATTCTTAAAATTGCTTAAGTCTCTGACTGTATAGGACTTTTAACATTAAAATGTTGTAAACATGTAAATATTGCTTATATGTATAGTAATGCAGCCTTCTTTGTACAGAAACCTTTGGATTTCACATAGAAAATGTGTTCTGAAATTTTCATTTATGTACAACTTAAGTTATGATTTCCCTTAGGAGCTTTGTGAATACCAGCCCAGGTATTTATTGACTATTTATTGTTGTTGTGCAACGTGTATTTTATCATGTTTTATATTTTTATACTCTCAGTTGTCAAATGAAAGGCTGTCTTACATTATCTGCATTAAGTGGCACATTCTTGTTGTAAATAATGGGCTAATAGTATGATAGCACGTAATATCCCTCTAGGTCAGAAGTAAATATAGTGGCCAATGAATCATGACAGATTTATTAAAGTACATTAAAGTACCTGTAATTCACTCATTAGCCCCCCCCCCCCCCCCATCAAAGAAGGCCAGGTATATTGGTTTGCTAATGTCATTGGATTGGTCTGTCTGTCATTCAGTAGACCACTTTTGTTTCCACTCTCAAAGTCCAACAGTTTTTATCTGATCTTCACCAAACTTCATGAAAATGTTTGTGGGCATAATATCTTGGCCAAGTTTTATTAACTTTGGAGTTATGGCCCTTGAATTATCTAAAATAAGCCTTTTTAGCTGTTTCCAACAGTTTTCATCCGATCTTCACCGAATTTTATGAAAATGTTTAAAGTTATAATATCATAGGCAAGTTTGATGATCAACCAAATCACCCCAGGGTATGAGTCCCTTGATTTATCTAAAACTGGCCTTTTTAGCTGTATAAGCTCCTTATGTCCTTTTTAGCTGTTTCCAACAGTTTTCATCCAATCTTCACCAAACTTAATATTTTTAAGATTGCTTTTAACCTAGAGGGTGCATAACTATGTTGCAAACAGCTCTTGTTTATGTTTAATGCAATGTTTGATGTTATTGTATTCATAATAAGTAATGCTGATCTTTTATGATTCTGTACCTACTGAAAGCTGATAATTGTTGCTTACAAGTGTGAATCACTATATCTGAACCTGTCTTTTCACCTGTTATGCATAATATTAAAACAAATGCAATAAGAAAGTATGGTAAAAATTGTGCAAAGAAAGTAGATGTGAAAAGGAAATTCAGTAGTATTGTGTAATGATATGTAACACTGTTTTAGGTTTTTGTTAGCACTACAAGAAGAACTGGGGCCATACACCAGAACCATCTTAAGTTGATCTTAAAATATTTTCACTTAAGTTCCAATTAAATTTAGGTCATATTTTTAAAACTACAAATAAATTAATGAATCAAATTACAGTTAATTAAATAGTAATTAATAATCAGTTGACAATTTGTGAACATTTAGCAGAATTTCATGTATACATGGAATAAAATGCTCAAGACAAATGATGATTTAAAGGCTAAGGATAAGATTTTACTTAAGATTCTTCTGCAATACGACCCCAGGAATAAAATGTTTGATGTTGTTCGCCTAAGCAAAATTTTAGAATAAGTAGTTTAAGACTATTTCAAATTATCAAGAACATACGAATGAAATATGGAACAATTCCAAGCATGGTCCTTATGTATACAGCAAAGCACCTTTAAAAGTACTTTATCGATGATATATGCTCACTGTGCATCTATATCAACATACTTGTAGTGGCCTTATTAAGTTCACGCCAACTACAAGAACTTTGCCCCAACCCTAGAACAGTTTATTGGGTGGGTCAGATATTTTTTTGTTTATTTTATTCTTTACAATAATTAAATGTTTTTTTGGATAAATAAGTGTTTCGTTTTGATAGCGTCCACTTCAAAACAATGTATTATGATATTATAAAGACATAGACAATCTTAAGTTGACCATTTACCAAATAAAAAAAATAAAAAAATCCCTACCTACCTACCCACCTACCCACCCTAATTTATAGTCCATGTAACCTGAAACAAACATATTGTTTTTTACACCTAATGTGGACAAAATCAAGTATACATGTAATAGTATGTGCCTATTTTAAATCAATGAAAATGATCTACATAATGTATGTGAATATTTTATATGCTTCTTGTAGAGTGCAATAGACTTGTGATTTTGTACAGGTACTGGTAGCTTGTAAATTAGATTTTATTCATTGATATAGAATGAAAGCATGTTAATATTAGTGTCTCTGTTGTGTATGTGAACTGTTTTTCCTACCTGTCAATAAGAGTCAGTAAGTGCCGTCTTTATACAAAAGCACACTGGGGATAGTTGCTAGAAACTTAAATCGCCATTAAAATTCTGTGAAGTTATTAGTCCCCTACGGGTGTTTCACCGGAGGGGACTATAGGTTTGCCCTCCGTCCGTCTGTCCATCAGTCCGTCCGCAAAAACTGGGTCCTGTACTGAAAATAATTTTATGAAACGTGTTATACGTATCTGCAGCAATGTGAGGATTATGCACAACCTTCTGTGTTGCACCAGAGGTCAAAGGTCAGGTGACTATTACTAAAAATCGAAAAAAATTACTGGTAATAGTGTAATAACTCGAAAAGTACATAAGAAATTTTCATGAAACTTGGTATTCAGATGAAGAGTGATGACAGGATTGCCGGTATGTACGACCTTTTATTTTCACCAGAGGTCAAAAGGTCAGGTGACTGTTAACTAAAAATCGGAAAAGTACATAAGATATGATCATGAAACTTGGTATACAGATAAAGAGTGATGACATGATTATGCACAACCTTTTATTTTCACCAATGGTCAAAGGTCAGGTGACTGTTACTAAAAGTAGAAAAACAGTTAATACAGTATGTATGATATGATCATGAAACTTGGTACACAGATTAAGGGTGAATACAGGGTTGTGCACGAGAAAGTGTAGATGCAATTTCAAAGCCATCTGGAAAATGGCATTTCATTGTTCTTTTTTGCAGTTAAAAAGTTGTCGAGTCTTTACAACTGTGCAGGTTTTTGTGGTTTTATTTTACTTTGTTAGATTCTTTGTGTTGTTAGAAACTTATTTAATATATTTTGATACTACTTACAACAAAGTGTTTCTCATATAATCAGTAGTTTCCATTACCAGTATTCAACAATCATTCTGAAGGATAATCTGTGTAATGTATTTGCTTAGCTTCAACTTCAATTAGTAAATATTCATTAATTTTTGCATGCCTCGTAATTTATATTTATTAAGTTTTGTTATGTTCTTATTTCAGTTTTGTTCTGTTTTGTTCTTGTCTTTCTTTTCTCTCATTTGCCTTACACTACTTCATGAACAATTGTGAAAAGATATGAAACATAATGAATGTCTTTTTTTTATTAATAAATTGAAATTACTGCCCCCCATAATTTAGATTTTCTCAAGCTTTCGACTCAATCTCAGCTTTAAATGTTGACCAATAAAAACCCTTGTTACATATTAGCTTTGATTTTCATTGGTTAAAATTTAAGGCTAAGACTATGTTAAGTTTACATTTAAGAGTGTTGATACGGGAAAACCAAGGACGCGCAAAGCTCGACGGCGGTTTTTCCGCCTATAGATCGCGCATACCTACTCATTTGTTGTTGTTCTTGTTTCATTTCCAATACCTAATGACTTCAAAATCTGTGTTCCAAAAATTGTGCGGGAAAAATGTGAATCGTATACTTCCGCATAGGATTTTATGCATAGGTTCCATGTTTCAGTAACGCTGAATAACGTCAAGCGAACTTGCTTACAAAGGGCGAATATTCCCGCTTAAGAAAATTTTATAACGGAAGGAAAATAGATGTAAATGCAACGTGGATTAAAATGTCATCTGTAAGATTTTATGTTATTATTCTGTTAATTTTGGTACATCTCTATTATATAGTCTATTCCTGTTTGGCTATCTGGACTTAGGCAGTGCCTAAAATCATATTATTTGTGGGACCAAAAATAGAAATAAAAGTTGCCATTACATGAATTCAACAGCATTGTGACGTAAAACAAATAGTTACAGTAGTAACTGTTCCTCATTGGTTAAAACAACATGTTAGTGCTTATCTCACTGGACCAGTATTCTTTCTCAAACACATCCATGAGTGGGAAATTAAGGCAACTTATAGCAATATGAAGTATTATTGTATACATACTATGCACATGGTCATGTAATTAAATATGTAAAGAATTGGGGCTGAACAATATTGCTTTATGAATTAATACAATTAATGCCATACACATTCCGGTATGTTAATTGCTGTGGGAATGTCTAAAGATATCGGAAGTGAAAAAGCCAGAGTGCCTGCAGGAGATTGAACCCAGGTGTCCGGCATGAGAGGCAGTCACTGTCTGTGTCGCTAAATAGCTAACCCTACAGCAGGGCAGTTGTAAGGCACGTGCCTTATAGCTCAATCACTTCACTCCTTCCACAGTTATATTTTCAGGGGGCAGGCACACCTGTGTCTTGCATCTGCATGGGCCTGAAACCTTGCATAAGAGCTGACCAAGTCCAGTACCGTTTACTTCTGATATCAAGTAAAGTAATATTTATTTACAACGTTGGGTTATGACAACAAAATAACATAAGATCTTTAAAGAGTTTTTAACACCGACTTATCATTAAAGTAAAAAACCATGACCACCTGTGGGAGATTGAACCTTGGTCTCTGGCATTAGAGGTGAACAGTCTTAGTACGTCATAGGTATTTAAGAGCTAGCCCAACAGCATGGCTGTTGGAAGTGCCTTATAAGCCAATCACTACATACCTGTGGAAAAGGTGGAAAAAAAACGTGGTTATGTGTAACCTATGCGTTCACCATTGTAGGGTGCAGGATTTAACACAAAAAATACATTACTAATAACTTCCCTTTGATGTAGAAATTGATATGGAGCATGATTTAAAGTAATAATTGCAGATATTAATGTAAGTTATTATTTGTTTATTTCTGTTCAAAAAAGACTGTCATGTTTGTAAATTATGTTTTAGATGTCTAGCAACTCTGTTATGTCACTGTCAATTTATAAGTCTTGTAAGAAGTGCTCCAGATAGTCTAAGTCCTCTCGAAAGCCGGAAGGGTGTTTGACTTGATCTTTATAGAACTTTGAAGATAGATATTCTCAGCCAGTGTACCGATTCTCTAACGATTTTTAGAATTAATCAAACTTATTCGCTGGAGAAGACTTGAAACTAAAATCTGTTGTTTGACGTATCTATTTATTAATAGAATTGTTCTATGCAACTGACCGATAGAAATGACAGAATTAATCCTTACCGCATAGCAGAATATATTATATAGATAAACATGAACTCAACTGTGGTTTTCGAGATTTATTTTAAAATGCATACAGTATGTGTGTAGTTTGAAATTGATAATGCATCTAATGCTGATGCTTGGATTATTGTACAAATGTTTAGGACATGAGGAATAAATTCTCTTTGCAGGTATATAAATTTTATTAAATTTAATTAACGCATACCTGGCCATTTCAGCTCATGAAAGTAGCGACATCTCGCCGTATCTAGTCGTCTGTGTAAGATATATTCACCTTTTATGTAAAATTCTTGATCTACCAATATTGAGCTAGTCTTTTTATGGGCAATATTTGTCTGACAGTTTCATCAAACTGCGAAGGTAGCATTTTAGTTGTAAGGCTTTGGTCGCAAATAATTGAGCTTTACTTTTTATTTTGGCCAGTATTTGTCAACTTGGCCCAATGTAAAAAGTTACTCTAAATTTGTTGCATGGCTTATTAATTGACTAACTGCAACAGCTGTCGTTTTTTGTGGTGGTGACCCAGGTTTAGTTCCCACCCAGGTAACATGGTTAATGGTGACCATAGCCGACAGGTGAGTTTCCGTGTTTCCTGTGGATTCGGCCACTCTTTGCACCAGTGCAGGGCTTCTTGTGACAACTTAATTTCTCAACAGCAGCTATTATTTTCACTGCATTTGGGAATTTCTTGTTGTGAAATCTTGTTAATCAGGAAATATTTAAGAAAGTAGTTTATTAATGAATAACTTAAACTTGTGGTATGAACTAGGTATTTTAATGGTGTTTAATCGTGTTTATCCATAACCATACAAGTAATCACATGATTTCAACTTAGATTTATAATTCCTATGTATTTAGGATTTTGTCTCTTCTGATTGTGAATTTTCTTCATTCAAATTGGGAAAAAATAAAACATATTTGGCATTGGGAATGGGTCCTTTTACAGGGCTTTCATTAACTTTTGAAAACTGGAAGTTCGCACTTCCTGGCCTCTGATTTTGGAAGTTTTGCTCATAATATTGGGAAGTTTTGACAGTTTTGCACTACTTAAGTCCTGAGCCCTGAGCATTTCAGAAATGAAAGTAAGTATAACATTTATTTTTCATCAAGTGTTTATATGCCATTTGTAGCAAAACAATTGATTAATGTTTGATAGCAAAGCAGAATATAAAAATGTAATAATGCTTTTCTTCCAACAAAATCCCCTTTTTGCCATAAAATTCCCCGCCTGAAGGGCCCCGCCACCTTTCCCCCAAAGGTGAAAAAAACACACTGTCCTTACATGATGGCACTTCCTTGGCTGCAATTTTGGAAGTTCTGTAACTTCCAAGGCTGTAATTTTGGAAGTTTTGTGACAAAAACTGGGAGTAAATTACTTCCCTTAATGCAAGCCCTGCTTTTACCGGACCCTGTTTTCTAAGGAAAAAAATCACTGCTTAACTTTTTTAAGTATTTAAAGTATTTGATACAGCTGTCATTGATGTAGCTGTTACTAAATAGTAACACAACAAAAATGTTCTATTGACAATTCCTGTTTAAAAATACCTGAGTTTAGATGCTCTAGAGACACCATTCACAGAAAATAGCAATTGAAACTGCTGCTTAGCATGCAACATTTACTTTTATCACATGCTATATCTTGTTTTCCGAGTAGTACAGCCATTATGAATATTTTTATCTTATACATGTGTACGATAACATTTTGAGCGTTTTCATTGGCTGCATATTCTTTGACTGATCAATCACATGACGTTATTTGGTGAAATGACATCGTCAGCATGAAATGACGTCACGTCAGAACACAACTTTGAGTACGGGTATTTACCAACTGATTTTGGTAAAATTGGAAGGGGTTTATTTCGTTTAAAAGCATGTGATAAAAATGATCTGACACTCATTGTCATTTCATACCATATTTAATTAAACTTGTCCAGGAAATGTGTTAGTAAGCGAGCCTGAACTTGTTTGATAAAATATGGTATGAAATGATAAGTGTCAGATCCTATATATATCTTATTTTACATGCAAGAAGTTAACAGTAAAAACAGAAAAGGATTTTGACAAAATTGTTCTGATGCGTGGCTATTAACAACTCGGGCTCCAAATCGTTGTTTATTGGTCGATGAACAACAAAAAATAAAAAAATTATTTCTTAAATAAAATACCATTTACAGTATGCAAGTGTGTTTAATGTGATTATAAAATTAGTAGATAGGAAAAAAGTTAACAAAATTTAATTGATTTTTGCTATCCATTGCATGAATGTTGATGTAATTTTTACCTTGATATTTATGGAAATGAATAATTCACAAAGCCCAGTCCAATCTCATCCTAATGAATTTTATTAGCTTGACGATTCGAAGAATAGGACTGTTGAGCTTTCCTACTACCCCCGGTTTCGGCGTCCACGTCTGAATTTGGTTAAAGTTTATATTCATTACCCATAACTCTGTTGTGTATTTTGACAGAGTTATGCCCCTTTTCACTTAGATTTTCTGTTTAAAGTTTATATTCCAAAGTTTGGTAACTTCAAAACTACATAAGTTATTCACTTGAAACTTGGAACTAACCTTTGTCATCAACTCTAGTATCAGGGGCAACATCACCCTAACTATGTTGTTTTTGTTTGAAAGAGTTACGGTATGCCCCTCTTTTCACATAGATTTTCTGGTTAAAGTTTATATTCAAAAGTTTTGTAACTTCAAAACTACATAAGGTATTCACGTGAAACTTGGAACTAACCTTTGTCATCAACTCTAGTATCAGGGGCAACATTACCCATAACTCTGTTTTGTATTTTGACATAGTTAGCCCACTTTTTACATAGACTGTGATTAACGTTTTTGTTCCAAAAATTTAGAAACTATACATGGCTTCACTTAAAAGTTTTGTATTTTAACAAATTTATGCCCCTTCCACTATCCAAAATATGTACCGACTGAAATACTTTGAATAGTCGAGCGCGCTGTCCTCTGACAGCTCTTGTTTGCAATAGAATACTCAGAATGTAGTCTTTTTAATGGTAATAATGCATATTTCAAAGGACTAGGGTCGATGAGGACCGATTTTGGCCCATAAAATGACGATTTTTTAATTTCATTTACAAACAATACCAATCATGCCTGTAGTTTGATCATGATGTGCGCTTGACGTTGACATGAATATCGAACCATCGCGTGGACGTATGACGTCACACGGAACGTTCAAACAGCGTGCGTTTATTCGAAAACAACGATTTTTGTCAATAGTATCACTTTTGTTGTAAAATTAACAATCAGCGCATGTGAGTACCAAAACCATTTTTCAAAGAGACATGTAATTTAATCAGTCTTTTTGTTGTGTTATTATCTTTGTGGTACGCGTATGTGCTGTTGGTTAAAAATAAAGTTTTGTAAATTTAGACATTCGGGGAAATTGGCTTTTAAGTGAAATTCTTAATTGATTAGTAAGCAACTTGTCATTCGTGGCTCAATGATGTCGCTACACTTGCAGTTAATGCACTTAACACCAGTAATTCAACAGAACACGGCTGTTAACACGCATTCAACCGTGTCGTTCAGTTGTTTCGCCGGATGTTATTACTACTAAATCAACAATGAAGAACATTGCTAGAAGATAAATCTAACATTTTTAGCCTTATCGGCTTATATTTTAAGGTAAACACTTCATAGATGCATTAGATCTAATAGCAAATGAAATTTTTTTTACCAGATTTGATATATCAATTAATCCAACATGCATAAGATCAACTTATGTTCGATTTGAACATAATCATAACACACTATCTAGTTTGACACTCTTTCTAATTATGTGATTTTCCTAGCTCCAAATACGGTATTTACCAGCACTGCCACATTCCATTTTCCATGAGTCGTGATGTTGCTTGAAATACAACGTATTTAAACCAGGACACATTTGTACATACCGTACAGTAGGCATTATACTTGATAATTTTCTTCTTTAGATTTCTAATACTCTTATGCTTACACTTTTGTCGAAAACATTTTATTTCATGATTTCTTACACATTGAAGCGTTTGTGTTTTTTTCAAGATTGAAGATTCTTTCTGATCTACGTCAGAAGTTATTTTCCAAAAATTGTGACAATTCTATTACGTCACATAGCTAACCTATGATTACTGAAGTGGCGTAGCGCGAACAGTACAGTATCGGACAGAGCCAACACACTATGCCCCCCACATCATTGATGGTGGGGGCATAAAAAAATATATAGAAACTTTATGATTTATATTTAAAAGATTTATTTAAAGATTAAACTACATTTTGCCACCTTATAATGAAAAGGGCGTATCTTACATGTGTTAAAGAAACAGATAGGTCCTTTTTATTCTAAGGTGGCGATTTACAATTCATCAAATTCATCATAAAATAACACACACCCACACATTTTAAACGTGTTTCGTCACTTTGTTATGCTTATTCAAATATGTAATATTCATGTTTAGTGTTTGTCCCAATTTTCTACCCAATCAGAAGTCTCAGAAGTTGATATTGTACGAATACAAAATACACTTGCTTTCTGAATATTTGGTCGGAAATCCAACAGTATCTTCCACTATTCTAACAATTCTCTAAATTTTATTTAGATCATGATTAATATATAAATCAATCCAAATACATCGCTTTCATTTTAAACATAACTGTCTAGCTCTGCTCAAAATGTAGGTTAAATTCTAAAGTTAGTTTTTTAGCCCGCATTCGTGTTTGTATATCAGACTTCGCGAAACCTCTAAATCACCTGTCACCATAATTAGTATCATTCGTAAAGACCACATGTTATATATATGATAAATGCACTGTTAAATAATTAATTGAATGATGAAGGCTATACAGCTTATTGTAAAGTCATAAGTCCTCTATTTAGTAAAAAAACGTTAAACTAGCATACTGGTAATATATATAACTTAGGTGTGTTATACATTTTGTAAGACGCCTATGTCTGGCTGTCTGACAGGTTTCGAGTTGTCTGATTTTCCTGTGTCCGTAACCACATTCACGATGAATCATGCAGTGAACGGACAGAAAAAGAACAAGCGACATGCTAGTTTTCTGCCTCCAAAAGTATAATTATACTTCAATAATACTATTCTGATTTGTTCTTGATATATTGATTTTTATATTAACGCTGCTGCAAACAATTCCACCGACGCCGCCACCGCCAAAAGTAACACCTATACGTCGCCTTTTCAGGCGATACAAAAATCAAGAAAACGAAACAATAAATTAGGAATGATGGTCAAAGTTCTCGATATGTGGCAAATGGTGTTTAAAATCGGCTGCGGTGCAACAAATAGCAAACTTATGTTGTCAGATCATGTTTGAGCGGAAATACTTTTCGATTTTATCGTTATCAGTAAAATAACAACCATATTTGCTCTGATAAGCGTTTCTAAACCATTCGGGGTAGCGCCCACGTGGTATAATCCTTACGCATTCTAACTCCAAATCGTCCAGACCATGCATATATGGGCATATATAAAAGGGTCAAAAGTGGAAAAATATGCTAAAAAAAATTTACGCTTGCTTCGCTCGATCTGTTTTGTAAAAGATACGCATTATTTCAGTAAAACATAGCCCCACTGCCTACGATTTCTTACATACTCCGTTGTACCTGCGCCAAAGTTCAGCGAAAACGAAAAACTATAGACAGTGGGTATATATACCTTTATTTAAGATGCTATTGTTTTGTTTTATAAATTAATGTATTTTATAAAGATGTCAGATGCAATATACCGTTGGCACAGGTACATAGTTTAGTTCTAAATCGGCAAACTATTTGTTGAAACCATCCATTATCAATCACACCAGATTTCGTGTTGTTTTCTGCATTCATAAGAAAGATATATCGTTATAAAGTAGAGGGGTGTTCACAACGTTGGCTCTTAATCCTGGCGATTTCTTATTTTTCCCGGCACCATATTTCAGCGAAATAATTACTAAGTCGGCATCACTTGCCTTATTAGTTCATAACGCAACCAAACGAGTATCTTTCATAATATTTCATTTAAAAACATTTTCGTTTGTCTTTCTGTTAGTTTGTTTCGATGAACAAAAACACAGTGTATAGCGCATTTGCAGACAATTGATGAGCATGAGTGTGTACGTGCAAATTACTTAAATCATTCATTTCAAAAAGAGACACTTCGGTAAATGATTAATACAAATAATTTTCGATGTGTGTGAGTTTGAATGTAGTCAGCTACTGATTTTACATATTTAGTGGTCAGACACATCAAACAAGGGCAATTTACCGCCAAAACAGGTGCATTACATACAGATGAACCAACATGTCTTTCGAACATAATATGGTGAAGTATTTATTCAGTTAAACAAGTGCATTTGATGATGACGATGATGATGATGATGATATGCAAAGATTTATTATATATTTTTGATACGGATCTGTAGCTGATAGTATAGTATAGATAGTAGTGTAAATATACAAACATTTACTGTACCAGTGAGTTGTCATTTCGTTTATGTGTTTTAGCTTTTTTGGGAAAAAGATTAATCGAGAACATGGTCAAGTTTCAATGCGCAATAATGCTCTATATCTATCTGATGTTGACTAAGATGCTCACTGATGTTAAGCATGTGGTGCACGTGATAAACATACAGAAAACGTTGTTCCGTCCCACATATAATGGACGCTTCCACAAATGTCTATCATATTCAAATTAATCTTCAATTTTATTCAATCATTGCAATTGGATAACACATGTTTAGCAATTAAACTATTTCACACAAGAGAGCACGTGGAAATGTTTTTGATATTCAAATAAACTTCTGTTTATGTTTGTGATAATAATAAATGGAAATTAATCCTTTAACAATAGTTGGGAAGGAATTTAAACTATTCGTGGATAGGTATATATGCGGGTCGTGTTACTCTAATACCTTGAATGCGGTAATGAAACTTACTGACAAGCTTTCATGAAGTTTAGCAGTATTGCAGCATATTTTCTTCGATTGTTCATTTAACAGTATTAAGGGTGATTATGACAATCCGTGAGCAGTTCTGCGTTAAGGACAATTCCCTGACAGAATAGGCATATCGTTCTTAAACGGAAAAATTACATTGCATATCATAAAATATTTTCACAATCACAACTGTTCACGTTTTTTACCATCATTCAATTTAGATTTCTATACAAAAGGATATCACAGTTCTCTGCGCTACCAAATTTTTATAATATAAATCACGGTCAAAACATCCACGCTTTTCATGCGGATGACATATTGTTGTGCATGTCAGCATAATTTTTGGGCGCTTTTCTAGCAGATCTGGCTGGATTTACATGAAAAACATTGCATCTTAACTGTCAATATATGTGATTACATCACTTGAACATCAAAATTCAGATAGGCGTTTCGGATTTCGATTTTATAATACGCGTTGTCATACCTGATGTTATTGGCAAGCAAAAATATATTTAAAATAGTTTTGTTTTGAACTGAATAAGTATAGTTTTAATATACTGATAGTAATATATACTAATATATACTACAATGTGGAATTATCTTTGCTTACTCATATTGAATAAATTATACAATTCGAAGGTCCGGTCGTGTCCATTACCGCGCAAGTAGTAGGGTTTTAGAAGAACAATTTCTACTTTATAAATTAATACCGGAGTAATTCAGTTTGAAACACTTCATAAACTAGATTAACAGTTTAATCTAACAATAAAAATCATACTGTCAAAAATAAGACGCCTTTATCGCAAAGCCAACCCACTCGCTACGCCCGCTTCTAAGTATGATACTGCGTCATGTGTTGTTCTTTTCTTGAATGTGACGTACGCATGTTAAAATTTCAGTACGTAAGAGTTCAACTACCATTTTATTAAATATAATAACCTTGCCTACTTTAGAATGATCAGAGTTGTAAAAAAAAATTATTTTCTAAAATGCGGGATTGTCGGTAAAGGCTGAATTTTCCATGTAATATTGCAAATCATTGACTTTTCAACATGCATCTTGATGCGGGAGGCATATAGTGGTCCGTCCTTCTGTCCGTCCTTCCGTCCGTGACAAGGTTAAGTAGATTTTACCGTTTAGTCTAGCACCAACACCGCTTACTAAAACACTTGGATACTTACACAGTTGTTGCTTTTGATTCCCTATCCATCCATATCACCCAACCTCACCTTGACCTTGACATTGACCTAATTTTCACGTAGAATAATTCCAATTGGCTGTTTCTTGGTAAACTAGATTTTATCATCTCGTCTAGCACCAACACTGCTTGCTACAACACTTGGATACTTACACAGTTGTTGCTTATGACCATCCCCAATCCACCGATATCACCCAAACTCACTTTGACCTTGACCTTGAACTAATTTGGACTTTTAATAATTCAAAAGTGCCATTTCTTGGTTAACTAGATTTTACCATTTGGTCTAGCACCAACACTGCTTACTACATCACTTGGATATTTACACAGTTTTTACTTATGACCGTTCCCAATCCACCCATATCACCCAACCTCACTTTGACCTTGACCTTCACCTAATTTGGACTAAGAAATGGGCTACCCAGCACCATCCGGGGCATGTGTGTTTATCAAGCACAGAATCTTGTTTACAATTAGGTTATGTAATAAATGCATTAAAACAACAAACCTGCTTAGTTAAAGATCTATGCTTTATGTATATGTGTTGGTATTTAAAAAAAAATGCTACAAGAAAAGCATTGGTGCAAAGCATTAAATGGCGCCGTAGTATATCTAATGAAGGAACATATTGCTTAGAGATTTTTTTTACAAATAAGTGTTCAGTGACGTGTAACAAAAGATGACTAAGTTAAGTCAGGATCACAAAACTAATGGTTTGATATAATTATCTTTTTAAAAAGAGAGGCCACATTTGTATATAAGCATGTATAAGCATTGAGTTTATATAAGAAATGAATTAAATTAACAAAATATTTCTATAGTGTCAGCATAAAGTATAATAGTTAAAACTTAATTTAAAAGTTAAAAATGCTGACATTATTGAAAAAATTTGATGGTTTTAAATAAACGAATCAGTTTCAAAACAACTATACACAAACCCGCCATACGCATGTTGAACGGGCGAGTAACTAACAGTGCCTTCAATTGAGCGTGATATTTTAAGAATGATTTTCTACCATTTCTGGAATATGTAAGACTAGCCGCAGGAGCAAATATCAACAAAATGCTATTCTGATCATTCATCATGAGTAACAATAAGTAGAAATGTTGAAATAGCGACCAGTCAATTTTACTTTGAGCAGCTCTTAATTGCATGATTTTCTGTGTAATAGTATTGAAAGCTTTGGCGAAAATGTATATATTATTTATTATTTATTTTCTTAACTTAATAGTTCAAACAATACTCAGTTTAACTCAGCAACTTCATGCAAGCATTAGTACAAAATTTTTTATAATACATGCTCCTTCCATATGCTTCTTGTAAAAGATATCACATATAGACGCCATGCTCATAAGCCGCGCCAATAAGCCTACATATTTGTCTTTTTATCTGTAAAAACAAATTATTGATGAAACATTGCATTAGATTAATAGGTCATTACTGTACTTAATCTATGTTTTTGGATACTTAAAAAAAATTATTTTTTTCATTGTCCGAATATTTAGAGTAACAAATAGAAATTATTCAAAATCTATCAGAAAACAGCATCTTTAAAATTGTCATACAAATCGCAAATAGGGCATGCCCTCGTTTTTTTTGTTATCACTGTTTTTCTCTGGTTTTCGTTTATGGATGGAGGCGTTCATTTATGACACCCTACTGTGTGTTAAAGCAATAATAGGATACAACATGCTAATTGGCATGCATGGTGCTGCAAATTATTATAAGATTAAATTCCGAAAAGTTACTGAAAACCACTGTTGCTCTGTTTGAAACGTTTAATGATTGTGGGTTTTAATTTGCCGATAAGCATATGTCCGAAAACATAGATCACAATTTAATTGCTTTTCTGAAAGCTTCCGAAAACACAAAAAATTATTATTTTGGTCGATTTTGATGGGTGTCCGAAAACAGATTTAGTACGGTATATTTAATGTCCCTCTATATAAAGTGATACCCAACTATAAACATCTTTGTGATAGGTATTTGACAGAGGACTAGCAAAACTAAATACGAATTGTTTCATATGGATGTAATTCGAATACATTGATACATTTATGAATTGTCTGCCACAGGCAATATTTCACTGCTATATATATAATTACTTAAAATGACATTTATTAGTTAAATTATTGATATTTTATATTCAATTCCTGGGATGGCATATATTTGCTGTCTTGTACCTGCTATTACATTCGTTACCTTATCGTTATTGGAGAGCTAATACAGCTGCTACAGAATGGTATTACGTTCTTTGCTTTAAATTAATTACAGCAAAGTGGCTGGGTTAGATGTGGGCAAATCAATATTCTATCAGGTATATTGGACAGGTCCATAAGCATTTCTGTTGGCTGGTTGATATGGTCTTTGCCAATATTGGGATTTGTTTTGGGCGACTAATTGCTTTTGAGAGGTCTGACATTGATTCTAAAGAAGCGAGGTATTTAAAAAAATACATTTTCCGATATGAAAAATAAGATAGTTGTTTACCATTTTTTGTTTCATTTATTGCGAATATTTCTATTTTTCATTCAAAATATTTAAACAGAATTTATGATTAAGTCATAAAATATTATACATGTTATTTTCCTATAATTTATTTAAACCAACTTAAGTTATGTATTCAGTAGACTGCTATTTGAATTTCATTTTCCATGTACTTTGCATTTTTATGCTCCCCGAAAAATTCAGGGGAGCATATAGTCGTTTCTTTGTCCGTCCGTCCTTCCGTACACACGAATGGATACTTAGGTGACAAAAATAGTCACATAAGTATCCCTTTGTAAGTAAAAACTTCCTTAGGTGGCTAAATTAGTCCCTTAGGGGGCTAATATGGCATTAGGGTTAGTCATGAAATAGTCACATAAGTATTCATTTGTTAGAACGTCCGTCCGTCCATACGTCTTTCCGTCACACTTTCTTGTCCGGAGTATTTCTCAGCAACTACTGGCTGGAATTCAACGAAACTTAATGGGAAGCTTCATTACCAAGAGGAGGTGTGCATATTACCAGGACGTTACGCTTAAGTGATTTTTCTTAGAGTTATGGGACTTTGAATATTTCTGAAATAAGTATATAGTGCACAAGTCTGGACTTTCTTGTCCGGAGTATTTCTCAGCAACTTCTGGCCGGAATTCAACGAAACTTGGAATCTTCATTGCCAAGAGGAGGTGTGCATATTACCAGGACGTTCCGCTTTAATGATTTTTCTTTGAGTTATGGGACTTAGAAGATTTCTGAATTCAGTATATACTGCACAATTTTGACTTTCTTGTCTGCACTATTTCTCAGCAACTGCTAGCAGGAATTCAACGAAACTTTATGGGAAGCTTTATTACCAAAAGGAGGTGTGCATACTACGAGGACTTTTTGCTTCAATGATTTTTTTTACAGTTATGGGACTTTGAAGATTTCTGAAATCAGTATATAGTGCACTATTCTTGACTTTCTTGTTCATGCTATTTCTCTGCAACTACTGGCTGGAATTCAACAAAACTTTATGGGAAGCTTCATTACCACAAGGAGGTGTGCATACTACCAGGACGTTCTGCTTCAATGATTTGTCTCAGAGTTATGGGACTTAGAAATTGTTTGAAATGAATATATACTGCATAAATTTTTGTCCGGGCTATTTCTCAGCAACTACTGGTCTGATTTCAATCAACTTTTATGGGAAGCTTCATTGCCAAAAAGAGGTGTGCATATTAGCAGGATGTTCCGCTTCAGTGATATTTCTTGGAGTTATGGGACTTTGAAAATTTCTGACATATACTATATAGTGCAAAATTCTTGTCCGGGCTATTTCTCAGCAACTACTTTCCAGATTTCAATGAAACTTCATGGGAAGCATGGTGCCAAGAGGAGATGTGCATATTAGCAGGATGTTATACTTCAATGATTTTTCTTAGAGTTATGGGACTTTGAAATTTCTGAAATATAGGACACATTTATATTGAATTTTAGTGATTTTAATATCTTTGCCCTTCTCATTGCATTTATATTGCTTGACAAAGCGCATTGGGGAGCATCCATCAGTTTTACTGATATCCTTGTCTGAACTTATTCCTAAATATATATTTTATAATTTTGTTTGATTGAAAAAAGACATGCATGGTACCGATAATTAATTCATTGAACAACCCCAAACTATTCTAACATACGGCATTTTTTAATGGCCATTGTGCTGGGTTAGACACGCCCAGTATTGCACTGCAATAATGTACCATGTTTCTGGCAGCTTGTTATGAAAGCTAGCAGATTGACATTCTGTGTCTACAGAATATTCTATAATGGTAAAGGTTACCATGGCAAATAATGTGCTTCATCTTGATAATAATGATGTTGTTACTGTACATGTCACTGGATAAAATGGAATGACAATTTTAGACTAAATAAGGTATGGGTTCTTATTTAATTTTGCTCAACAGCCAAGAATAGTGTGTTTGGCATAAACAGTTATTGATTTGGTATTGTTTGATTTATTGTTTTACTTCGTTGATTTAATAATGGCAAAGTTATGTGCCATATACGGACTATGTGTACTTAATTTATGATCTATACTTACTGAATACGGTGGATTTATATATGAGATGACCAATATATCAAAGGATTTCTATACATCAGTTTAAATGCGCTATATATCACAGACGTTTTGAAGCAGTCATATACTTACATTGAGCCTATATGTTTCTATCTGTCAGACCAGTGAAACTACCAGTACATATGAGGATGAAACAATATGGCCTTAAGCTATGCATGTTATGCATATCTGGCATTACTTCATTATTCAGCATCGGGAAAACATAAATGTATTAACCTACAGTTTATACGAGTATTTATATAACAGAAATAAATGTAAAGAATAAAATTTGATTTATTAGACGAGTTTTACCAATCAGTAGAACATAATATTATTTTGTACCAATTCGATTTAAACAAAATTTTCATACTAAAACTAACTTGTAGGAAAAAGATCAATACAAAGCTTAATATCACATCCCCAACAATTCATAATCTCACTGCTTAATGCACATTTTGTATCTGGTTTATTTTTTAATAGAACAAAATTTTATTTGTTAATTATTGGTTCTTTATGAAAAGAAAAACAATAAAATGTCCAATCCAGTAGATATACGAGATCTGTTCCCAAACTGGTGAATATAATTACAGATAATTGTTAGTATGAGATGTTTTCTTTAAATCATGTTTCTATATTTGCATACTGGTAATTATGTTACAACAACTGTATTCATCTTGCATTATATATTTTGTGTAATGAGAAATACATTTAACTTGTATTTTATATCCTACCATGCAATGTTTTGTGTATGTAAATGATGTATCCATACTGATGCATGAACATGTGCTTAATTTAGATTTAAATATCTTTAACGCAACACAGAAAACAGTATTCCATGCTTGATTAATTTAACAAGTAAACCTGTTTTAGACGAAGGCCGGGTGTGGTGATAAATAAGTTAGGAGTCTCTTACATGTGTGTTTTAGTGTCTCTTGATTAGCAAACTTTCGGAAGAAGATACCCATCAGATTTCAATCCAGAGTCTTTGGAATGCAGAGATACTTATCTGGAGTGTTTCATTGAAAGGAAGTACTTTTTGATGTAGGTGTTTTCCTGTTACCCTTATTCTTGTAATGCTGAAGAGCACGTCATAAAACTGGGCTTTGTAACCCGACTGATCAATTTGGATTACCCGTAGAGTTTTTGCTGCTGTGAGCATTTTTTGTCGTAATTGTACTTTGCTATTTTCATATTGTTTTGTGCTGTTATTAACTTATTAAAGACAAATGTCACTCTATTGTTAAAAACACTGTGTTGATTTTCTCGTGTTTCATGCTTTCCAAGAATAACTGTACTTCTGACGGTAATATTAACTGTCATAAAATGGACAAGTCATTTTAAAGACGTTCGCAACAATTTCCTTCAATTTTTTTCCAACGACAGATTTTCTTAAAACTTGGCACAAACATGCATCAATGTATCCTAAAACTAAAACAGTCTTGAAAAATAGGGGTAGCCAGCCTTTTTCCAGAAATATTGAATTTTGAATACGGTACCTGTCGAAGCCTGGTTTTCAGTTTGTGTTACTTAGAATGTTGAATAATATAAAGAGTTTGTAGTCAACAAAGATGGAGATTTTAAAATGCATCTTTTTAAATATTTTGTTTGGTAATATACAAGTGCAGTTTAATGATAAAACGCGCTTTATCTACAGTTATCATTTAACAAATGACTTGTAATGGACACTAAACGAGGTTAATTATGCATTAAATATGCCTGTTAAAACATCAATAATTATCAAATATACAAATATCTTTTGTTCCAAACGACAGATTTTGTTAAAAAATCCCACATACATGCGTCATTGTATACTGAAACTAAAACAATCTTAAAAAATTATGGTAACCGGCCTTGTTCTGGAAATATTGGGTTTTGAATATGGTACCTGTCGAAGCCCCATTTTCAGTTTGGATTGTTATCAATGTTTTAAGTATAAAGGATTTTTTTTTTCAAACAAGGTTATGGTATTTTCAACTGATATGTCTGTACATGCTTTGTTTGGCAATATACATGTGTATGTTGATAATAAAAACACTTTACCTACATTTACTGCTTAAATAATGAATTTGACTGGACATTTAAGAGTGTCAAATGGGAACTAATAATGCTTTCTGAAACTTCATTTTTATCAAAATCATATTTTGTTCCAAACGACAGATTTTCTTAAAATTTCGCACATGCATGCATCAATGTATACTTTCACCGAAACATTAATAAAAAGAATGGCTCACTTAACTTGTTTGGGAATTATTGGATTTCATATAGGGTACCTGTATAGCCTTTTTCCTGTTTCGTTTTAACATACATAAACAACGTATCAATAGAATGGAGATATTTATTGGATCATTTCTGAACTAAATTTGTTTGGAAATACATTGCATAAGTGTGTTTTTGATTATTATATGTGCTTTATGAACTTTTACTATTAAAATATTTATTTTGAATGGACATTAGAGATGAAATTAGTATATTGTAACCTATATACAATAAAAAAAAAATGAAGCAAAAGGAGAAATGAACCCAGTTATTTTCTTTTTGTTGCGAACGTCTTTAAGGGGCTGTCTATGAAATGTTGAACATTATTAAAAGTTTACAATTTGTATATAATAAATTCAACAATTTACGAACTAAAAATCACTTGGTAAGTTTTTGTCCACCAATAAGTAAATCTGCATGGAAAATCCACGCCAATTAGTTTATAATTTACCTCCATTTGCTTTACCAATCTTTTTTTTCAATTTAGGGTACTAGTATGGATTTATGAGACGACCCGCAAACGTGAAATACTTCACTGACCACAATAATGGGATTTCTCCATGCAAAAATCATGCATGGGATTAATATTTCTTTGACTGGAAACTAGGATACCCAATGTCTTTAAATGCTTATATTTAAAAATTTTATACCCCCACAAACGAAGTTTAGGGGTAGGTATATAGGAGTGAGCTTGTCGGTCTGTCAGTCGGTCTGTTGGTTTTTGGTTTCCGGATGATAACTCAAGAAAGGCTTGACATATTTAAATAATTTTTGGTACACATGTGTTACATCATAGAATACAGCTCAAGTTCGATGTTGGTTACAAACCACTAAATTTTGACAGAGTTATGGCCCCTTTTCGACTTAAAAGTCCCTAAAAACCTGATTTCCAGATGATAACTCAAGCATGGCTTGACTTATTTAAATAATTTTTGGTATACACGTGTAGCATCATAAAATACGCGTCAGGTTTGACTTTGGTTACAAACCACTAAATTTTGACAGAGTTATGGCCCTTTATTTGACTTAAATTCCCTATTGGTACACATGTGTAGCATCATAAAATACAGGTCAAGTCGACTTTGGTTATAAACCCCTAAATTTTGACACAGTTAAGGCCCCTTTTTGACTTAAATTCAGCAAAAACATGAACAAAAACTCATGAAAGGCTTCACATAGGGAAAGATCTAGGATCACAAAAGGTACAGGGTGCTGCAAAAAAGGTGCAGGGTGGAAATCTGAACCAGCCTGTTGACATTTCTAATAATTTGCTAAATCCAGGGTATTAATTAATTTAATGCTTGCAATTAAGGTTTCTAAAGCATATTCTATTCATTTGTCATTGAGTTTTATCAAAAATATATTAAATTTCAACAGATATTCAACATTTCTGTGTTGACCAGCCCAGAGGGGCAGCACGGGGGGACCAAAAAGGAGCAGGGTGCAGCACCCTGCTATTTTGCTCTTGATCGTTCACTACTTGACATATTTAAATTATTTTTGGTACATAGGTGTTTCATCATAAAATACAGATCAAGTTCAACTTTGGTTACAAACCACTAAATGTTGACAGGGTTATGGCTCCTTATGACATTAATTTTTTTCAAATACACTGTTGACCATTCACAAATTAAAGCATTCTCGCTCTGTCCATTTCTTTCAAATGAATGCCATAGTTTAGTGACAAGGCCATATTGTGGGGGTATATCCGTCACTCATGTGACAATTCTAGTTGAAGCAGCTTGATAAAAAAATAGTTTTGATTGCAAATAGTGAAATGATTTTAGTTAAATAAAGGTAAATTTGCATTGCACAACAATTATATTGCACAGAGGTAGGTAAAAAATAATGAAATGCATTCAGTCAAACTTGTTTTATATGACCATACATGTAGTTAAATATTCTTGTGTTAACTTTTGTCGATTTTATGTAAATGCCTATCTTGAGGAAAAATTCTAACAAACCTGTTTAGCAAATTACATGACCTTCTGTTATTCCTTTAAAATTCTGACATGACAGTCTGTAATTTCTATTTAATTCAAATGTGACAGTCTGAGTCAGTAATTCCTATTAAATTCTGACATGACAGTCTGTAATTCCAATTAAATTCAAACATTACAGTCTTTAATAACTATTAAATTCTGACATAACAGTCTGTAATTAGGGCCTCGCAAATTTTGTGCGGGTGCCCTATAGTAATCTATTGTCTGTCCGTCTGTCCGTCAGTCTGTCCGCACTAACAGGAGAGTAGTTAAGTGGTTTATGTCAACGGACAATTTAGTTGAAAATAGTTGATTAAGGTTAGGGTTAGTCTTTTATGTGGCTTAAAAATGCTTTTAGGTGGCTATTTTAAGACACTTAAATATCTTTTTTTCGTAAGGGAGCCACTTAAGTATTATCTCGTAAGGACGTCCGTCCGTCTTTCCATCCGTCCGTCCACATTTTTCATGTTTTTCTTTCATAACTTCAAAACCGTTTCAGCTATTAATTTGAAACTTCATGGGTGGATAGATCTCATTAAGGAGAAGTGCAGTGCACAAGAACCATTACTCTGCACTTCATGGTTCTGGAGTTATTGCCCTTCATTAATTGTTAATACTTCGTTTTTGCCTGGAGCATAACTCTTAGACTATAAGAGGTATTAACTTGAAACTTCATAGGTGGATAGATCTCATTGAGGAGAAGTGCAGTGCACAAGAACTGTTACTCTGCACTTCATAATTCTGGAGTTATTGCCCTTCATTAATTTTTCATTTTCAGACGGAGTCAACTTTTTGTTTCAGCTCTCTAACTTAAGAACAAATTGAAATATTTTAATGAAACTTCATCCATAGATACCTTATATCGAGACCTGGCTTGGGATTACATTGGGGGTGAATGGGATCACTGTCAAGGTCACCGTTGCAAAAAATAGAAAAATGGTTTCCGCTCAATTACTCGAGAACGAATTGAGCTATTGTAATTCAACTTCATACATAGATACCTTTTATCAAGACATCCCTTGGGATTGCATTGGGGGTGGGTGGGATCAACGTCAAGGTCATCGGTACTAAAAATAGAAAAACAGTTCCTCACCTTCAAACATGCTGTCATTCAGGGCCCGCTGACACTGCTGTGACAAAGCTCTAGTTCCTATTAAATTCCAACATTACAGTCTGTAATAACTATTGAATTCTGACATGGCAGTCTGTAATTCCTATTAAATTCTAACATAAAAGTATGTAACAACTATTAAATTCTGACATGACAGTCTGTAATTCCTATTAATTTCTAACATAACAGTCGTCTGTAATTCTTTTTAATTTTTAACATGACAGTCTGTAATTCCTATTAATTTCTAACATGACAGTCTGTAATTCCTATAAATTTCTAACATGACAGTCTGTAATTCCTATTAAATTCTGACATGACAGTAATTCCTATTAAATTTGGAGATGACAGCCTGTACTTCCAATTAAATTTTGACATGACAGTCTGTGATTCCTATTAATTTCTAACATGACAGTCTGTAATTCCTATTAATTTCTAACATGACAGTCTGTCATTCCTATTAATTTCTAACATGACAGTCTGTAATTCCTATTAATTTCTAACATGACAGTCTGTAATTCTTTTTAATTTTTAACATGACAGTCTGTAATTCCTATTAATTTCTAACATGACAGTCTGTAATTCCTATTAATATCTAACATGATGGTCTGTAATTCCTATTAATATCTAACATGACAGTCTGTAATTCTTATTAATTTCTAACATGACAGTCTGTAATTCCTATTAATATCTAACATGACCGTCTGTAATTCCTATTAATTTCTAACATGACAGTCTGTAATTCCTATTAAATTCTGACGTGACAGTAATTCCTATTAAATTCCAAGATGACAGCCTGTACTTTCAATTAAATTTTGTCATTATTAATGTGAAAGTTCTTTTTGTCAGGCTTTAATGAAAATCATTTCCACTGCGCCTAGCAACAAGACTATTTTTACTATAGTAGATGATAGAGATTAGAGAGTTTCTGTATGAAGTTCAAGAATTAACTCGTATAAACTTGCAAAAGGTAGTTATATATGTGGCGCGTCGTGGGAAAACCGGACTTAATGCATGTGCGTAAAGTGTCGTCCCGGATTAGCCTGTGCAGTCCGCACAGGCTAATCCAGGACGGCACTTTCCGCCTACAGTGAATTTATGTTTAGAAGAGACTTCCTTGAAACAGAAAATACCATGCGGAAAGTGCCGTCCCGGATTAGCCTAATCCGGGACGACACTTTACGCACATGCATTAAGTCCGGTTTTCCCACGACGCCCCACATATCTTCTGAATGTCATATTCAGAAGATATGTGGGATGTTGTGGGAAAACCGGACTTAATGCAGTCCGCACAGGCTAATCCAGGACGGCACTTTCCGCCTACAGTGAATTTATGTTTAGAAGAGACTTCCTTGAAACAGAAAATACCATGCGGAAAGTGCCGTCCCGGATTAGCCTGTGCTGACTGCACAGGCTAATCCGGGACGACACTTTACGCTCATGCATTAAGTCCGGTTTTCCCACGACGCCCCACATATCTTCTGAATATGACTGCTTGAAGGTTTGTTTTGAACAGCTTCTGTACTGATTTTAGAGCTATCTAATGTATAATGAACGGCAAACAGCAGACATATTCCAGTAAGTGTTTAACTATTGTATTTTGCTCATTGTTTATCTGAATGATTAAGATATGATCATAATTGAATCATATCAATTGGCTTTTATACAGGAGGATGTAATTGTTTTAGGCTGGTGTGGATCTCCAGGAAATGGCAAGGATTAAGCATCTTGAATAGATGAGGCGTAAAAAAAAAAATGTTTGTTTCAGGTAACATGCCCCAAAAAATTAGGGTAGGTAGGTCAGGATTTTTTTGTTTTAATTTTTTTTTTTTTTGTAAATGGTCAACTTGAAGATTCTAAAACTGAATAAATATTCAAAACGCATCAGTAATATCCTTAAACATTGTTTATAAGTGGATACTATCAAAACAAAACACTTATTTATCAAAAAACACATTTAATTATTGAAAAAAGTAAATAAACCAAAAATCAATACTACAAACCCAATAAAATGTTCTAGGGTCGGTGCATTTTTTTAGGGTAGGTCGGGTTACCTGAAACAAACATATTTTTTTTTTACGCCTGAGTGAAGATCTATTTATAATAATGGTAAATAAATGTTTTGTCTATTGCAAAAGCTCGGAACGGGGAGCAGATTGTGATACATTCTTGTGTTGTTTGGTTTAAACATCTTGTGGACATTATCGAGAATAAAACAGGTAAATATTCAGGAAAAAAGCCAGCAAATAATTAAAGGGACTTGTTCACAGATTGACGAATAGAGAATTTGAAACTTTTTGTCACATAATTAAAAAATAAAAGAATAGTGTACATTAAGGAGAAAGATAAAACTATTGACATAAAAATATACTGTAATTTTCGTTTTGTTAGTAAGTTATCATCAGTTGAAATGGATATTATAAAGCGTTTGTCACACAAAACTATCAAATAATTTGGATTGTTTCTGTTGTTTTCGTTAAAATTGTTGAAAACATGTGGATCACTTACATAAAGTAAAAACTACAGGGTCAAATACTACTAATTTTCCTGCAGCTAGGAACATGTCAGCGATTACCACTCTTAATAATAAAATAGAAATATAGGTTTGTCGACTGTTAACATAGACAGGGTATTCATATTTGACAGGCTGTTTGTATTCACCAACCCCCAAGACGTAAGAATAAAGAATATTATTGAAACTGTTCTGTGCAGAGAACACTGTTAGTTTGAGTCTTAATTGGTATTCGCCTATGGAAATCTTAGCGTTCTGTAGTCAGAATGATTTATTAATGACATATTATAGTGACATTGGTACTTGCCGTATTTGAGAACGCACAATTCTTTTTTTAGCTCACCTGAGCACGAAGTTCTCGGTGAGCTATTGGTATAGGGGACCTCTACGGCGGCGTCTGTCCTTCCGTCGTCAAGGTGCCGTCAACAATTTGGACCGTTATCGCGATAAAGACTACATTTTTTATTCAGTCTTTACCAAAATTGCACAGTTTGTGTATGTCCATAATATCTTGGACGAGTTCGATAATGGGCCCAATCGGACCAGGAATACCAGAGTTATTGCCCCTTTTTTGTGTAAAAAAAAGTGCAAAAATGCTCTTTTCAACGTATAGACTTTATTTTCCATCCAATCTTAACCAAACATTCACAGTTTGTGTATGACCATCAGATCTCAGCATACGCCAGAGTTATTGCCCTTTGTTTATTAAAAAAATATACAAAAATTGACATTTTTTAAGATAGAGACTTCATTTTTCATCCAATCTTCACCAATCTTGCACAGTTTGTCTATTACCATGAGATTACAGTCGAATATAAGCAAGATCGGAAATGAAACACCAGAGTTATTGCCCTTTGTTTGTGAAAAAAAAATATGCAAAAATGGACATTATTCAGGATAGATACTTCGTTTTTAGATCGACTATTCGAAGAATAGGTGAGCTTTCCTACTACACCCGGCATCGGCGTCCGCGTCCGCATCTGAATTTGGTTAAAGTTTGTATTAAAAAGTCTTGTAACTTCAAAACTACATTAGTTACTCACTTGAAACTTGGAATATACCTTTGTCATCAACTCCAGTGTCAGGGGCAACATTCCCCATAACTCTATTTTGTATTTTGACAGATTTATGCCCCTTTTTTACATAGATTTCCTGGTTAAAGTTTATATTCAAAAGTTTTCTAACTTCAAAACTACATAAGTTATTCACTTGAAACTTGGAACTAACCTTTGTCATGAACTCCAGTATGTAGGGCAACATTCCCCATAACTCTGTTTTGTATTTGACAGATTTATGGCCATTTTTCACATAGATTTTCTGGTTAAAGTTTATATTCAACAGTTTTGTAACTTCAATACTAAAAAAGCTATTCAATTGAAACTTGGAATATACCTTTGTCATCAACTACAGTATTAGGGTGCCAGTATCAGAGTGAACATTGCCCATAACTCTATTTTGTATTTTGATAGAGTTATGTCCCTTTTCCACATGGATTTTCTTGTTAAAGTTTATATTTAAAAGTTTTGTAACTTCAAAACTACATAAATTATTCACTTGAAACTTGGAACTAACCTTTATCATCAACTCTAGTACCAGGGGCAACATTACCCATAACTCCCTTTTGTATTTTGACAGAGTTATGCCCCCTTTTCACTCAGATTTTCTGTTTAAAGTTTATATTCAAAAGTTTGGTAACTTCAAAACTACATAAGTTATTCACTTGAAACTTGGAACTAACCTTTGTCATCAACTCTAGTATCAGGGGCAACATTACCCATAACTCTGTTTTGTATTTTGACAGAATTAGCCCACTTTTTACATAGACTTTGTGGTTTAAGTTTTTGTTCCAAAAATTAATAAACTATACAAGGCTTCACTTAAAAATATTGTATTTTAACAAATTTATGTCCCTTTCACTATCCAAAATATGTACCAACTCAAATGCTTTGAAAAGTCGAGCGCGCTGTCCTCTGACAGCTCTTGTTCATCCAATCTTCACCAATCTTGCACAGTTTGTCTATGACCATAAGATTAAAGGTGAAGTTGAATATAAGCAAGATCAGACTAGAAACACCAGAGTTATTGCCCTTTTTTGTGTGAAAAAAATATGCAAAAATGAACATTATTCAGGAAAGAGACTTCATTTTTCATCCAATCTTCACCAATCGTGTACAGTTTGTCTTTGAACGTAAGACTACAGGTGAAGTTGAATAAAAGCATGATTGGGCCAGAAACACCAGAGTTATTGCCTCTTGTGTTTGAAAAAAAAGATCAAAAAGTTATCAATGATTGGCTTGCACACACGATTTTTTATTCAATATTGACCATACTTACAGAGTTTGTGTATGACCATAAAAATTGATTGATAAAATTTGATTTCCAACAGTTGCAAGACTTGCATGCAGTTATTTGTACATGCAACATTGATGTCTTCAGGGCCTGCATTAACATCATTTATCATCATTGAACTGATAATTATCAAATAAAAAGCAAAACTTGACCTTATAGAATAGCCATCTCAATTATTGCATTGCAGCTAGTTCTCCAAAACTGTCAGCGAAAAAGACATCAAAATCTACTATTTCTGCATTTTCCAGAATTGTCACTGATTTAATGAAAAAGGGTCAGGTAAGAATATTGAGAAAAGTGATTTGAGAACCATTAGCAAAAACACTGCACATCCACTACCCAACTTGTACTTTGCCCATTGTACTAACTCATGTTTTAAATCAAATTGATCCTATCCCCCTTAGTGTATTGTTCACATATCTTAATTTTCAAACCTGTCACAACACTATGGTCTTCATCTGTAACAGTTCTCAGGTGAGCGCTTTGGGCCATCATGGCCCTCTTGTTTTATTCTAAGTCTATTCTGTTTTCTAGAGTCTAAGAATGGGTTGATAAATGACCTTCATGTTTGCATATGTTATTGTTCAGCTACTGTCCATATGCCCCTTTAATTTAACTAGACTGAATTGGAATACTTTGGATGGCTTTAATAAGAAACAGTAGTAGATAAACATATTATTATTTTAAACACAAACCTTGACTTTTTGTTTTAAAATAGTATTCAACAGGGATTGTAAATTATTCTATTGTTTATTACAAAGCGGAGTCAGATTTCAATTACCGGTAAGATAAAGCAATACTTGTTTTCTAATACAGGTGATATGCTGTTCGATACTAGTTTTAATAGTTTAAAGCTAGATATTGCCGGTACTTAACATTGAAGTTTGTTGAAGCAAATTGCTAATCACATGCCTATTAAGTGATCATTTTGGTTTGTTATGTACATATTATTCCTTAACATGCTCCTTAAATAGCGATTTTTCTCACTACTTTGTATGGGAATGGGTCGGGTACCCATTAAATTGGGAGCTATGGGTCATGAAGTCTTGCTAATTGGAAAATTATATCTGTTAAATACATTATATTCTGAAATACATTTAAGAAAGTAATCATTATTCAATTTAATTTATGATTTACTTAAACTATGGTTATATAGGTTGAACTATTATTTTTAATGGTGTTTAACCATAACCATACAAATAATCAGATGACAGACATAGATTAACATTTCCTATGTATTTAGGATTTTTTTCAGTTCAGATTTTGGAATTTTTTCATTCAAATTGGGAAAAATCAACCATAGTTGGCATTGGGAATGGGTCTATTTACTGGACCCTGTTAAAAAAAATAAAGAAGAAAAACATAACTGTTATGCCTCTGTCACACTGTCACGATTTGGGCTATGATTGCCCATGATTTACAAAATCTTGTTGAAGCGGTGTTAAGCGTGAACACATACATACTGGCATCTGTGTTAATATTGAAGAATCTTGGGGGATTCTTATCGATAGGGAAGCGCTGCGACAGTTTTGAACATGTTAAAAACATTAAGGCTTATCGTAGCACCACCACGATTTTTCCAAAACGTAGGACAATCCTAGTGCGATTGTATCTCAATCTGGCTTACTCTTACAGCCATCGTAGAGTCATTCCTGGCCTTTTGTGTTTAATCATGATTAATTGTGACAGATTTTATGACATATATATTACAAGACTGTAGTACGTTATATGGTACGGATTTCTTCGCTTGCCCTACGGTTCAGTTACAATTCCAGTAGGATCTTTAGCGACAACAATCATGACTACTCACAAATGTACATGATGAACTACGACAAGGTGAGGATTGGGTCGCGTTGCCTGTACGGTTTATCGCGATGTTGCTACACACTCACTTGGTGTTGGTGCAACGATTATTCATTAGGCATCGTGATGTCCTAATCGCCTTGAAGTGTAGAGAAGCGTGAGAATTATTGGCTGCTCATAGGTTTATCGTGATGAATCTTCTGTAATCTTACTACAATCTTTGTTAACGTTAACAATCGCTGTAATTGTCTGTTACCGTAGTGCATACCTGAAGCCTATTAAAACCGTAACAGATCGCATCATATCTCGGTAAAACCGTATTGAATCAGCTGCAGAAACCTACAAGTGTCGTTAATATTCGTAGTCTCGTCCTACAACAACCGTAGGTGTACGTAGGAAGACACACAATCATGACACTGTGCATCCCGACTCATCATGATTAACACGTCCACGATCAACCGTGGGTTATTGTAGCCAAAATGGTGACACTGTGACCGTGGCTTTACTTGAAAACTTATCTTGTTAATTTTGATATTAGGCGCGTCTTGGGAAAACCGGACTTAATGCATGTGCATAAAGTATCGTCCCGGATCAGCCTCTGCAGTCTGCACAAGCTGATCCGGGATGGCACTTTCCGCTTTTATGGTATTTTCTTTTTCAAGAAAGTCTCTTCTAAACATAAATCAACTGTAGGCAGAAAGTGACGTCCTGGATTAGCCTGTGCGGACTGCACAGGCTAATCCGGGATGACACTTTACGCACATGCATTAAGACCGGTTTTCCCACGACGCCCCTCATTTATGAATTATAAATACTAGTTATTCTGCCTGAACCATTCCTTAAGATCTGCCACGTGCAAGTATGTTTCCGTTATTAGTGCTGTTCAGATACACATTCATATAATTCTGTCCGACACTTAGATGCTTTACCTGGTCTTTTTAATTTAAAAAACTTAGTTAAACACGCATTAACTATAACACATTACTAACAGAACAGACAGATGGACAAACATGTCTCTCAAACAGAATCAAGCTAGAGTTAAATTTGTGAAGCAAACAAATGTCCAATCAGTCAAAAACCTTGTTTCATGATACATTTAAATTTATCTGACCAGTGGTGCCAGGGAAAGATACGAAATCGCTGGGAATCGTTGACAAGTATGTGTATACAACCTCACGTTAACCCGCTATAACTTTCACATGAAACATTCCACAAATCTAGTTGACCCGCTATAACTTTCACATAAAACATTCGACAAATCTCGTTAACCCGCTATAACTTTCACATAAAACATTCAACAAAACTTGTTAACCCGCTATAACTTTCACATGAAACATTCAACAAATCTCGTTAACCCGCTTTGACTTTCACATGAAACATTCAACAAATCTCGTTAACCCGCTTTGACTTTCACATAAAACATTCAACAAATCTTGTTAACCCGCTATAACTTTCACATGAAACATTCAACAAATCTCGTTAACCCGCTATAACTTTCACATGAAACATTCAACAAATCTCGTTAACCCGCTTAAATTTCACATGAAACAATCTGAATTTTGTTGTGAATGCTGATGGAACCATGACCCAAAAGTCTACTGATTTAGATTTTTAGAAACTAAGTTATTTATTTAGAAAATTATGTTTAAACTTGAAATTAATTGTTGATTTGACACAATTTTCGAATTTACCTCGCATGTATTCGAAAAGTAGAATGTTCTTTATCCTGAAATTATCTGTGCATACTCTTTATTACCATTGACATTCATATATAATAGGAAGTATTAGGAAAACAAATACAATAACAATAAGAAACCAAGGAATATATACCCACTGTCTTTATTTTATCGCTTTTCCTGGACAGTGGTGCATTCGCTGACCAAGAGCAGGTGCTATGGTGTGGATTAAGTGACACATGATCAACTTTTTCCAGATCTTTCATTCCTGGAAAATGAAATACATTTAATCTGCCTGTCTAGCATGTTATTTCTCTAGAAAAAAATCAATAGACCTTCCAGGTTATGCCACAAACAGTTTAAAATCCTTCCCTACTATTGTTAACATATTATTTTCCATTCATTTGTGTTAAATAGGTTAACCATTTATCACGTGATATCTGAGTGCAGTGTTTGGTTAAATTTGCCCACTAATTTGCATATGACTGACATTTGTGGAAACGTCAGTTCTGCTACTGTTAATCCCAAAGATCAAACACATAATAATAAATGTTTCATACTGGATATTAGAACCTGTGCTGCCATCTGATAAAACACAACTTCCATTAGCAGTCTATTAACCACTATTCCTAATTAATTATCAGTCATGTAAATCTATACAATACATGTTCTGTTCTTTTATCATTTCAGTTGACAGTCCCTGACCAGGGGAGCTAACCTATCACAATGTTCGTGGCAGGGGCGACGGGCCTGGGGGGCCCACTCTATCACAAGGAGCAGATGCCAGAACATTTCCACGAGTCTTTTATCGACAAGGGTTATAGGAGCCCGAAGAGTTCTCCGTTTCGTTGCGTCTTGAGTTTGTTTGACGCCACAAATGAGACCCTGAATTTCTGGACCCATTTCCTGCCGTCCTGGTATTTCATGTGGGTGATACGAGATCTTTCCGACACCTTGGACTTCCGACATGATTGCTTCACGTGGCCATTGCTGGCCTATCTGTGTATGTGCTGCATTTACCCCCTAGCTAGTTCAGTTGCACACACCTTCAACACGATGTCGGACAATGCTCGGCACTTCTGCTTCTTTTTGGACTATAGTGCAATCTCTGCCTCAGCCTTTGCTGTTGCAGTCGCATACAGAGCGTACAGTTTCCCTGTAGAACTCAGATTTTCATTCGTAGGCGCCTACTTTGTACCGGCTGCCTTTGTCAATTCCATGTTTTGTATCTTAGTTTCATGCAAAACCAGATTCATGCCTCATAGTAATGTGAGAAAAATCCTGCGAATAAGCTCTCTAGGTTGGCCATGCATATTTGCCACATTCCCGCTGACATACCGCCTTCTATGGGGAACAACATCTGAGACAACCTTGACCTCTACTTATTACCATGCCATCAGTATCGTCATGATGTACATTGCGGGATTTTTGTACGGAACACATTTTCCGGAGCGTCTGTTTCCGGGCCGTTTCGACATCATCGGCCACAGTCACCAGCTGTTCCACATGTGCACAATTCTCGGAACCATGAATCAGATGCAGGCCATTCTGTATGACACGAAGGAAAAGAAATGGGAATTATTAGAAAACTGGGAGTTCGAATCTGCCAGCACCAGCGTCGGCCTGGTTGGTTTCGTCCTGGTGGTCAACACGGTGATTGTTGCTGTGTACTCAGTGATCCTGTATGCGAAGAAGACTAAAAGTGCCTAACATTCCTGACACGTGCTGCTCAATGTTCTGCTCTCAGCATGTGATTGTTGACAAGTGTGCTAGAAATTTGTTACTGGTGAACAATATTTAAAGTCTTATCAATGTAGATATCTTTCTTTCTTATGTTATAAACTTATTCTCTTAGTTAAATACAAATGCAAATCTTCCAACATAGTTACTCTACACAAGAAAGTAAATATTTACATGGACACTTGTATTAATGTGATGAGTCAGCATGACTTAACATGTAGATTTGAACAAAACATTATCATGTCGTAATCAGCATTGAACTTTTCTACACTGAACTTGTTGCCAAGTTTGTATCATTTTAGATCAATGCAATTTTACCATATTTTTCCTGCTTTCATCATGAAGTTGTCTTGTTACAAGTAAAACTGGATTGCTTCGATATCCTCTTGCCATAATGAATGTTTATTTTCTAAATACAGTTTCTCCTAAAAATACTAGTGTAACAAATCTTTTTAATTTCGCCAGTTTTGTCATTGAGCAAAATGAATTACAAATTGATTGTTGAGCATAGAACTATTGTATCTGTTATACCGATAGATGTGTTAAGCAGATACAGCAGTTTCACAGTCAACTGCGAGGTGTTAAGAAATTAACAAAAGTTCTTGCCATATACTGATATTGATTTTTTAGAATTTTTTTTTTTTTCTTAAACACATTAAAGTAACTATTTGATTATAAAAATATAAAGGGGTATTGTTCTTTGCATAGTGCTGAATAATAATTACTGGAATTTTTTGTGTGAGGCCTAAAATAAAATATTAATTGTTTCCCCTCCGTTGACCGACCCAGCAAAATCGCCGCGACCCAAAAAAATTTATAGAGCAAAAAAAACCAATATTTTATTTTATTTGTGTGTGAAAATGCGGGGTGCGAATTATTAAAAAGAATCCAATAACGTGTACAAATCTTACTTTCAAAAGACGCTTATAAAATGACTTTAAACGGACAGTTCCCGGTAACGCGTATTTTGATGCATGCTTTTACGAAACGGTCGCCATAACCTTCAGTGTCAGATTCTAGGGCGCAACCATTTCCGCTCGCATATATGCATGTTTTTTTAAAGACAAAGAACGCCCACGGCAATTAACAAACTCGCCTTTATGCACCAAATGTCCATTATCGATAAAGTCTTCACGCAGGAGGAGTCAGCTTAACAAGAGCCAAACAGTCAGCCAGTGAGAACGCATAAAATTTCCAACATGCAAATGAGCGTCGTCGTTAGAAAGATTATCACGCCCTCATTCTAATTTTAATTGGTAAAGGTGCAAGTCATTTGTAACAGATTTGCGTTAGGTATGTGTTTTGTTATAGATATGCGTGTTTTTAACAGCTGCGTTTGTAATAAATTACTAGAAATTAAAATAGTAAATAAATAAATAATTATAAATAAATATAATAATTTTGGTGAAAGGAACCGTTTACTAAGAATATGAATTACGACGTCATGTAACTCGAAAAACTGATCGCGTCAAACGTCTTATTTTGTTTAAAAAAAATTATGCAAAAACTTTGGCTGAGGCAACATTTGAATGAAAGTTAGCGGAACTAAAGTCCTTGTCACAAAATGAAAGTAAATAAACTTCAGCGCCTTTTCTTTTTATTTTAATTTATCAAAAATGTTCTGTTGCTTTCTTTTTATTAATGAACAAAGTCCTATTTGTTTTTATTTCCATAGAATGCTAATTCATTTATGCTCTAGCATTTGCGTTGATCAGATACAGTATTACAGATTGATGCTTTTAAACACTATCCACGTGTAAAGCGTGTAACACGCTTTTCAGCCTGCTAGCCGCAGTTTGACAGTCACCGTTGCTATGGCTGTTGCTAACAGCGCTCTGTTTTGGATGCCCGGCAAATTGCAACGTCACGCTATTACTCCTTAGTTTTAAAGGGTTTTTATTATTAACGCTCTTGTTTTTAACGTATGTTATTGTTTGTTCAATTTTGATAAATTATTGTAAGGTAATTTGAACATAGTATTACGTAAATAAGCAGAACGTTATTAATCTACTACAACGAAAATATTAAGAATTTATACTATAACGTAACATTTCGAACATAAGGAAAACATGAATGAAAATGACTTGTTGTGTATAAAAATAAAGTATTTTTCCGCCCTACCGACCCAACCTTTATTAGCATGGGTCGCGGGAGGGGAAACAAACAATATTTTATTTTCGGCCTGAATGAACATACATTAATTGGGACGCTTAGTTGGTGAGCAATCTTTCTTGTGGCTGGAATGGCATTAATAAAAAATCTCTTCCTCTTATATTTATCATTTGTTATATATCATCCTCATTCATGTTTCATTAAAGTTCAAGGTCATATATTTTTCAGCATTTTTAAAGATTGTTTAAGTTTGTAGTGATAATAATTATAACCCACCATCATATTTTTTTGAAACCAGCTACTATTTATCTTCTAGGTGCTGTTAAGGTGCATGTATTTTTGTCCAAGGTAAATTCAATTTGGTTGATCAAGAAAATTTTATTCTCATATCAGAACAAGTGTCAATAATTACGTATTACATGTACTGGTAATTAATATATTTATGTTGCAGAACTAACATGATTTTCATCTAGTTCAATGAACTACAAGTAAATTTTATAGTATTTAAAAGTAAGTTACTTGTTCATGTCCAGATCACACTCACTTGGGGTCAGTGCTCACGGTAATTCTTGCTGTGAGTAGTAATTGTACACTCAAACAATAATTTATGAGGGTCAATGTACACTCAGTCCAAAATGTAGTAAAATGGAGTAAATGGTAAATGGTTAGCTTAAAACAGCGCAAAATAATGCAGCCTTAATGTAAATGTATCAAGAACATATTAAGAATGTTTGAATTGACAGAATTTGTACATATGAATTCCTTGAACAGTCAGATATCATATATTTTCATTTGAACGCAAAACTTTGCAACATTTGTGCTTAAATGTCCTCCCTGATTTTATTTTCTACACGCATATGTGTTTTTCCTTGGGTAAATTACACATGTACGCATTTTTTTTCTTTTCGTCTGCTACGGGTAGAATGTCAGCGTTGGCTGATTTTTCACTAGATCATGTTAGATTTCACAGCATCATTATGTTTGATATTGGTAAAATTTGGCTAGGTCATTATCTAGGACACTTTGTTTTGTCAAAACAAAATGCTGAATTCTGTGATTATTTTAGTTATTTCGTTGTCAAAATAAGTTCATTTTAACAAAATTTTTAAGCCACAAAGTCATTTGTTAATTTTTTTCTATTTTTGATCTCAAGCTTATTCTTCATTGTTATATAGCTATTTGTTTATAACTTCTATCACACTCATGAGTCATGACAGTATCTTTCATAGAATTTAAATAATTTCTTTATTCGGGATTAATGCATTTACCCCCAGTAAGGTACTGTAACTGATCTGGATTAAACGCGTATCACTTATTGACATTTTATTGGAGATCGAAACTGTGTTGAAAGTGAATTATATTTGTTCTAATCTTGATTTTAATTATTTTGCAATACATATTATGAGTTTGAAATAAATATACTTCTTATTATTCGTGAAATTTCAACATTATATTAGATACTTCAAAAGTTGTTTCAAGTACTATAATTGTGTCTGATGTTCATTAAGATGCACACCAGTTTTATTGAGTGTTAAATTAATAGAATTAACTAATGAAATTAATAGAAATACCACTTATTGAAACTAAACTCAGAGTCATGCATCTAGTAATTGAAACTAAACTCAGAGTCATGCATCTAGTAATTGAAACTAAACTCAGAGTCATGCATCTAGTAATTGAAACTAAACTCAGAGTCATGCATCTAGTAATTGAAACTAAACTCAGAGTCATGCATCTAGTAATTGAAACTAAACTCAGAGTCATGCATCTAGTAATTTTCCTTGGATTGAATATTAGATTGAAACCATTGGCTGTGTTTTCTGTTTTGTTAAAACCTTATCATCTCTATGTATGCCATTGCCAAAAAGTTGTTGTCAAGAACAAACACATTTTTTGGTTTTGTTCATGTCAGGGTACAAAAAGCTGAATGTATAGCAGTTTCAGGTTAGGTTCACATTATCAAAATCTAATATGTGCATATAGAAAAAGTGTTCCTACTTTATGCTGCTTTAAGAAAACTGTGTTCTGTTCTTTGTGAATACTCATTCATTGATACATACAAGTTAGTTATCATTTCTACTTCTTTTTCATAAAGTTTGAAAGGTAGGCAAACATTAGTAGAATGTAATGATAAATTTTGCATAATATATTTACTGATTTGGTTAAGAAGAGATAATTTATGTATATTTTGTAAGATAGTATAGGTGTTTTAACTTACATCTGAATTCTTGACTGTATTTTTTTTGCAATACTGAAAATCGTGTAAACTTTCTATAGTAATAATGTGCTTACTCTTGACTTCTGTATTTCAGTAAACACAATTTTAGGCGTGTCATGGGAAACCCGGGCTTAATGCATGTGCGCAAAGTGTCATCCCAGATCAACCTGTGCAGTCCGCACAGGCTAATCCAGGGCGTCACTTTGCGCTTTTATGTTATTTTCTGTTTCCAGGAAGTCTCTTCTAAACATCACTCCACTGTAGGAGGAAAGTGCCGTCCTGGATTAGCCTGTGCGGACTGCACAGACTAATATGGGACGACACTTTACGCATGTGCATTAAGTGCGGTTTTCCAACGACATTTCATTTGTTCTTCACATCTAGTGCTGAATAATTCCCTTGTTATACAATTTGATAAATTTTGAATAAAGGTAGGGATAGAGATGTAAAAAAGTATCCTGTATTTTCTGCATCTGGGTGTGTTTCTGGGATTACCATATATTCACTTATTTTATGTAGTTTTGCATGATTCTGTTACTCGTAGCCTACAATGTGGCTTTGTTGCTAATGTGTTGTTAGTTGTTGCCGAGTTGCTATGTTCCCTTGTAATCTTATTGTGATACACATAAGTGCTTGTCAGTCGTTATATCTGTATTTTCATCAAGAAGAGATTTATTGTTGTTTCTGTATTTGTGATATTATTAGTTTATTGACTTTAAAAAAAACATCATGTCGGCAGGCAGTTATGTGAAGCCTCTTAGAAAATTCTTCACTTCACTTGCATAAGAAAGTAATGTTGCTGCAAGTTACAGTTTTTTTTCGCGAAAATGTTATTGAAAGTGTTGTTAATTATACATTGCAATTATAGAGTATCATTTAAATCAAATACAGAATTCGAGAGAAGGATCAACTGTTTGAAATGACTAGAACATTTCTTTCTAAAAATGTCAACCATATTTAATTTAATAAATATGTATCAGTATACGCAGGGCTTTTTTTGCACCATTTTGGGAATGTGACCTATACCCATCAAATTGGGAATTTTACCGTCAACTGTCCTAAAACTAGTAAAATTATGATTGTTTGATTACTAAAATTTGAATAATTACAGATAAACTACATAAAATAAAATGTTCTGAACAAAAAACTAATCAGTAAAACAGTTATTACAACTTCACCAGTAATTTCTACACTGAACACCTCTTATTTCCAACCATCTGAAAGTCAAACCATCAATAGGAAATTTCGGGTCTGGATCTGGTTCATTTTGCCATATGACCCAAAAATGGCTATAAAATTGGCCAAAAAAGCCCTCATAGGATAAATTGAGTAATTTTGGCCAAACCATTCGAATATTAAGATGTTTTGTATTAATCACATGCCAAATCCTCCAGTAGTTAGTCTTAAGTGAAAAGAAGTGTTATGTATGGGAAGGATGTATTATAATTACATGGAGATAAAGAGAGAATGTAAAGTAAGAAATAATTAGCCTTACAGGTTGTCATTGAATAGACGAATCTGTACGCTAAATCTCTATTTACAGTTAACACATTTCTTTTTAAACTAGGGTATATATATTGTGTTAGTTCATTGAGAGGTTTTTGAGCATTTTTTTGAGAACATGCATGTAAAGAACATTCATCATTACCATACTGCATCATAACATTAATGGTATATCTGCATGAAAGTTTACAGCTGAAACGTCATCCGCCTGTTATCATCATCATATTGAATACCTGTAACTCTCCTGAAGCGTTCATTATAAGCTTCTGTATTCACTCTGTGTCTGTCATTTTACCAGATTAGGTCAATTGTGATTGTATATATTTATACTAAACAATTAAATGTAGTTAAATAACACAATTTTTTTTTACTCTGAAAATCCAAGAGCTTCAGAAATTGGTATACATATAAAGCAATTTGATGTCATGACGTGATGCAGACCTTAACAATGTGAATTTGTTTTATGTCACTGGGTCCAGTAATAACTTCGGTCTGGTGTTGTCTGCCGAATATTTCCAGTTTACTAAAATCTCTTTACATGCTTTCAGTCGTAAAATAAAAAATAATTACATTAGTAATTGGCAATTTCTTAGTAATTGTTGGTTTTGTTCTAACATCTCCTGTGGGTATATACCATAGGACTTTTCTGAAGAGGGTATATTTTATAAACAGGAATTAAAGAACATTTTTCAGCGTCAAATTTCCATGATAACAAATGCACGTCTGAGACCTTGGTCTTGGGCAGCATTTCACAGGTGAGCAATATAGAGCCATGTGGCCATCTCGGTATTTCATCTGGTTGAAATTTATGTACCGGTATAATTGTTATTCATATCTGTTTCTATTTTTCTATGAGAATCCCACCTTTACATTATCGTCTATGTTTTGCATTGTTTACACACATGTGTTGTTTTGCTGGTTGTGGTGCATTAAAATTTCCATTTGAGGCGTGTCTTGGAAAAACCAGGCTTATTGCATCTGCGCAGTGTCGAGCCGGATCAGTCCACACAGACTAATCCAGGAGGACACTTTCCGCTTTTGTAGTATTTTCTATTTCAAGGAAGTCTTTTCGAAACATAAATCCACTGTAAAAATCTGGGACAACACTTTACGCACATGTATTAAGCCGGGTTTTCCCACTACACGCAAAATGTGTATTTTTCTGAATAACCAATATGTTATATTCACGTATAATGCAATTGATACTTATTTATAATACATTTTATTTGTATACTGTTTTGTACATGTATTCCTTCAATCCATGGCATTTTAAGCCCGGTATTATAAGTATGTAAAAATGGCAAATTTCAATAACTATGCTTTCCATGAGTAGTGTTGAAGTACATATTGTAACAGTGTAACTAAGAATTCTTATTCTTTTATTATACTAGTTAGCAGAATTAAAATTAGTCCCCTACCGGTGTTTCACCGGAGGGGACTATAGGTTTGCCCTCTGTCTGTCCGTCCGTAATTCATTCAGTCCGTCTGCAAAATATTGTTCCTGCGATAACTCAAAAAGTACTGAAGATACTTCGATGAATCTTGGTATACATATAAACGGCAATGTGAGTATTATGCACGACCTGTTATTTTTCACCAGAGTCAAAGGTCACGCGACTGTTACTAAAAATAGAAATAAACTAAAACAAACTGGATCCTGCGATAACTCAAAAAGTACTGAAGATATTTAGATCAAACTTGGTATATATATAAACGGCAATGTGAGGATTATGCAGAACCTTTTATTTTTCACCAGAGGGTCAAAGGTCACGTGACTGTTACTAAAAATAGAAATAAACTAAATACTGTTATAATTTGAAAAGTACATAAGATATGACCATGAAACTTGGTACAAAGATTGATCTATAGGTTTGCCATCCGTCTGTGTGTCTCTCTATCTGTTCGTCCGTATGTTTGTTCGTCCATCTGTCTGTCCGTCCCCAAAACCTGGTTCCTGCAATAACTCAAAAAGTACTGAACTTATTTCCATGAAACTTGGTACAGAGATAGAACTATAGGTTTGCCATCTGTCTGTGTGTTGTTCTGTCTGTTCGTCCGTATATCTGTCTGTCCGTCCGTCCCCAAAACCTGGATCCTGTGATAACTCGGAAAGTACTGAAGTCACTTTGATGAAAATTTGTATACATAGCAACAACAATGTGAGAATTATGCACGACCTCTTATTTTTCACCAGAGGTCAAAGGTCATGTGACTGTTACTAAAAATAGAAATAAACTTAATACTGTAATATTTTGAAAAGTGCATAAGATATGAGGATGATACTTGGTACACAGATTGGACTATGGGTTTGCCCTCCGTCTGTGTGCGTCTGTCTGTCTGTTCGTCCGTCGGTCTCACTCTGTCTGTCTTTCCCGTCCCCAAAACCTGGATCCAGCGATAACTCAAAAAGTACTGAAGATACTCAGATCAAACTTTGTACATATAGCAAGAGCAAGGTGAGGATTGTACACGACCCTTTATTTTTCACCAGAGGTCAAATGTCACGTGACTGTTACTTACACTAGAAATAAACTTAATACTGTAATAATTTGAAAAGAACATAACATATGATCATGAAACTTGGTACACAGAATGGACTGTATGATTTCCCTCTGTCAGTTTAGTACTGCAATAACTCAAAAAGTAACTGGAATGTCTGGTCAATGTTACTAAAATAAAAAAAACAACAACTTAATACTGCAGTGACAAATGGTATTTGAATATGAAACTTTGTACATCTACAGATAAAGGGCCATTTGACAGTATTGCACAATGTTTAATTAGTAGGGGTTTTCACTGGTAGGGGACTCCTGTATTGCTTGCAATACTATCAAAGCCTTGTTTAACAAATTTTGCACAGTAACTAGTGATTGCAAGAGGTAATAGTGAGGCGTTGAAATTGAAAACAACAACAACAAGCAAGTTCATGTATGTAAGGTTGCCTTTGTACATGTATAAAGAAATACAATGTAAACTTAGATTGAAAAGTAAAAACTGTTATGATAGATAAATTGCATTATGTATCACATGCTTATTTGTATAAATTCCAAGCCTAAAAGTGTTGCATTATTCAACAGGCTTATATTTATGTATGTTTTTAACCTAACCATTTCTATGAGTGTTAGAGACATATTATGTACATGTTTGTGAACATTTCAGCCAAAATACAGACCGTAGAATACTTGCATATGTATTTTACTACACATGATACTTAGGAAAAAAAATGCCAGATATTATTTTATGAACATTTATATATCCAGCTGTCTGTTCTATAATTATACAATTTTATTTTGTATTTTTTAACAAAATATACATGTATTGTTTGGTTTCTGGTATATATTGTGTATCTGTAATAAATATTACCAATACCAAATTGTCTTGTTTTGCACAGATTTATGATTATTTATATGGCTCCAGGAATAAATTATATGTACACAAGGCATTGAAAATTAATAATTATAAAACTAATGTTAACATTGCAACAATGGCTCTCGGCAATTAGGCCATACAATTTTGATTCTATGTTAAGCTTCCCCATGATTTTTCAAAACCTACCAACCAGGCAGGAAAAAACAAACAAGTCGATAAAAAAAATAAAAATAAAAATTCACAAATTATTCATTGCAGTGGTACAAGCTGAAACAAAATGTTGACTTACAAAACTGTTAGATATCATCTTCATATTGAGAACCTACTGTAACAGTACTTTAACTGTATCAATTGCCTAGTTGCACGCTATGTTTTACAAATACTAGTTAAACACCTAGAAGTCCTTTTTAGTCCCCTACTGGTGTTTCACTGGAGGAGACTATAGGTTTGCCCTCCAACCGTCCGTCTGCAAAATATTGTTCCTGCGATAACTCAAAAAGTACTGAAGATACTTCAATGAAACTTGGTATACATATAAACGGCAATGTGGGTATTATGCACAACCTTTTATTTTTTACCAGAGGTCAAAGGTCACGTGACTGTTACTGAAAATAGAAATAAACTAAAACAAACTGGATCCTGCGATAACTCAAAAAGTACTGAAGATATTTCGATGAAACTTTGTATACATATAAACGGCAATGTGAGGATTATGCAGGACCTATTATTTTTCACCATGGGTCAAAGGTCACGTGACTGTTACTTAAAATAGAAATAAAGTTTATTATAAACTAATTACTGTTATAATTTGAAAAGTACATAAGTTATGACCATGAAACATGGTACAAAGATTTAATTATAGGTTTGCAATCCATCTGTGTGTCTCTCTATCTGTTCGTATGTTTGTCCGTCCGTCCCCAAAACCTAGTTCCAGCAATAACTCAAAAAGTACTGAACTTATTTCAATGAAACTGGGTATACATATAAACAGCAATGTGGCAATGTGAGGATTATGCACGACCTTTTTTTTTCACCAGAGGTCAAAGGTCACGTGACTGTTACTAAAAATAGAAATAAACTAAATATTGTAATAATTCGAAATGGACGTAAGATATGACCATGAAACTTGGTACAGAGATTGAACTATAGGTTTGCCATCTGTCTGTGTGTTGTTCTGTCTGTTCGTCCGTATGTCTGTCTGTCTGTCCGTCCCCAAAACCTGGATCCTGTGATAACTCGGTAATTGCTGAAGACACTTCTATGAAACTTTGTATACCTAGCAACAGCAATGTGAGAAGTTTGCACGACCTTTTTTTTTTCACCAGAGGTCAAAGGTCACGTTATTGTTACTAAAAATAGAAATAAACTTAATACTGTAATATTTTGAAAAGTGCATAAGATATGATCATGAAACTTCATGAAACTTGGTACATAGATTGGACTATGGGTTTGCCCTCCATCTGTGTGCGCCTGTCTGTCTGTTCGTCTGTCGGTCTCATTCTGTCTTTCTGCCCCGTCCCAAAAACCTGGATCCTGCGATAACTCAAAAAAGTACTGAAGATACTTTGATGAAACTTTGTACATGTATACATAAAAGGAGCAAGGTGAGGATTGTACACGACCCTTTATTTTGCACCAGAGGTCAAAGGTCACCTGACTGTTACTTAAAATTAGGGATGGGACCGAATACTGAAATCAATATTCGAATATTCGTTTTAGGTATTGAAATATATTCGAATATTCGTTTTGTAAATACTACTATATACTGCTATATACGGCACCCTGTCCGAATATTTACCTATCCGAAATATGTATACTACGTGTACGTAGTTGTTTTACCTTGTTTCAGTGGTAAATGAGTGATATAACTTTGTGAGTGTTAGGCAAATATAAAGATATTGTTAAATGTATTGTTAATCAATCTGTTAATCGTTCCGTTTTTTTTTCAGAACCATGAAGCTTGTGTCTGCTGTGCAGATTACACGTTGCCTGGGTTTGTCTAATGACCGCATAAAGTACTTCCAAGATAATGGATTCATTTTGATTGGTTTACTGAGAGAGTAATTGTAATTTACTGTAAACCAGTTAACTGTGTAGATGTCACTTAAGGATAATAAACAACAATGTACGCCTTGTGCAAACTGTGAACCCCCCCCCCCAATATAGCCCAGTTTTGTTATTTGTGGATACAATGCGTCATATTCGCGCCTGCTACAAACCGTTCACTCGCGGCCCTTGTACAGACGTGGCCCCCCCCTGCCAATTATCAACTGTCGTTTAGCATGTGTTGTAAAAACGTTACACTGCCCCCGCCCACCTGCTAGGCAGGAAATACGACTGGAATTCATGTTAACTTTGCAATCAAACTGGAAAAGAACAAGATTTTTTAAAGAAATTTTGTTGTTTAAATAAATGAGAAAATCGAATATTCGTATTCGTTTTTTTATATTCGAATATTATCCAATATTCGAGTATTCGGTCCCATCCCTACTTAAAATAGAAATAAACTTAATACTGTAATAATTCGAAAAGAACATAACATACGATCATGAAACTTGGTACACAGAATGGACTATGTGATTGCCCTCTGTCAGATTAGTACTGCAATAATTCAAAAAGTAACTCGAATGTCTGGTCAGTGTTATTAAAATAGAAAAAACAATAACTTAATACTGCAGTGACAAATGGGATTTGAATATGAAACTTTGTACATCTACAGATAAAGGGCCATTTGACGGTATTGCACAATGTTTAATTAGTAGGGCTTTTCACCGGTAGGGGACTCCTGTATTGCTTGCAATATTATGAAAGTCTTGTTTTAATTTTTTTTTACGATTTTAAACTCGATTTTTCACATTGTCAGAATTGTTGTTTTTTTGTTCAGGCATCCAAAAACCTACCAGCCCGAGGACACTAAACATAGAATCAAATTGGTATGGCCTTATTTTAAGAACAGATAATTAAAGCCTCTAGACCCTCAAACACTGGGTGTGATTAAAAACATCAGTTTTTCAGTTTGAAAACCTTTCAGTGTATAAAATGACCATGTCGCGATATAAGACTTAAAACATGGATTCATCCAGGTTTCAGTTATGACAATCACAGATTTCTTCTATAGACAAAAAGAAACACAAAATAACAGCACAATAAATGAGCAAAAAAAGTAGTTCTGACATCAATGGCATTCGTTAGATTTTATCAATGAAATGTAAATTTTTGTCGGTAAATGATGTCACTGTATACGGGGTGGCTTGCGTTTGAACATTGATGCGGGAAGATAGTTGTGGATTGTAAAATGTAGTTTTAATATTAATTACATACATTTATTGGTCAGATCATGTTGTAATCAAAATAATTGTTGCACTATCATTGTTTATCAGCTAAAAAACAATGATTTGTTGTTCCAAATCATTGTTTATTGGCTGATTTCTCTACCTAGAAAATTATTAATTAATACCTCTTCATGGTATGAACACGATTAATTCAGGCAATTTATTGAAATTAGGAACTACACTCGAGACTCTTATCTATGTTCCGGAAACAAAATTATCCAGTGGAAGCTGAAGACATGGCACTCCCGAACAAATCCAGCATTTCTGTATTAGACACCATGTTTCACATAATCAGATGAAGCCATTTTGTTTTAGCACACATTCAGTGAGAATTTTTCCAATGAAACTGATGGGTTTTTGGGATGCACAGAAATCAATGCTTCTTTTGCAAGCTTAAGCGTGTTCATTCCGAGAAACATGTTAGCATTGTAGAAGTTTTTTTAATAACCCTAGTTTAAATTGCATTTGTTTCTATAATTTTAAGTAATAATCCACATTTAGGGGTACACTTTAAGATAAACAAGGCTTATCACATGATGTGAAGAATGCCCCGAAGCAACATACCTTGACCTCTAAACTAAAGACATGGTTCATGTGACCTCTAAACTAAAGGCATGGTTTAAGCGCACATGCCATCTCATGATAATGATCATTTTAGAAGGTATTTGAAAATCCCTCCATGCCAGAAAAAAAAATGCGTCGGTGAAATATTTGACCTTTGAACTTGAATTATGGCCTTGGCCTTTGACCGACAAGCATGTTTCATGCACGCAACACACCATCTGGCCATGGGGATAATAATCCTAAGTAATATTAACATCTTTACAGGCATTTAGAAGTTGGAGCAGAAATGAAAATCCTTGACCTTTGACCTTGTACTGTGACCTTGACCTTTGACAGACAAGCATGTGTTGCATGCGACACATCGTCTGAATTTGGGGAATAATAATCCGAAGTAGTAATGGGTCATAAAAAACACAAAAGCAAATAAAATTATAGTATTTTAATTATTATAATAATATTGCACATACAACACAAAAAAATATGCTGTAATAATAATTACAACATTATTAACATAAACATCTCCAATACAGCAAACAAAGTTCAAAAATGAAGAACATTACTTCAACACATACACATGTACATATGGTAACCACTGAATTATTGTTTTGCATAATTATTGTTTTAATGTATAATGTCTATTTACCCAAACAGAATCCTATTCTTCAATAAACTGCATCAGAATATTTATGAATCTTGTAATCAAACGTAAGTTCACTGTAGTAAATTAGCACAGTAAATTGCAAGTTAATATAATTGATAGGAGTATATTTATCTTTTCAATATTTTTCTACTCACATAGAGTCTGTTACGAAGATATTTTAGTATAACATGAGTGCAATATTATAATTTCTACCATGTATGATCGTTGAATGACAATAATGGGCTTTCAAGGTTTCAACTCAATTGCATTCACAACCAAACATGTTAACATTAATCATTTCAAACAGAAAATGTTTACAACAGTATGTTACATTCGGAGAAAAATCAATCTGCTTGGTTGCAGAAGTGACAAGATTGCTGCTACAGAACAACTCTATAGCTGAACTTTGAAATCTCAAACTAGCTATAGTTCAAGTTCCAGGTGTCGGAGTGAAACATAAATTCTCAACTTTCTTCCTTGTTTTTAACATAAACTTTTGGTTATGTCAAAGTTGTATTTTCACTCTTCTATGTGTCTATCTTGAAGTGTTGACACCTTTGGCAAGACCGCGAAGTCCGACTTTGTCTTACGTTGCAAACATGTTACCACTTCTTTTATTAGATTTTAGTGATTAAGAGTGTCTTGTAAATGAGTAAAATGCTCCTTGGTTTACAGTCCAGTATATTTTATAGTATGATTTATCAATCATTTGTGTACAATACTAGAATCTGCATTAAGGTATGTCTAACTTCACGTAAAATGTTGAAGTCAATTACAAATCCATGTTATAAATCGAGATAACGAAGATGAGTTGTTTTCTTATTGTCATGGAGGCCTTAGTAAAGAATCTACTTAATATTAACAACTTCTATATACATTTACATATCTAAAAGATTAAAGTGAAAGATAAAAGTTGCATGAAAAATATGAACAAAGAGTCAAGTAAAACACAATGCTGTGTAATATCATACCACTTATCAAACAGTGAAAACGTACGTGTTAAGTGTATTCAATGAAACTTATGTCTATAACTGTTCATGATGTACTTTATAAAATACAAAGCAGGCAGTATAGGACATAATATCAAGTCATTATATCAAAAATCTTCACCTTTTATTAAAATTCTGCAAAACCTAAGTGTATTGTCTACATCTGTGAATTTACATTCAAGATTTTAATCAATGGAAAATTGAAAAGCTGCTTCTAAATAACATAAATAATTGAATCAATTGAATCAAAATCATCTGAAAGGTAACTGAAGCATATAAGTGCAGAAATGAAATGGTCTACAGACAGACCGACCATCCGACCGACCGACAGGTGCAAAGCAATATACTCCCACTTTTTCAACGGGGGGCATAATAAGAACTATATAATACTAATAATAATAAAAATAAAAATAAAACATATTAACCACATATTCAAAACAAGATTCTGTGTTTGATAAACACACATGCCTCTGGTTGGTGCTGGGTAGCCCATTTTTTAGTCAAAATCAGGTCAAGGTCAAAGTGAGGTTGGGTGATACGGGTGGATTGGGAACGGTCAAAAGTTACAACTGTGTAAAATATCTAAGTGTTGTAGTAAGCGGTGTTGGTGCTAGATGACATGGTAAAATCTAGTTAACCAAGAAATGGCACTTTTAAATTATTATAAGTCCAAATTTGATCAAGGTCAAAGTCAAAGTAAGGTTGAGTAATATGGGTGGATCGGGAATAGTCATAAGCAACAACTGTTTTGGTGCTAGACTAAACGGTAAAATCAACTTAACCTCGTCACGGACGGAAGGACGGCAAGACGGACAGGACAATCACTATATGCCTCCTGTATCAAGATGCCAAGGGCATAAAAATACCTCAGAAAACATAAAATTTATTGTAAATGGTCCCAAATTCAAGAGTAAAAACTGCTGTGAACAGAAAACCCTCCATTTACAGTCATCAAAGTAAGAGTAAAGGTTGGCAGGGAATGATAACATAATCAGCAGTGAAGTAATTTACACACACAGCTGAACTTCTGTATCTTGAACTTGCCTGTCGAATTTCTAAATATGTCTAAGAAAAAAAATTAATTCCTGACTTCCTTCCTTCTTATTTTATATAGAATAAAAATGGTTATCTGAATCTTTGAACTAAATTTTCAGCATAACTGAGTAAACGACACTTAGTTAACCATATATACATGTCTATACATGATCACTATCATATAGTATCAATCATTTGGTCCAAACATGTATACAGAGTCTGTTTTCAAATATTTCAGAGTCATTATGAATTCCCTGCGACTACAAAGTTTAGCTGTACATGTGTACATGTAATTATGCAAGACGATGGTACCTAAGTGAAATTGAAAATTGCCTTATTACATGTATAATTGAACAGAAATATCACAGATAGAAAAGTAGTTACAGAATTAAAAACAAACATGAGGGACCTAGGACGCTCACCTGAGACCTTGTAACCCACTGAAATTTGCATCCATTGAATGGCTTATTTTTATCCCAGGGGCATAATTTGAACAATCTTTAATAAACCTCTTGGCCATGCGGTTTTAGGAAAAGATTTTTTAAAGTCATTTTGCTATTTAAGTCTGTATAAACCATGTGACCCCTCGGGTGCGGCCAAATTAAACCCCAGGGGCATAATTTGAACAATTTTTGGAGAGGATCACTATGCAATGTTACTTACCAAATACAGGAAAGCTGTGGGCTTTGCTGTTTCAAAGGAGAAGATTTTTAAAGTCATTTTGCTATTTAAGTCTAACCATGTGACTCCCGAGGCGTGACCAGATTTGAGCCCAGGGGCATAATTTGAATAATATTTGTACAGGACCATTATACAATGTTACATAACAAATATGAAACATCTAGGCCTTGCGGTTTTAGAGGAGAATAATTTTAAAGTCATTTTGCTATTTAAGTCTATATAAACCATGTGACCTCTGGGGTGTGGTCAGTTTTGACCCCAGGGGCATAATTTGAACAATCTTTGTAGAGGACCACTATAAGATGTTACATACCAAATAAGAAACCTCTGGGCCTTAGGGTTTCTGAGGAGATTTTTAAAGTGATTTTGCTACTTAAGTCTATATAAATCATGTGACCCCTGGGGTGTGGCCAGTTTTTAACCCAGGGGCATAAATTGAACACGATTTGTAGAGGACCACTACATGATGTTACATACCTATTTTGAAACCTCTGTGCCTAGCGGTTTCAGAGATTTTTAAAGACATTTTGCTATTTAAGTTTACATAAACCATGTGACCCCTACGGCGTGGCCAGTTTTGACCCCATGGGCATAATTTGAACAATCTTTGTAGAGGACCACTTTAGGATGTTACATACCAAATATGAAACCTCTGGACCTTGTGGTTTCACAGGAGAAGATTTTTTTAAGTCATTTTGCTATATATTCTATGTAAACCATGTGACCCCCTGGGCGTGGCCCGTTTTGACCCCAGGGGCATAATTTGAACAAACTTTGTAGAGGACCACTATAGGATGTTACATACCAAATATGAAACCACTGGGCCCTGCGGTTCAGAGAAGATTTTTAAAGTTTACACACTTTAAATCTATATTTAGCTCTGGTGACCTACATATGCAGTGGACCATAACCATTCGAACAATTTTGAAAGAGGGTCACCCAATGATAATTCCTGTGAAGTTTGGTGAAAATCTGCCAAGTGGTTTAGGAGGAGATGTTGTTCGAATGAAAAATTGACAACAGACGGACGCATGCACGCACGACGGACAACGGGCGATCTCAAATGCTCACCATGAGCACTTTGTGCTCAGGTGAGCTAAAAACAACAACGTTATACAAGCAAATGCATTCACTGACATGTTCAGGGTATAGAATCACGGAAGTAAAGTGTCATATACATATGTCATGTACATATGAGCAAATATAATAAAATAATTGAGAAGACAAACATACAGATATGACATGGTGATGGAATATCAAAGTATCAAATCAAGATTGCACTTGTACACTGGAATGTTAGACAAATAAGCAGCATGGAAAATTATCTTTGAAAAATAAATATGAATGGACAAGACATATGTTCCTTTAAAATATGGCATTTTGAACATGATTTATGCACTTTGGTTTTTCTGAAAATATTCAATGGATTCCTTCCAGTTACTTGGTACTCAAGTAGATCTACCCAGCAATCAGGTCAGGTAACAGTACTAATTACTAGTCTTGTTTTTTTAAGCTGAATCGGGGCCAAAATAGGGCCCCATTCACAAACTCAAGAAGTATCTTTATTACAATTTTTTCCACCAAAATTCACAATTTCAAGCAAGTTTACTCTCGACTTTTTGTCTTCATTATTTTTATTGCATGCACCAGTTTTTGTCTAGACTGGTTACAATGTTCACATCAAAAGGGATGTAATATTTACAAATTCAGTTAAAATAATTGGTTACAACATTGTGTAATTTAATCGGGATAAAATAACTTCATACATAATAGGTCGAAATGTTATTTTCACAAAATATGGTATTATGGCGCAAATGTTCACAATTCAATCGGCCCCTGCCCCAAATACTAAGGACTGAAAAAAACAACAGATTAACCGCGTACAGAAAAGAGAGACACATTCTTTCTTTGTCAATTTTCAAGTGATCCGACGGCCATGTTCAAAGTGCTTTTAGGTACAGTACAAAACAAATACTTTACTTGCCATTGGCTTTACTCGATTGTGCGTACAACTGATGGCTATGTCAAGTGATGCAGAGTTATTACTCAGCGAGATTTTGTGAAGAACATCATTCTACTCCCCGTCAATTGGGCTCTGATCCATCGTCTATCGATATGTTTGTTCTGTGTGAGCTGTACTCTTAGTAACTGTCCCCATGTTCACAAAACAAGTTGAGCATGATTTTCAGGTTCAAGATGAACTTGAGCCAGATATTGCAGGATCAGACTCAAAAAATGGCATAGACTAAACATCTGGATCAATTTTAATAATTGAACAAATATACATTTAACATAATAATGAACTACTCTCAGCATAGATTTTCTATCTGAAATGAACATTTTAATAAAAACTAAATAAACATTTGTGTTATTTTATCTAGAAGAAAAGATATTTTGAAAATCAGCTAAGATTGATCTTGATCCTAGAGTTAATCCTTTAATTGTGAACACGGGGCCAGGTGATCCCATTTTACTAGGAAATGACTCATTTGACCTATTATTATGATGTAATTTTGAGTATACATAACCTAATTTGACAATGTTATATAAATAATAAAATAATTGCATTGTGTTTGAAGAAAGTTCTGGATAACAAATAAATTGTATAAGAAATTATTGTGTTAAACATTCATTCATAATGTATAAATTTAATTCATATAAGACAAACTACATGTTTACACAGTACCATCACCAAAATTAATCTCATTCAATATAAATTTAGAAATACCAAATACATATTTAGAAAACTAACAACAATATATAATATTTCCAAAAATAAGAAAGTAAGTAAGAACGAATAAATTTATAGTTTTTCTTAAATAATGGTGTTTAACTGTAGCACAAGTGTAGTATATCCAGCAGAATGAGTCCTTTACTGGTTTTATTCTGGATGAAATTCTATTGAAATGAAGCACTTACTGAGCACCGTTTTAATTATTGCTTGGTTTGCTGCTACGTAACACTTTAGAGAACACATACAGATGACTGTGTCATGAACACCACATGGAAAAAGGCCGTGAATACATTCACAAAGGAATAGCTCAGACACAGTAACCGGACACTCATGAACTCTATTAGCATAGTATAATATGCGCTGAATTATTTTGTATATTTATACTCAGTTCTGTTTGCATGTTTCATGTGTTTATTGATACCATAACTGTATTTTCTTGCACTCTTGCATTGAATTCACCCAATTCCAGTACAGAAACTAATACATTCATCGTAACAGATTTGTAATATATTCATGCATAAAGGTCACTGTCAGGTTAATTTGTCGGAGCTATACCATGCCTCACTGCCAGCTCACAAGTTATACGAGCTGTGCCTCACTGCCAGCTCACAAGTTATACGAGCTGTGTCTCACTGCCAGCTCACAAGTTATACGAGCTGTGCCTTATTCGATACAGAGGATTAGGACTGTCCTCCATCTCAGGGTCAGGACTCTGGTCCATTTCACTGTGACCGCTCTCTGGACTCCACGAGTTGGAAAATTCAGACTCCACGGCGTTCGGTCCCGACTTACACCTGCTTGGGCTGTTCCTCCGCTCGTCCTTTCCTCGATACCGACCAGAGCTTGGTCCCGGTTTGAGGTCTTCCATTTCAACCAAACGATTCACGGGTAGACTGAAATTGATCAGTGAGCTACCCAAAGCACCAGACTCGCTCGGCGAATCGATCGCTTCAGAATTTTCCTCGCTGCTGACATAGAACAGTCTCTTCTCTGCAGCCTTGCTTCCTTGGTAGCCACGGTCCGGCGACTCAAGCACAATGGGGGAGGAGTCGGTGGTGGGGGAGGAGGAGGAGGAAGAGGTGGCCTCCAACTTGTAGTGGTTATCATTAATCTTGATCTCCTCCTCTGTGTTCCATAGGTTGTGTGACCAGAGCAATGTTCCCTTGAGAACGTCTCGAACCTACAACAATAGACATTTTGATGGCTTATTGCTTTGTTTGTTTGTTTTGTTGGGGTGTTTCGCCGTTTTAAACAGTATTTCAGTCATATCACAGCGGTCAGTTAACCTACACACACTTTTCCTGGGCAAGCTTAGCCGATCAAAGCGGTTTACCAGTATTAAGTGCACATACCTATGCCAGTAACTGAAAACTGCCCTACTTGAATCAGAGGCAGTGGGAGAATGGCTGTAAAAAAAATTTCATGACCAATCCCCACACAAGTTATGTGGCCGGGCTGGGGATCGAACTCACGATCCCCGGATTGACAGACTAGCACTCTACCAACTGAGCTAGCTGGACCCGGCTTGGCTTATTGCAAAACTGTGATAAATCATATATTATATATAAGGAGTTATAATCCATATTCACATCTAAATAAAATATATATCACATATATGTTTTATGTATATCAGTTAACAATGAGGCCAGAGATTTTTATTTTTAGTTTCTCTGACATTTTTGGATGTAAAAGTTGGAGATGGAAAAAAATAATGTCTGAGAAACTACAAATAAAAAAATTATTCAATTTCACAAATCCACAATCACTGAACAGTTATGTGTATTAATATTACTTTATAATAATAAATGTATAATTACTTATAATTTTTCAAAAATGTTTTAATGAAAATGAAAATGTTAAGCAAACATATTGTAACAAACTATTTTTATATATTTACATTATGTCCAATCACGCAAGACACACATTTTTAGAAAACTAATCAAAACACCTTTTTTTAGAAAACCAATGAAAGCACTACAATGCAAGACAAAAAGTGACTCAACAGAAGTGGTCACCTGTTTGATTCCAGCTATAGTGACCAGCATTTCGTCCTCGTTTTTCACAGCCTGGTGCAGCAGTACCGCCTGTAGTCTCTCAATGTGGTGGTCCAGTTTGTTGGCGCAGTACGTGCACATGGATTGCTTCTCATGCAGCAAGCCTCGTACTGAGGCAAGCTCTGCAACTGTTTCACTCGGAGGCACCGCCTACAAAGCAGAGCAGTTTGTTTTTATATGCTGAGTTTTTGAACAAATGTCTATTTAAATTACACACAGCACCACTCAAGTTTTTCAGGTTCAGACATGTGTCCATCCTGTTAGCAACTCGGTACATTTGTTCATGGCTTTGATCAAGGAATACAATCAGTATGTTATTCTGGTAAGTGAAGATATAAAGCACAGAACTCTTATATACAAAATCATTATGCACAACATTTTTTGAACACACACATAATTATAGCAGATCAACATTCACAGTGTAACAAACAATCTTTGTATTAATGAGTGCCATACAAATAAAAAGTGGTCAGGAAGATTTTCAATGCACCAACAGTCAGAAGAACTTACGCTGATTAGTGTAAAAGTTAAACGGACATTCACTTGAGATGACGATGACACACATTTTTAAATGAACATTCACTTAATTGAGATGTCCATGACTCATTTTTTTAAACGGACACTAACTAATCATAATAACAGACTCTAAATCTCACATGTTTTGCCTGTTTTCTAGCCTTTCCCCTGCTGGGCATGGTGGCGTATCGTGTCGGACTCTCAGGAATGGAGACATCATCGGGTGTGGTCGCTGCAGACCTCAGACTCTGGGTCTCGAACCTGCCCAGACTGGAGTGTGACTGCACCGAGCGGAACACCGAGTCCTCCACCTGGGACAGACTAGCAGACGAGCTGCGCTTGTGCTGGGGGACTGTGCCGGGCGTCGGGCTCACTGTGAGAGGAGTGTTAATCAGACTTTATAAACTGGAAGTCACGTTATAGTTTGGTCTAGGCCCATCATGAATTGCGATGATCATAACTCATATTTTTAAACGGACATTCATTTGTGTTTTTTTTCAAATATTTATCATTATGTGTACATAAATAACAATACTTCAATAGGCTTATTTTAATGTACTGTTAACCACTCCACTGTAATGGGCTTATTTTAATGTATTGTTAATGAATAATGTAAAACATGTTTAGAAAATCATTTTTTGCCCCTGTAAAAATTAACTAGAACTCCGCGAGTTGGATGTGTCGCCTGGCGCTGGATAACTTACGTGAATCCAAATGAAGCAGAACTTAACGTTAATGTTCAAATTTTTTAAAATAAATTTATAGAAATCTTCAAAAGCACCGCACTCTGGCTAATTGCGAAGAAAAGAATTATTAAAACCAAAAATGTGACACAAAAGTAAATATGAAAATTTACAAAATAACTCCGAAAGTATGAGGTGCAGAGTAACGGTTCTTGCGCACTGCACTTCTCCTCAATGAGATCTATCTACATATGAAGTTTCAAGTTGATAGCTTTCATAGCCTTAGAGTTATGCTCCAGACAAACATTAAGTATGAAAATAAAAAAGGGCAATAACTCCAAAAGTATGTGATGCAGAGCACTGCACTTCCCCTCAATGAGATCTATATACGTATGAAGTTTCATGTTGATAGCTTTAATAGTCTAAGAATTATGCTCCGGACAAGCGCAAGGGGACGCCGCCGACGCCGACACGCACCGCCGACATAAGTAATCCCTATATGTGGCCTAGTCAGGCGACACAAAAAAACGTTAAAGTACTTTTGCATCAAGCGGATGTATATATACATCTTTTAAATTATGAAAATTATAGAAAGACGACCAATTTGGGATATATATGCTATTTAGTTGTTGTTTTTGTTTCTTAAATACTTTTTCATTGCCATACATGAATTATGATAGATACAAAAAAATGTCCAGTTCATGATTGTCGTGACAAACAAAGTCATTCCCGCAGCCACAAAATCTTCATTATGACAATAAATTTTCAAATATGGATTAAAACCCTGTGCACAAACAAGTACTACGATGTAACCACTACCTAGGACACAATACTGGGGTAGCAATTGCTCACTGCACACTTAAATTGCCACTCTCCATTTCAATTGCATGCAATTTCAAATGAACATTTCAACATTTCAAATATTTTCAATTTAAAACTGCTTGATCTCAATCTATATCAGATTTCTTGCAATGAATAACACAGATATACAATGACTCAACGTCATCAAGTTACAAACAGATTCAGATGTGGATGTTCTTAAAATTCATTCAAACATCATAGAATACATTCAAATAGAAAATTAAAAGAACCCACAAAACACGATAAACAGATGATATGGGAAAATAAACATTTGTACGCAAGCATTCATCATTCAACTCCAAGTACTGACAGAAACTTACTCACAACGTACTCATAACACTAACTAGACTAAGTGTACTAATAAATGACTCACAATTGTACTCCTAACTAGTGTACTAATATATGACTCACAATGTACTCATAACACTGTACTAATAATAGGGCAATCATGCAAATTGTTAATAAGAAGAACAAGAGCTGTTTGTAAAACAGTTATGCCCCCACTAGGTTAAAAGCAATATTTAAAATACCGGATGGTGAAGATCGGATGAAAAATGTTGGACATAGAGAGCCAATTTTAGATAAATAAGGGGCCATAACATCGCAGTTCCTAGGGCGATTTAGCTGATTATCGAACTTGCCCGAGATATTATGCCCACAAACGTTTTCATGAAGTTTGGTGAAGATTGGATGAAAACTGTTGGACTTAGAGAGCAGAAACGTAATTGATCTACTGACCGACAGACCCACCGAGCAACAAACCGACTGACATTAGCAAACCAATATACCCCACAATCTTCGATGGGGTGGGGGGTGGGGTGGCACAATTATAGACCATTAGTCATTGCGCTCAAAGACTTAAGTCAGATATATTCAACAGAAGAATAGTAACACTTGAAGCATGTGTCAAAGTAGAAGACAGAAATCAGGAGCACAAGTAGAGTAAGAACTTACTTCTCTCTGGTTTAGAACCCTTCTTTACGGGACTCCAGTAATGTTATGATACTATATAGGTCAATACTATATCATAAACTAATTTGGAGTAATCCATCCTCTAGTATGGAATGTTGAAATGGCATGATGTACAGCACTTGGTCCAATAGTATCAATATATGCAATTGTGTAATGATCTATGGTGTCCCTTTATTAAATCTTGATTAACAATTACAAGACTGATAGCAGAAGTCCTATGCATATAAACCAATACAACTAAATCAAACAATCACAACAGCAATGTCAAAGAGGAACAAAAGGTACAAAGTGCATGCAGCGTCCATCACAACACCAAGGTACCTGGAGAGATTTCAGTCTGCAAATTCATCGGTTCGCTAGAGGACTTAGACAGTTTCTGTCGCCCCGGGGCCACCAGAGTTTTTGGTCTTGATGAGGAGTAGAGTTTACGTGTAAGAGACTGTAATGCACCTGAGCTACTGTTTCTGGCCTTCACTGGGGCAGTTTCTAACAAGAACATTAATAGTGTATCCAATGACCATACAGTACCGTAAGCTCCATAACCCAACAAATACACTCCATGGCCCTACAGTACATCCATGACCCTAGTGTATTCTATGACTCTATACATGTAGTATATTTCCGGCTAGCTCAGTTGGTAGAGCACTGGACTGTCAATCTGGGGATCGCGAGTTCGAACCCCAGCCCGGCCACATAACTTGTGTGGGGATTGGTCATGAAATTATTTATACAGCCATTCAACCCCTACCTCTGATTCAAGAAGGGCAGTTGTCAGTTACTGGCATAGGTATGTGCACTTAGTACTGGTAAACCGCTTAGATCGGCTAAGCTTGCCCAGGAAAAGTGTAAGTAGGTTAACTGACCGCCACGATATGACTGAAATACTGTTAAAAATGGCAAAAAAACAACAACAACAAACAAAACAATATTTCATGACCCTAGTGTATCCTATGACTCAATACATGTAGTATATTTCATGACCCTAGTGTATTCTATGACTCTATACATGTAGTATATTTCATGACCTTAGTGTATTCTATGACTGTACATGTAGTATATTTCATGACCTTAGTGTATTCTATGACTCTATACATGTAGTTTATTTCATGATCCTCGTGTATTCTATGACTCTATACATGTAGTATATTTCATGACCCTAGTGTATTCTATGACTCTATACATGTAGTATATTTCATGATCCTCGTGTATTCTATGACTCTATACATGTAGTTTATTTTATGACCCTAGTGTATTCTATGACTGTACATGTAGTATATTTCATTACCTTAGTGTATTCTATGACTCTATACATGTAGTTTATTTTATGACCCTAGTGTATTCTATGACTGTACATGTAGTATATTTCATGACCTTAGTGTATTCTATGACTGTACATGTAGTATATTTCATGACCTTAGTGTATTCTATGACTGTACATGTATTATATTTCATGACCTTAGTGTATTCTATGACTGTACATGTATTATATTTCATGACCTTAGTGTATTCTATGACTGTACATGTAGTATATTTCATGACCTTAGTGTATTCTATGACTGTACATGTAGTATATTTCATGACCTTAGTGTATTCTATGACTCTATACATGTAGTATATTTCATGACCTTAGTGTATTCTATGACTGTACATGTAGTATATTTCATGACCTTAGTGTATTCTATGACTGTACATGTAGTATATTTCATGACCTTAGTGTATTCTATGACTCTATACATGTAGTATATTTCATGACCTTAGTGTATTCTATGACTGTACATGTAGTATATTTCATGACCTTAGTGTATTCTATGACTGTACATGTAGTATATTTCATGACCTTAGTGTATTCTATGACTCTATACATGTAGTATATTTCATGACCTTAGTGTATTCTATGACTGTACATGTATTATATTTCATGACCTTAGTGTATTCTATGACTGTACATGTAGTATATTTCATGACCTTAGTGTATTCTATGACTCTATACATGTAGTATATTTCATTACCTTAGTGTATTCTATGACTGTACATGTAGTATATTTCATTACCTTAGTGTATTCTATGACTCTATACATGTAGTTTATTTTATGACCCTAGTGTATTCTATAATTGGATTTATAATTTAAAGCACTTTATGTTCATCATTTTATCATTTGTTTTGTGAAAATGACAGCAGACTTTTCAGCGAACCGATCAAAAATTGAAAAGCAACTTCCAACCCTATTATCACATTCAAGCCTTCTGTCATTTGATTGCTAACTGTATTTAATGCCATTGAAAACTGGGCCCGTATTCACCAACCCGTTCTTAGGCTAAGGAATAAAGAATAGACTTAGACTCAATAGACTTAGACTCAATAGACTTAGACTCAATAGACTTAGACTCAATAGACAAACTCAATAGACTTAGACTCAATAGACTTAGACTCAATAGACAGACTCAATAGACTTAGACTCAATAGACTTAGACTCAATAGACAGACTCAATAGACTTAGACTCAATAGACTTAGACTCAATAAAAAATAATTGTTTCTTCGCAAATATGCTGGCACAAATTCCTCTTATGTCATTAACAAATTGTTGTAAATAAAGAATGCTATAATTAGAGTCAGCGAATACCAAATATGATTCAAAATAATGTGATTTTCACAACAGAACATTTTAAAGAATATTTCTTATTCTTAAGACTAAAGTCTAAGAATGGGTAGATGAATACGGGCCCTGAACATCTCGTTACCATACCTTTAGGCTGGGCAGGAGACAACCTCTCAGCAGACTGGGTGCTCTGGTACGTGTAAGTCGGTGGTCGCGGGAATTGCTGGAATGTATACAGAATCCATCTAAATGAATTTCGCTTAACAAATATTTAAACACTTTTACCATTCTGGTAGGTGGAAGTGGGGCGTCACGGGAATTGCTGCACAGTGCATAGAATCCATCTCAATGAACTGAGAGACAAATATTTCATATGTACTCCATCTTACATTGTATCAAAATATTACAACTAACTTTGTCGATAATTGTAAATTGGCTGTCTTGGGAATTTCTGGAATTTACACAGAATCTACCACAATAGAATGTATATAATAAATGTTTAAATGCATTTGATTTTTCATAGAAAATAACATAATCAAGGTACATTAGTGGCTGTAGGAATTGCTGCAATTTACAAAGAATTCATCACAATAAAGTATATTCAACACCAATTTTACTAACATTTTATATGCATGGTATCATTATATTATTATTTGTTGTGTTATTTGTTTAATTTTGTAGAACTTAAATGAATATCCATATCTGTAACTTAAATTATAGTCCGATCTTGCATCATGACCACAAATTTACATGAAATATAGAACACATGTATATGTAATGGTTTGCTTGTTTACAACTAGGAATTTCAATGAACAACACTGGAAGTCATGAAAAAGTTTGATGTTCAACCAGTGGGCCTAACAGTTGTTACAGAACTATGCACAGATTCAACTGCCTTACTGTTGTTACAGAACTATGCACAGATTCAACTGCCTTACCGTTGTTACAGAACTATGCACCCATTCAACCATTGGGCCTAACTGATGTTACAGAACTATGCAAACATTCAACCATTGGGCCTAACTGATGTTACAGAACTATGCAAACATTACCATTTCATTGGAATAAGAAATGACATCACAATGTCCAAAGTAAAAACTCACGTGTGGGTCTCGTAGGTAGCGGGCCTTGTCTATGAAGTAGTGAATGTCACCCACTGGCGGGTACCTCATCAGGGTGATCAGGCAGGATGGGTAGTCAATCGACAACACTGAAAATACGTAAAAACCAACAAGGCTTGTCTTGGGCAAACCGGGCTTAATGAATGTGCGTAAAGTGTCATCCCAGATTAGCCTGTTCAGTCCGCACAGGCTAATCCGGGATGACACTTTCTGCTTTTATGGCAATTTCTGTTTCAAGGAAGTCTCTTCTAAACACGAATCCACTTTAGGCAGAAAGAATCATCCCAGATTAGCCTGTACAGACTGCACAGGCTAAATCCGGGACGACACTTTACGCACATGTATTAAGCCCCATTTTCCCACGACAAGCCTAAAATAATGAAGTTAGTGAAAGTATGTTCTTAAAATGTGCACAATGCAGAGGACATTACCTGTACATTTATGTCCTAAAATGGTATCAAAATGAAACAACACAAGATAGTTAGGAAGTTGTAAAGACAAGACAGACAGGTTGAGGGAGAGACTATGAATAACCCAATATGCCTCAAAATGATCTTGGAAGCATAAAATATTCATGCACTGAACATTACAATGGCAGAGGCATAACTAGATATACTCCTATACAAATATGAGTGTTAACAGTACAAAATCAGCACTAATGGATAAATTTCCATTAATTGTAATGAATGAATAGATTATAGTGCAACAGAAACATGTTTCCTTATACAGTAAAACCTGTCGGAACCGGGCCGATCGTTCGGTTTTCAGAGGTGTTCGGTTTATCCAGGTTTTTTATAAAAAGTCATTTTTCTTTAAAATGTACATTATATTTTATATCTTTATTCGAGTAAGTAATAAGACAACACAATGTTAATGTCTACACTTATATTATTGTTTATTATTTTCATTATTTGCATGCCAAAAATGTATATTTTGTACATAAAACAACACACTAATAAAGCACGTGCATGTATTCTAGAACAACTTATTTGCATAAAACAACGCTCATAGTACATGTACCAATCAAACGAGTTCATGTATTCAACATTAGAGATTTTATAGTCATGTATTAACAGTTTGTAACAACTTACAAGACTATTTTTTGCCAACTGGCATATTTTAAAATAAATTAATTACACTGGTGTGAAGCATTTAAAATATTACACTGTACATAAATTTCAATATAAAACACGACCGACTTATATGTTTTTCACAAGTTGACTATGGTCGTATGCACCGATCGCTAATTGCACCACTGCCCCGTTACCAACATGGCGATTATGCCCTTTATGTGTAATCGTGTCACCAATTATCGGGTTCCCGCCTCTGCGGTATCGCGATGTGACACCTGACAGAATACACCGTTCGGTTTATTCAGGTTTTTTAAGGTTGAATGAGATCAAATTTCGATAAAATCGTTCGGGTTTCGGTTTAGACAGGGTTCAGTTTATTAAGGGTTTTTGATATATAAAATAAGAAGGAAAAAATCGGGACCGACGCAGCCATTCGGTTTTGACAGGGTTTCGGTTTTCTCAGGGTTCGGTTTGGACAGGTTTCACTGTACCAGAGGTGTATCATCAATCTTTGCTTAGATTTAAAACATTCAAAGCGTGATTTAATGTTCAAGTCTGATAACATTATAAAATAAATGGCACCTAATTAGCAATGTTTAGTTGTGCATATACATGTATTTAGATATTCGGTTTAGATTGTGCCACTATGGAAAAGTGGAAAAAAAATCCAGACTTTCTTCCTTATATTTTATAAACGAGAGGGCCAAATGGCCCTTTGTCGCTCACCTGAGTTTCATTAGTCGAACAATTTTCCATGTGTTAGATCTTGATACGGATATACTGATACGGACTGATGGAAATGCGGCCTTAATCATCATGCTTTGAAAAACTTAAGTGACAACAGACATTAAAAATGTTGAAGTACATATTGAAATTGAAGCTTTTTCTTCAATTTGACCGCGTGACCTAGTTTTTGACCCCACATGACCCAGATTCTAGAGTATTAAAAAGTTTTTTCTTCAATTTGACCTAGTGACCTAGCTTTTAACCCCACATGACCCAGATTACAATTCGGCCGAGTTATCATTAAGACAAATATTCTGACCAAGTTTCATGAAGATTGGGAAAAAAAAGTGACTTCTAGAGTGTAAACAAGCTTTTTAACCGATTTGACCTAGTGACCTAGTTTTTCACCCCACATGACCCAGATTCGAACTCGGCCGAGACATCATTGGGACAAATGTTTTAGAGTGTTCACAAGCTTTTCCTATAACCAAATAAGGAAAACTGACCCCCCCTGGCGGCCATGTTTTTCAATGGACCGGAACCATTTTCGAACTCGGCCGAGATATCATAAGAACAAATGTTCTGAGCATGTTTCATGTTGACTGGGCAAAAAAATGGGACTTCTATTGTGTTTCATGTTGATTAGGCAAAAATTGTGACTTCTAGTGTGTTCATAAGCTTTTTCTATAGCCATATAAGGAAAACTGCCCCGCCACCTGGCGGCCATGTTTTTCAACGGATCAGAACCATTTTCGAACTCGGCCAAGATATCATTAGAATAAATGTTCTGAGAAAGTTTCATGTTGATTGGGTAAAAAAATGTTACTTCTATAGTGTTCACAAGCTTTTTCTTCAATTTGAACAAGTGACCTAGATTTTGACCCCACTTGACCCAGTTTCGAACTCGGTCGAGATATCATTGAGACAAATGTTCTATGCAAGTTTCATGTAGATTGGGCAACAAATGTCGCCTCTAGTGTGTTCACAAGGTAAATGTTGACGACGAACGATTCACGACGCACCATGGACAAAAGGCGATCACAAAAGCTCACCCATGAGCACGTTGTGCTCATGTGAGCTAAAAATAAATACAGTTATCTCGAAGTTTTATCTCAAATTTGTAGTTATGTCACAGTGGTTTCTATCCCAAAAAGTATTTTCACACCTATTTCTATCTGTTTATTCCAAAGTGCTTATGCCGCCAGAGAGACTTATTAAGGCATGACCAAAGTTTGTCACACACTGTAAACATCTTACCATCGTTTTTCTCAAATTTATACCAATATGACTAGTGTTAACTTTTACTGAACAATTGATCAGTGGTTTTCAGTTCAGTTTATGTATACATGATAATCTCTATTGGATATAAAATGATTGATTGAACATTTGTCAAACTTCAGATATCTCGTAGCCATTTATTAACTCCCAGCGAATTCAAGTCAACAAAGTTGAGCTGTATGTCACTGGAATGGCATATTACCAAGAGACCCAACTACATGTATTAAGCAGAAAATACTCACAATGGTCCCTCAAGTACAGAAGCATGGCCACAAAGATGTAGTCCACAAGATCGAAGCCGATGCTGTCAGCAAATATGGCGTCCCACAGCACAAGTAGGTCCATCATCGGGAACTCACGTCCGAACAGAAGACGTATCCAGCGACTGGAAAAGTTGGAAATATTCATTTCAAATAAAATCTCAAATAATGGCATGAAATATTTAACTTAGTCTTTTAGATATTGATAGGCAATGAATAAATATAACTTCATATATTTGGTGGTGTACTTTGTTTACTCTTTATATGATGTCCATTTAATTTTCTTTAATAAGTATGCAATCAAAACAAATAAATGTAAGTATTGAACTAACATTTAAATTGTGAAAGAAAACAACACTCGCAACATACCAGTAAATCTAACGATACAATAATATTCCATGAACAAGTTGCTGTAAGTTTGTCAAAATATAAATTTAAATCTGAGCATGGCAACCAAGTTGTTGCCATAGTAACTAACATTCCATATATCTGTGGAGCAATTTCCTGCCGTTCAAGGTGCAAGTGGAGCTCATGGTCGGCCTTCTTAAGGAGGTAGTCCTGTATCCGGGTCAGCTTGGTAACAATCACGTTGGACGGGTTCAAATCCTGGGGCTTCGCAAACGGCTGCGTGGACGTGGGGTCTACATCAGCCTGGGGAATAAAAATTAGTACTTCCTGTTTTAAAAACAACAACAGCAACATGTGCACAACTAAAAATATGTGAATGCTTAAAATTCATAAAGCCTAACAAGAAACTGAGCAAAATACAGCAAAAAAATACAAGGTAAGTTTTCTTTCATTACAAACCACCAACACCCAAAACGTCAAAGACATTTAAGACATATGGAGTATCATTAACAACTTCCTGTTTCATAACACCTCACCTTAGTCGGGTACACTTCTTTTGAGACATACCAGGGCTCTACGGTCTGCATCACCTGAGCAAACATGGCGCTGAAATGTAACACAATACATCACTTCAACTACACTATCTTGACACCACATCATTTTTATTGTTTAACATCAACTGCAGGTGGATTATTATGCAACTGAAACTAGATTTCGAACTCAGAACCCAAGGTATTTGACCCCTTAATGACAAATGACAAATATGGCTGTTTAAAATAGCTCCCTAAAATCTGTACACACATTTATATCAGCCCTTTTTTCAATACTCATGTGAAGTTAAACCATTTATCAGAATGCATTTGTCATTTCAACTGCAAAAACAAAAACAAGCATTGCCAGAATTCAACACAACTGTGTCATTATCTCTTCGGAACCGAAACAAGCATTGCCAAAATCCATCACAACTTTGTCATTTTCACTTCGGAGTCAACATAAGCATTGCGAGACTGACTACACTGAAGCTACTCACTACAACACAACTGTGTCATTTTTACTTCGGAACCCAACACAAGCATTGTGAGACTGACTACACTGAAGATACTCACTATGCATCATGTTCCAGGTATTTGGGGTCCAACACACACCTGATCCTTTCACTGAAATGGAGAGATAAGACCTATATGACAACTGTTACCGTGCTACCAAAGCAAAAACATAACCAGTCATGACATAAAAGCTACACAAAAATTGCTTTTTTCTTCAACTGTCAAGTTAAGGTAGTCCATAATTTTGTGGAACTTTGATATTCAGTAACCATGTTCACAAATTTAGCACTTCGTAAAACTAACACACATAAAATGACATTGAACAAATTACCAATACATTTTATATTTATTGAGTATTAATTAAAATTCAGAGGAAAAGTCCTAATTTATAGGTAGCAAGTTTTTTAAGCATGTTGGTGTAGAAGACTATAGAATGAAATGAAAAAAAATCATATAGTGTATAAGCTATTAAGTGTATTAAAAACAAGATTCTGTGTTTGATGAACACACATGCCTCTGGATGGTGCTGGATAGCCAATTTCTTAGTCCAAATTAGGTCAAGGTCAAGATCAAAGTGAGGTTGGGTGATATGGGTGGATTGGCAATGGTCATAAGTAACAAATGTGTAAATATCCAAGTGTTGTAGTCAGCGGTGTTGGTGCTCAACGAAACAGTAAAATCAAGTTAACCAAGAAATGGCACTTTTGAATTATTATAAGTCCAAATTAGTTCAAGGTCAAGGTCAAAGTGAGGTTGGGCGATATGGGTGGATTGGGGATGGTCATAAGCAACGACTGTATAAGTATCCAAGTTTTGTAGCAAGCAGTGTTGGTGCTAGACAAAATAGTAAAATCTAGTTAAACAAGAAACAGCCCATTTGAATTATTCTAAGTGCAAATAAGGTCAAGGTCAAGGTGAGGTTGGGTGATATGGGTAGATAGGGAATGATCATGAACAACAACTGTGTAAGTATCCAAGTGTTGTAGTAAGCAGTGTTGGTGCTAGACGAAACGGTAAAATCTACTTAACCTTGTCACCGACGGACGGACAGAAGGACAGATGGACAGGACAATCACTATATGCCTCCCGCATCAAGATGCCAGGGGCATAAAAAGTACGTGTAAATGTGTATCAGTTAAAGAGCACCAGCATATGTGTATCAGTATAATACATGGATATCAGTAAAAGTGATGGATGCTCCCCAATGCGCTTTGTCAAGAAATATAATTGCAATGAGAAGGGCAAAGATATTAAAATGACTAAAAATCAATAGAAATGTTTACTATATATTCTATATTACAGAAATTTTCAAAGTCCTGTAACTCCCAAAAAAATAGCTGAAGTGGGACATCCTGCTTATATGTTCACCTCCTCTTGGCAATGAAGCTTCCCATCAAATTTCATTGAAATCTGGCCAGTAGTTGATAAGAAATAGCCCAGACATTGCTCACTATAAACAATATTTCAGAAATTTAAAAGTAATTATGTACCCCTATTAAGTTTAATTACAATCCCGTATAAACATCTGCAAGTATACTCAATTAACTGATATTGACATTGGCCTCAGGTCCAAAGATCCTTAGGGCATAGAAAACTAAATCTACAATGCCTGACTTCACGTAGGGATGACAGAAATATTGAAATTTCTACTTATTACAACTCAGCTCAGCAAATACAACAGTTTTATAATATGATGCCTCTATAAAATTTAACGTACTCTCATCTGACTAGAATTGTCACATGAGTGACAGATATACCCCCACAATATGGCCTTGTGACAAAACTATGGCATCCATTCGAAAGAAATGGACAGAGAGAGAATGCTTTAATTTGTGAATGGCCAACTGTGTATTTGGAAAAATTTAATTTCAATAGGAGCCATAACTCTGTCAACATTTAGTGGTTTTTAACCAAAGCTGAACTTGATCTGTATTTTATGATGTTACACGTATGTACCAAAAATAATTTAAATATGTGAAGCCTTTCATGAGTTATTGTCCATGTTTTCCGAGAATTTAAGTAAACAAGAGGGCCCTGAGGGCCCTAAGACGCTCACCTGAGACCTTGTAACCCAATAGGAATTTGCATCCCTGAGGCTTGGCTTATTTTTTTATCCCAGGGGCATAATTTGAACAATCTTGAACAAACCTCTGGGCCTTGCAGTTTCAGGTAAAGATTTTTAGTCATCTTGCTATTTAAGTCTATATAAACCATGTGACCCCTCTGGTGTGGCCAGATTTGACCCCAGGGGCATAATTTTAACATTCTTTGGAGAGGACTACTATGCAATGTTACGTACCAAATACAGAACAGCTGTGGGCCTTGACGTTTCAGAGGAGAAGATTTTTCATTTTGCAATCTAAGTCTATATTGTAGCATACCGCCATATTTGGTATACTATAGTTCTATTCTGTTCAGGATGGCAACAAGGCAACTACGAATTATTCCAAAACAACCGGTTTCTGCTTCAACATATATTTAATCGTTGCATATATTTGAGCATCATGCACGTATACAGCAATTTACTATCATGTATAAATGAACAGTTAAAATAGCGCTGATATACTTTTGAGCTCTCTGGATTTCATATAACTCATTTCGGTAGAGCTTAAGAAGCTTACTGTAAGATCTATACTGTGCTAATTTCGATTAAAGATTAAGCTTACCATCATGGGAATGTTGAATGAAGATCTAATAATATGATCTAAACCATGGATCTGACTTTGGTGATCATGAAAGATCTGACTGGTGACCGTGACAGATCTGACTTTGGTGATCTTGAAAGATGCCGAATGCTTGTTTATCTGCGCTATTTATACCTGTCGCACAGCAATTTAGGATTAGGATTAGGAGCACCAACCAATCAAAATGACTTAGGATTACAACAACCAATCAAATGCATTTAGGAATCCTAAATCCCAAAAATAGTTCTGTAGCGGCAAATGTTCAACGATAACATTAATATTTTAACTAACAATAACAATTTATAGCATATATAGATAAACAAAAGATTCTGCATTTAACAATAAACAAATATACTTCTCTCTGACCTAAACAAATTTACAGTTATGACAGAGAAGAAATATTTCGGGAACAAAATATCCGAAATGATGCCGCAGCTAAATAGTTCTTTTAGGAATGGCGAAATTTAGGCAAATAACAATACATATGAACATTTAACGACAATGAATAGTGTCTTAAAGTAACTTGTAGTCATATTATTATAAATATGCAATGTTAAATCACTTGGATATGAATATAACCATTAGAATCACTGCAAGATGACGGTTGGGCTAGCATCCTTGCAGTTCGGACATTGACAGTAAGTTTTAGAATCCAAGTTATGTTCGTCATCATTAGATAAAACATGTTTAAATGACTAACATCAGTTCATATAACACTAAAACACTTCAACCATCATCTTTTTAATGGGAGAGTGTGATGGATGAGTGATTTTTTACTTTACATTATGAACTTGTAAATAATAAACAAGGTAGTGCATACTCCAGGGCCTTACATTATAAACCATGAGACCCCCGGGGCATGACCAGTTTTGACCTCAGGGGCATAATTTGAACAACATTTGTAGAGGACTACTATATGATGTTACATACCAAATATGAAACCTCTAGGTCTTGCGGTTTCAGAGGAGAAAAGTTTTTTTGCTATTTAAGTCTATATAAACCATGTGACCCCTGGGGTGTGGTCATTTTTGACCCATGGAGCATAACTTGAACAATCTTTGTAGAAGACTACTATAGGGTGTTACATTCTGAATACGAAACCTCTGAACCTTGCGGTTTCAGAGGAGAATATTTTTTTTTTAGACATTCTGCTATTTAAGTTTATATAAACCACATGACCCCCGGGACGTGGCCAGTTTTGACCACAGGGGCAATATTTGAACAATCTTTGTAGAGGACTACTATACGATGTTACATACCAAATAAGAAACCTCTGGGCCTTGCGGTTTCTGAGTAGAAGATTTTAAAAGTCATTTTACTATTTAAGTCTCTATATTAATCATATGACCCCTGGGGCGTGACAAGTTTTGACCCCAGGTGCATACATTGAACAATATTTGTAGAGGACAACTATAGGATGTTACGTACCAAATATGAAACCTCTGGGCCTTGCGATTTCAGAGTAGACGATTTTTAAAGACATTTTGTTATTTAAGTTTTTATAAACCATGTGACCCCCAGGGCGTGGCCAGTTTTGACCCAGGGGCATAATTTGAACAATCATTGTAGAGGACCACTATACAATGTTATATACCAAATATGAAACCTCTGGGCCTTGTGGTATCTGAGGAGAAGATTTTTAAAGTCATATTGCTAAATATTCTATATAAACCATGTGACCCCCGGGGCGTGGCCCAATCTGACCCCCGGGGCATAATTTGAACAAACTTTGTAAAGGACCACTAAAGGATAGTTACATACCAAATATGAAACCTCTGGGCCTTGCAGTTTCAGAGGAGAAGATTTTTTAAGTCATTCTGCTATATATTCTATATAAACCATGTGAACCCCGGGGCGTGGCCAGTTCTGACCCCAGGGCATAATTTGAACAATCTTTTGTAGAGGACCACTAGAGGATAACACATACCAAATATGAAACCTCTGGGCCTTGTGGTTTCAGAGGAGAAGATTTTTAAAGTAATTTTGCTATAAATTCTATATAAACCATGTGACCCCCGGGGCGTGGCCCGTTTTGACCCCAGGGGCATAATTTGAACAATATTTGTAGAGGACCACTATAGGATGTTACATACCAAATATGAAACCTCTGGGCCCTGCGGTTTCAGAGAAGACGATTTTTCAAGTTCACACTTTTTAAATCTATGTTTAGCTCTGGTGACCTACATAAGCAGCGGACTGTAACGATTTGAACAACTTTGAAAGAGGGTCACTCAATGATCATTCCTGTGAAGTTTGGTGAAAATCTGCCAAGTGCTTTAGGAGGAGATGTTTTTTGAATGAAAAGTTGACGACGGACGAGCGGACACACGGACGACGGACAACGGGCGATCACAAAAGCTCACCATGAGCACTTTGTGCTCAGGTGAGCTAAAAAGGGGCCATAACTGTGTCAAAATTTAGTGGTTCATTACCAAAGTAGAACTTGACCCATATTTGATGATGCTACACATGTATACCAAGAATTATTTGAATACGTCAAGCCATTCTTGAGTTATTGTCCGGAAATCATGTTGTTAGGGAATTTTAAGTAAAAAAGGGGCCATAACTCTGTCAAAATTTAGTGGTTTGTAACCAACACCAAAGTTGACCTGTATTCTATGATGTTACACATGTGTACCTAAAATTATTTGAATATGTCAAGCCTTTCTTGAGTTATCATCCGGAAACCATGTTTTTAGGGAATTTTAAGTCGAAAAGGGGCCATAACTCTGTCAAAATTAAGTGGTTTGTAACCAACATCGAACTTGACCTGTATTCTATGATGTAACACATGTGTACCAAAAATTTTTGAATATGTCAAGCCTTTCTTGAGTTATCATCTGGAGACCATGTTTTTAGGGAATTTTAAGTCAAAAAGGAGCCATAACTCTGTCAAAATTTAGTGGTTTGTAACCAACATCATACTTTACCTGTATTCTATGATGTAACACATGTGTACCAAAAATTATTTGAATATGTCAAGCCTTTCTTGAGTTATCATCCGGAAACCAAAAACCAACAGACCGACAGACAGACCAGCAGAACGACAAGCTCACTCCTATATACCCCCCCTAAACTTTGTTTGTTGGGTTATAATTATACAGAGGTACACTTAAAATGTTATATTCTTTCTCTTGTATAATAGGTATAGTCAAACATTTATTGGCCAGTTCTTTAATATAATTTAAAAAAATATAAAAATTCTTGTCGGCAGGTTAAAAACATGTGGAATAAAATGACCAATAACTGTGAAACAGCCCACACAACTTCTAAAAGCCTGCAGTGGCCTGCAAAGTAAAAAAGCTACATTGGTTAGCAAAGATGTGTGTCTCGACAGTAAAAATCCCGTCACCAAATTCTTACCGTGAGGCAGCCTCTATCTCCCTGTGAAAATGAGAGCGCAAGCTCATACTACATTCCGCTTCAGTCAATACAATTATTTTTGACATACTTTATCATTCAGAGCATAAATAATGGGATTTTAATTTGCCCAAATCTATTTTAAATTTGTCAGAAAAGAAAAGACAGAATTGCAATCTTAGATTTTTACTTATCCTGTCAATTCATGCAAGTTTGCTTTTTGAAGACTAACGCTTGATGAAGCTACATACCCTACAACAAGACCACATGTTGGCAAATTATTTAATTATTTACAGTAGGTTTGCTTATTTGCATACAGAGTTATGCATATAAGGCAGAAACTTTTGAATGGCCAACCCAAATCAATTGGAAATTTCATATAAGTAAAGGCCCTGTCACACTGTGGCGAATTTGAGCTACGAGTTTTGGCGAGTTGTAACTCGCCACAACTCATCTAGTGTCGTGTAGATCTTGTACACGTCGTTCTTTGTCACAGTGAGGTCTACTTACCTCTTGTTATGTTGTCAGAACTTGCCAAGTATCGGCGAGAATGTCAAACTGTTTAAAACTCTAGCCGCTTCTCCACGACTTTTTATTCTCATACACGTGTCGAAGACATTCAAAAGAATCATTTCGTTTCGCAGTATATTATCATTCTACGACATAACACAAGTTTGCTGAGAGTTTGGGAGACTTGCCTACGACATCAGCTCTTTCGTTTCTCGTAAAATGTCGTCATAAACTCATGCTCATGTCCTTACAAGTCGTACAGACTCGTCCACACTCGTACATTCTCGAAGACAAGTCTTCGATTGTCGAAAAGATATCGTTCGCATATCTGGGCTGAACTCGTGTTAAAATGTGATTATCATACATGTGTCGTGTCAATATCGTGTCAAGGTTGAAGAGAACTGGAACAAATGTCGTCTTGAAACAATTCCACACCAACTCATCCACTTTACGGCGAGTTATAACTCTCCAGGACTTGTACAAAACTCGAAGCTCAAATTCGCCACAGGGTGACAGGGACTTAATGCAGATCTCTGAATGGAATAACCATATTTTTTTCACAATATTTTTTATTAAAACACACGTACCATGTTTATACCGTCTAACTCAATATCTGCAGTGCAAAATATATGCACATATTGAGTCCTTGAACTAACGTGACAAATTATATACTATTATTATTATTAGGTCACATTCCATCTTTAGCACACATATAAAGGCACGTTACTTCCAGGCCCAACAACCAACACAAAACAATGTTATGCACATATCAAAAGCACATTCGCATGACTGTGTATATTTCTCATTATATTAATAACCTTGATTATAAATACTTGACTTTATTCACACAAATCTCTTAAACAAAACTGGGGCCATATTCCAGAAACTTCTTAAGTTAACCTAAAAATGTGGCGCGTCATGAGAAAACCGGTCATAATGCATGTGCGTAAAGTGTCGTCCCGGATTATCCTGTGCAGTCCGCACAGGCTAATCCGGGATGGCACTTTCCGCTTTTATGGTATTTTCTGTTTCAAGGAGGTCTCTTCTAAACATAAATCCACTGTAGGCGGAAAGTGCCATCCCGGATTAGCCTGTGCGGACTGCACAGGCTAGGCTAATCTGAGACGACACTTTACGCACATGCGTTAAGTCTGGTTTTCCCACAACACGCCACAAATATTTTCACTTTAGTTCCAATTTTTGTAAGTGTATAATTTTTTTTACTGCATATAAATTATTGAATCGAATTACAGTTAACTAAATAATGGTTAACATACAGTTGATAATTAGTAACCACTAAGCAGAATTTCACATATACATGGAATAAAATGCTCATTAAAAGAAAAAAAACAATTTTAAGGCTAAGGATAAGATTTTACTTAAGATGTTTCTGGAACAGGACCCCAGTAGTTGTAATCAAATATAATATGTTATCATTGTAACTGACATTACGTCCCTATTGCGATAGGAGGTTGCAATCGTACCGGCAGCATTCAAACTGTACTTGCCCTACCGTGGTAAGATTGATTGACGAGGCTCAGGATTTCAAAATAAATCAGCTACAATACCTAGGTTTCAACGAACTGAAGTCTTCAGGTCTATATCAAGGAATGGTTCACTTACTCTAGAGACTCCATCTCGGACGCGTGAAGGAAAGCCTGATGGTCGCAGTGCAGCACGAATATCATCGGTGCCAGGAGCTCGTGCATTCCCTGTTTGACAATAAAAACAAATTGTTATCTAAAATTTATAATATTATAAAACTGTCAACCTTTTGTAAAATAATATTATGTTTAATTATGTTATTATGTGTGATTTGCATATTAAAAGCCATAATTAATTAGTTATTTTCATATCCTTAAATATTCATGCAAAATAGAAAGTACATATTGTTATTCAAATTTAATTTTCATGTATTAATCATGCTTACTTAGTCATTTTTCCACTTTCACTCTTCTGATAAAACATTCTCAATTATGAGTTAATACCTTTCGATATTTTTGTGAAACATAAAATGCAAAAAAGACCATGATAATTGTTCAATAACATTGATTCCACTAGTAATATGCAGAAAATACTCTACTCTGCATTTTCCATTGTACTTTTGTGCGTAAGCTGTATAAAATAAATCTAGCAATGTCAATCTTTGGACGCTTGCAGATACCAGAATATGTTTACACCGCAATGTTCTGTTTTGATTACCATGATAATTATGTGAAAACACAAAAATTCCCACTTACACCGTCTTTTTATCTCTGAATTTCTCTGTAATTATTTTTATATAATATCACGAAAAATAATAAACCAGATTGTTTCATTACAATTTTCGTCATTTCAATTGATTTGAGATTGTACAAAAATAAACTGTTAAAACTAAGTATTATAACACCTGCTGACATACCCGTAAACAGAATCATCACTAAAAAAAAGTATATGGTTGAAAATAATCATTATGCAAAATATAGTACATTGCAGTCCTAACTTTAGACACAGATCTAAAATTGGTACATACTTAAAAAAATAAACACATACTAAACTGAACTAAAAACCAAAGAAAGACATACATACAATGCATTATAATATGTAATGACAAATACACTTAAACATACAATAGCAAGCATCAACTCCCCAGAAAATATTGCTGTTAATTTCTTGTTCTATAAAAAAGTGGAGATCCAGTAAAATTGTAGAATATTTGACCCAAGAGACAATGTTTGAAATCTCTGTGTTTGTGAGTGTTTTTGTTCTCATAACATAAATTCAATCATATCACATTACAATTCTGAGTAATAGTACATTTCTTGTAAGAGAAAGCAAATATAAAACAATCTTAGACAAAAAAAAATTCCATTTGAACATCTTTGTAAAATACTTTGCTGCAAACCAATTTTCTGCATAGTTATATATGATTTTTATTCTTTCATCCACAAAAACATTAAATATTTACTTGGGTACATTCACTTTACTTAAAGACTCATTACACTGCATATTGCACCAACCTGGCGATACGACAGTTCCGGGTGGTCTCGGGCGTAACAAAACAGAACATTTATCATCATCTCGCGCACTCCTTCATCACGATAATACTGGATCTCCGGAAAGCTACAACAAGGCAACATAACAAAACATACAAAGCATGCACTACACACAGGATTGCTTGATGGCTGGGGGTATTCTATGGCTCCATGTTTGGGGATGGCTCCAAGTTTTCAGTTGTTGTTTTGTTTTGTTTTGTTTGTTTGTTGTTTTTTCTTTAGGGGGGGAGCAGTGCCGCCTAAGTTGAGGGGCAGAGGTGTCTATGGTGTTTTTTTGTGCGTTTTTTTTTTGTAGAGGTGGGGGGCAGGTTAGGGTTTCCATAGTGGGGTTTATCTACAAAGTTACTAATTACTGATTACTAGGCTATAAATGACATCTATGTGTTTCAGTCAAGTTATAAAACATCTAAAATTTCAGCACTATTATTTATTTTTTCTCGATTTTATGTTTGATAACAAACCAGTTGCCACATGGGAAAATACTTAATTTGAAGGATGTGAAATTTCACACTACAGTGCATTTTAATTTCAAACCACGGTTAATTATTCATAGTTATTAACAAAGCTTTTATGTTTGATAACAAACCAGTTGCCACATGGGAAAATACTTAATTTGAAGGACGTGAAATTTCACACTACAGTGCATTTTAATTTCACACCACGGTTAATTATTCATTGTTATTAACAAAGCTCTGCAACTGGCCCAATAATGAGAACAATTGCAAACCGGCTCCTGTTAACTTGAACCTGTCAGAGGCTAGAAACAGCTGCAACTGTGGATTGTTTTACACATCATCTCTTGTGGCTTGTGAAAAGAAGCTGTTATGTAAGTAAACATTCAAATGAATATCTGTGAATCCAAATAGGAATGGGGTACCTGTGGGGTGGTGTAAGCTAACATTATTCACAGACACAGCTTAACGTTTTACTGTCACAATATTTGATCATTTTTACATCAAGAATTGACTGTGGATCAGAGGCATAGGAAAGCTGGTAACTAATTTGCAATAGCTACCATTAGTTGGACATAATATTTTTGATTTGCTTTGTTTGTATAGAGCCTACATAATATATTATTTTAACAAGACCAAAATAACTATTGAAGAATCTTTCAACCACATTGGCATTAAAACTTCCATATAGCATGTTTGGGTTGGCAAAGATTCAGACAGCAAATAATAGCAAACATCCCTATTAACTACAACAGAAATTCACAACAAAAGCGTGCTAAGAAATACATGTTCACAACAACTACTGTACAGGGCACCTGTCTGTAGGACACGTCTGGATTGAGTTTGGCGTATATGAACAGAATGTCCACCATCAAATTACGGAGCTGATTGGACTGGAAGAACTCTATACGAGGGTACCTGCACATGGGGAAATACGGTAGTCAATTTAACATTTATAGAAACCATTTGAGGCGTGTTGTGGGAAAACCATGCTTAATGCATCTGCGTCAAGTGTCGTCCCAGATCAGCCTGTGCAGTCTACATAGGCTTATCCAGGATGTCACTTTCCACTTTCATGGTATTTTCTGTTTTAAGGAAGTCTCTTCTAAACATAAATCCACTGTAGGCGGAAAGTGTCGTCTCGGTTTAGCCTATGCGGACTGCACAGGCTAATCCGGGATGACACTTTACGCAGATGCACTAAGCCCGGTTTTACAATGACATGCCTCATTTCTACCTCAAGACCATTTCTTCCTTAACACAGATTTAAAATTGCCTTTACAGAGTGGCCACTGAAATCGTGAAATAAAATTTCCTGATATTTCCCTGAGTTTTCCCTACTGGAATGTGATTTTAACTGACATTTAGTGTTAGATTATTGTTACAATTAGTGAAAAGTGGTAACTGTGTATATTTATATATATATGGCTGTCATTCTTCCTGTCTAGCCATTTTTACTACAGTTATGTTAAAATATTTTACCACAAGGCAGATTATTTTTAAGATTCTATATTTCGCTGTTTCACTAAAGATTCTTTCTTTCAATTTAAGTCAAATTCCCTGAATTAAAAAAAAGTTAATTCCATTATATTTCCCTTCAGGGAACTTTTAAACACTTATCCCCTGATTTGCTGAGTTGGCAGCCACCCTTTTGTATGTCACCTGAGGATCTATATGAGGCGTGTCGTGGGAAAACTGGGCTTAATTCATGTGCATAAAGTGTCGTACCAGATTAGCCTGTGCAGTCCGCACATTTATGTTTAGAAGAGACTTCCCTTACAACAGAAAATGCCATAAAAGCAGAAAGTGTCGTCATATGGACTTTAACTACTGATTCTGAATTCACTAAAACTAAAGTTTTGATACAAACTGTATCAACAGCCTTAGTTGTTTTTATAGTTCACTACATACAAGTATACACCAGTCAAATCAGAGTGTTAATAATGTTAACAAAACCAAAATGTGAACCCCGACAATAACATTATTTTATTTAGCACATACCATTAAGATGACTATGGACATACTTAAAATTGTTACTGATAAAGACAATTTTCATAAAATTACATATAAGGCGTGTCGTGGGAAAACCGGGTTTAATGCATGTGCGTAAAGTGTCATCCCGGATTTGCCTGTGCAGTCCGCACAGGCTAATCCAGGATGTCACTTTCCGCTTTTATGGCATTTTTTGTTTCAAGGAAGTCTCTTCTATAAATAAATTCACTGTAGGCGGAAAGTGCCATCCCCGATTGGCCAATGCGGACTGCACAGGCTAATCAGGGACGCCACTTTACACACATGCATTAAGCCCAGTTTTCCCACGACACGCCTCATTTAAAAATGCACAATCTTTTATAATATTGCAAAAAGGAAGTATAGAGAAGAGTGTTTAATTTTGTCGTTACCATAACCTTCAAAACACAGCACAAGTGCACGAATTCAAACACAAACTAACACCTTACGTTCTTATGACGTCCTGTTTGATGGTCAACCTCAACTCATTGTCGAGAAAGAAACGGTTCCAAGGACTCTGAAATGTAAAGTTGGTGTTGAAACATTACACACAGTTGGAAATCAGAGGGTTTGATTTTGAAAACACTTCAGGGTAGGAAAATCCCTATCCCACTTAATGGATTCCCCAAAACACTTCATGTCAGAACAGAGGAAGCTAATGTAAGCATAATTAGCATATAAATTTCGATCCGGTGAAAATCCACATAATAAGCATAAAATAACGCAAAGACAGAGTCAGGAGACAAAAGATATGTACTCCCGAACAAATCTAATACTCGATGACCACCGAGGACACCCAGAGTAAACTTATACACAAACAAAATCGTAAAAAATACAACTGCGCAACACAAGACTGTGTAAAGCATGCACAATTAAACATGTGATACTGACTGCGTACATCCGGGCTACTTCTCATTTCCGTGATGAATAAAAAAAACTGTTGCCGGAATAGAATTAAATGTTTGGCATTCAAAAATTCACTAAAAGGCAGAAGAATCAATCTGCTGCTACATGTACTTCATAAATTTTGTAACATGAATGTTACATTGGTGATATGTCATTATAGAAGAGTGGAAAATGCACAGAAGAACGTACAAACATCATACATCATGCACAGGATATATTTTTACATATTTTCTTAATAGTTTCTACTTAGTTTCATTACATGATTAAACGCAAGATGACCTTTAAAAGAAAACATCAAACATGTCCTCAGGGACAGCAGAAAATTACTTAAGTCTCAGTTTCCTTTTTATTTTAAGTTTATTTTGCATTAAAGGGGATATATACAATAAGGCCAACCTTAAAAAATTGTTTGTTTGTTTGTTTGCCATTGCCTACCCAAGGCTTTTGGTAAAGAGTAGGTAGGAACGCAACTTTTTTTTTTATAATTTTTTTTGGCAAATTTATTAATGATCCATTTTTAGTGTCAACATATAACGTTTAACACAGACATTGCTTTTGATCATATAATCAAGTGTCTGTTGATACAACGAGAGCTTGCTAGCAATCATCTTTAATTAGATATTGAATGCTGTCAAACAGCCTGTTGTTTAATAAAACATGATTAGAATTGCATTTTGATAATGGCCTATCATAAGCAAGGGTCTAGCTGATACAGTTAATTTATTAACCCAATGGAAAATGACTGATATGAAAGGACAGCGAGATTTTATTTAACCCAAAGAAAAAATAGAATATTTGGAATTTTAAAAAATAACTGGTTTTATTTAACAAAGAAAAAACTTGACTAGTGCCTTTTTCGTCGGGTAGGTAGGCAATGGCAAGCAAAGTTAATTTTAACTTTGGCCTTACAGTATCTACATTTCACTATCTAATATTTGTACAAAACAAAGAAGAGGATGAACATAATTAAGGAAAGTTAAAAAGTAAACAGTTATATGTACCATATTTCTTTTTTTTTTAAATGAACTTATTAATAGCAACACATTTATTCCAAGGGCTACGCCGATTATGAAATATTTAATCGTATTTGTGAGTGAAACAAAAAACGTGTCCATGTGTCATATGAACACATGGAAAACACCCGCACAGAACTTTAAGTCAACACACAACAAATAGTGGGGATATCCAAATATTGTACATGTCTAATGTACATGAATGAGTTTTCGACTGGAAGTCGAAAAATAACAGTGTAAAGCTCTGAATTTCTAGGATTTTCGAATATATGTTCTTCTGAACTGTTATTGTAGTTTGTTATTTATCAATATTTTATCGGTTTTATTTTACTCTCATATTTTTTAATGAAAATTTGATGAGATCGTACATACCCTCTTTAAACAGTTTTATCCTGGTTGAGAAACAACATATGCTTCTAAATTTACCATATTTCAAATACAAAATATTGATGCATGCAACTTTACTAAGGTAAAGCTTTAGTTCCGATTTTTTAAGTTAAGATTCTAAGGCCTTAAAGGTACAAGTCCAATTTCAGAAGCCCCTTAAATTCATACAATTTCTAGTCCGTGGCTGTTTATAGGTCTTTTTAAATTAAAATGTTAAACTAGTAAATATTGCTGAGATGTTTAGTATTTTACCCTTTTGTAAACAGAAATCAAACAATTTCTTATAGAAAATTTGATCTGAAATACTAAAGTATAACATAAGATTTCACTAGGAGCTTTGTGAATACATGGGCACAGTTTATCTCCGCCTGGCACTATCTCTAAGAATACACACCATATCTTTGTGAATACATGGGCACAGTCTATCTCAGACTGGTACTACCTCTAACAATACAACCACATCTTGGTGAATAGATGGGCACAGTCTATCTCAGACTGGTACCAGCTCTAACAATACACACCTCAGCTTTGTGAATACATGGGCACAGTCTATCTCAGACTGGTACTATATCTAACAATACACACCTTATCTTTATGAATACATGGGCAAAGTCTATCTCAGACTGTTACTACCTCTAATAATACACACCTTATCTTGTGAATACATGGCAGTCTATCTCAGACTGGTACTACCTCTAACAATACACACCTCAGCTTTGTGAATACGTGGGCACAGTCTATCTCATACTGGTACTACCTCTAATAATACACACCTTATCTTTGTGAATACATGGGCACAGTCTATCTCAGACTGGTACTACCTCTAACAATACACAAATCAGCTTTGTGAATATGTGGGCACAGTCTATCTCAGACTGGTACTACCTCTAACAATACACACCTCAGCTTTGTGAATACATGGACACAGTCTATCTCAGACTGGTACTACCTCTAACAATACACACCTCAGCTTTGTGAATATGTGGGCACAGTCTATCTCAGACTGGTACTACCTCTAACAATACACACCTCAGCTTTGTGAATATGTGGGCATAGTCTATCTCAGACTGGTACTACCTCTAACAATACACACCTCAGCCTTGTGAATACTTGGGCACAGTCTATCTCAGACTGGTACTACCTCTAACAATACACACCTCATCTTCCTGTGATAGGGGGTTGTTAAACGAGAGGTCCACTGTATCCACTGCCTTACGGGGATTCACGATCAACTGAAGGTAGTAACATACAGCTTATTTAACAGACTATAAAAAGCCTAGCCATATTAGCATTATAGAAACCCACAGTCATTTATAAGTCCAGTAAACAATTGCCTACACAGAGTAGTAACTGTGACTATGATATTAAATGTTTTTACAAGAAAGTGCATTGTGTCATGTCATGTTCCCTTTTGAGGCCCCTTCTAAAAGTAATGGCAACAGTGCTGGAATTTGGTACCTAGTACATACTTCTTGTTTGTTCTGAGTATTAAACAGAACTCTAGTGTTAAACAATTCACAAAAATTGCATGCTATCAAGAATAAATACATTGCATGGAAAACAAACGCTCGTGCCCACCTTATCTTTGAGCTCGATGTATTTCTGCCGCATGTGTTTGGTTCTGTTCACCCACTGTGTGGACTCCTCCGGTAATACCTCCAGAAAGAGCTGCAGAAAGATGGGGAAACAAGTCACAAGTGTGAGTAGTACAGCCAAGAATTACAACTAACGTAATTGACACGACGTGAAGCAGTGTTCACCCTTTTACTAGACTCCAAGAGTAATACCTCCAGAAACAACTTTGCAAGGTGCAGAAACAAGACATTTCATTAACTTACTCTCTATAGAGAGATAAATGATTGATCATTATAATTCACTGCTTTTTATAGCAGTTATGTTTAAAGAAGAGGCTTGAAACTATTTCCTTTGTTTCTCGCTCTGGTGAATGGGTCATGGAATAAAGTAGACCGGTGTACTTGTAAGGTGTAAACGATGACATTGCATGACTTGAAACTGTTGCCCTCGGCTTGTCGGTCATATGCAACGGGATCCAACATAGTTCTGCTTGATTGGGATAACATTTTTGTCAGTTCAAGTGCAATTTCATAATGCATGTAAAATAGATGTATTGTGTGACTTAATACAGTCAGTAATTATAACTAAAACCATATTATGTTACATTGAAGAGCAAAAGGTAACGTAAGTTAAGGATCCCTGTTTTTTTATAACCACGCAAAACCAGTTCAAATTCCGACAGAGACCATTAAAGGACTATATACATGCTAAGTAATGACATCACCGACAGAAAATTGGCATCCTGACATTCTGAAAGGCTATATGAAAAAATCTTCAGAAAAAAATATTGTCAAATTGTGACCAAGAAAATCATTATACATGCAACAACAAAAGCAACTGCCATATGGCATAACCTATAGTACATAGTTTAGTTTTTATATTACAATATTAATTCATATTACAAATTGCTTCCAAGAACAGGTAATTTACAATGAAACTAATGGCATTGTTCTATACAAGCAGACACACATTATAAAACTTTGCAAGACAATCTTTATTCTTCATGTTTTGTGCATCTACCTAATACACTGATTACCTTTATGCGTTAAATATTGCAGTTACTGCGCGTTCAATATATAAGTATAATGACCTAAAACACATCTTTGGACTTATTTGTGAATACCATTACTACTTGAATAGACAATTAATGCATAAATGATCCCCTTGTGTATAACATGTCTTCAGTCAATATAATTCCCCTTAATGCATGCGAGTGACAGATTGAAGATAGTGACAATCTGGAAATATCATTGGCTTTACTGGCAATTTTGCATTGCAAATATCTGATATTAGCATATCACATATTTCACGAAGAAAGCAAGACATCTGTTGTAGATTTTTCTGAAATTCGCTTGAGTCTGTGTCAATTAACACCTTATTTAAATTTTGTGCTTTATTTAACGGTGTTACTATCATAAAAAAAATTAAACTCAAGCTGTACTATCAGCAGATAAAACCTTACTCCAAAAGTACCGTAATAAATTATAGTCAAAGACTCGAAACATAAATATTTTTTTATTTAAAACAGTTTTATCTTTTTTATATCATTCTTATGTTAGAATATTCCAAAAATTTAATGAAGAAAATCCCCAGTGTTCACTTTTTTTTAAATGTTGACCTTTATCGCAAACGTGAGAAATATATTGATTATTGTTAAAAAGCTGACATTTTCTCCCTGATAATATACAACTGCTAAAGAGAAGTACAAACTGGTTTACTCAATGTTTAATGATAATATCATTAAATTAAAACCAGCACATTTAATATTTTCATTGTTTAAGCTAAACAACTACAACTTCATATACACAAAATAAATACTGACAATCTTACAACAAAATATTTAAATAGCTCATAATGGAATACAAATATTTTTGTTGTAATTCAATTCACAACATTTTGTTCAAAGAGTACTAATTATTAGAGTATTTTTGTGAAAACCATTGTTAAAAACTGCTGTATAAGCATCAGTTTTAATGTAAACAGGTTAATTTTCAGCAATTTGACATCCTGTGGATCTTGAGGATAATGGAAACCAATCCATCTTTCAACTAATGTTTTTTAGGAATGACTAGAACTCTGCGAGTCGGATGTGTAACCTGACGGGACATAACTCAAATATGATAAGAGCAATTATGCCAAAACCGAACTTAACCTTCCTTTTACGCCTACTAACACTTCCCTAAAGTTTCATAATGATTCCACAAAAACTTTCCAAGTTATTCTCTGCACAAGCAATATTTGAACTATGTTTTTTTAAAAAGGTTCATAACTCAAGTATGATAGAGCAATTCTGCTGAAAATCAAACTTAACGTTCCTTTTATGCCTACTAACACTTCCCTAAAGTTTCAAAACGACTGCACAAAAATTTCTCATGTTATTGTTTGCACAAACTGAAGGGGCTGCCGCCGCCAACTCCGCCAAAAGTAACCCCAGTGTATTTTTTTTACCCTAGGGTAAAAGGTGGCGGGGCCCTTCGGACGGGGAATTTTACGGCAAAAAGGGATTGTTTTTAGAAAAGCATAATTAAATGTTTATATTCTCCTTCGTTATAAAACATTGATGACAATGTTAATGATAACTGAGATTAACTTGCTTTCATGAAAAATTGCTCGGATTGTTTACGAAAACTCCTCTATCTTAGCCAATTTTTGTCCGATTTTGGTCTTATTTTTTAAAATGAAGCTTACATTCTGAGGGGAATTTTAAGGTAATTATAGGGGAAAAAAATATACTTTTTAAGCTGGGGAATGGGGCCAAATTTCGGCCCCAAGTTGGCCATAAAAAAACACTGAACCCATATATGTCGCTTTTCATCGACACAATAAAAGTATTTGCTATCACTGTATTGAAATTCCTGTTTCATATACCCATAATCAATTAATGGCAAACTCAATCAATGAAACTAATTCTCTGAAATAACTGAATGCTGACATGCATTGAATTTGCTTCCAAGAGAATTCGAATCATGATTAAATATGACAACAGGATTTGATTATCAACAATATTATTGACACATACAGCTGAACTTTGTTTCTCAAAATTACTTATATCGAGGTTTCTGGATACATCAAAATGGAAAATAATTCCCAACTTTCTTATTTACGAAACATAAAATTAATATACTAATTTTTGGTCATGCCAAAGTGGTTTCTTATCACAACTAGTATTTTTACACATGTATTTCTATTTGTTTATCCCAACGATTGCAAGTGTTATTGAGTTATATGACTGACCCAAGTTGGTCAAACATTGCAAGTGTTATTGAGTTATATGACTGACCCAAGTTGGTCAAACATTGCAAGTGTTATTGAGTTATATGACTGACCCAAGTTGGTCAAACATGGCAAGTGTTATTGAGTTATATGACTGACCCAAGTTGGTTAAACATTGCAAGTATCACAGCACTTTTTTTCTCATGCTTCCTTATTTTACAGTATGATACCATATAATTGTAATTGTACAATGTGATTTACAGTTGCAAAAAAAGACCAAATAAAAAAAAAATTCTCATCTTACAAGCTTTTTTCTATATATAAATGGGGCTGACTGTGGGCCCCAGTTTCCAACACAATCATGGGATTTTTTCCAGTTACAAAAAAAAAATTCCAGTAAAATTGCCAATTATTGAAACCAACAGTCAAAACAGGCTCCAAAATGGTGTTTGCTTTAAATATTTTTTTAACATGAATATATAATTGAATTACCATCATTTTAATGTTTTCAGATACACAAGCATGACTTCAGTATGTTATGCATTAATCATTCACGTTCTAAGATTTTTTGGCCCAATTTTAATTACTTTACATCAAGAAATTCCAAAGGGGCCATTTTCCCCAAAAATACTTGAACAGGGGAATTGACATTTCAGAACCTGCTAAAGATAAAACTATATGTGGTGTGTCGTGGGAAAACCGGTCTTAATGCATGTGCGTAAAGTGTCGTCCCGGATTAGCCTGTGCAGTCCGCACAGGCTAATCCTGGATGACACTTTCCGCCTAAAGTGGATTTATGGTTAGAAGAGACTTCCTTGAAACAGAAAATACCATAAAAGCGGAAAGTGCCGTCCTGGATTAGCCTGTGCGGAGTGCACAGGCTAATCCGGGACGACACTTTACGCACATGCATTAAGACCAGTTTTCCCACGACGCGCCCCATATTTGCAAATCTAATCTGCTAGTATGAGAGAGAGACTTCGATCCAGTATTCTTATTAAATTGTTAGAGCTTCAATGATGGAGAATTCTGCAGCTAAGAGATACTACACCCACTAACTGTATTAAAGAAGCCCTTGAAACACTTACATAAGCGATTACTGGAATTTCTATAGGAAATTTGCCGATTTGAATTACATGTTTTACCATGAAAATTTGTTCATTGTTAATCCATTATCATACATAACTGTTGAAAGTGAATGTTACTATTGTAAATAAAAGTATATTCAAGTTCCGTAATATTCAAACAGCGATTCTGTTGATACCTCAACTGAATACCGTAATGACCAAGACCTCTATAAATAATGGGAGTTGGGTATAGAACTGATGTATATTCCCAGCATTGACAACAGCAAGAACAGATTTGATTTGCTGACACCACCAGCAATATCGACAACAGCTCTGATCTGCCGACACCCCCAGCATTGACAACAACAACAGCTCTGATCTGCCGACACCCAGCATTGATAACAACAACAGCTCTGATCTGCCGACACCCCCAGCATTAACAACAACAGCTCTGATCTGCCGACACCCCCAGCAGTGATAACAACAACAGCTCTGATCTGCCGACTTCCCCAGCATCGACAACAACAACAAATCTGATCTGCCGACATCCCCAGCATCGAAAACAACTACAGCTCTGCTCTGCCGACACCCCCAGCATTGATAACAACTACAGCTCTGATCTGCCGACTCCCCCAGCATCGACAACAACAGCTCTGATCTGCCGACACCCCCAGCATGGACAACAACAACAGCCCTGATCTGCTGACACCCCCAGCATTGATAACAACAACAGCTCTCATCTGCTGTCACCCCCAGCATGGACAACAACAACAGCTCTGATCTGCCGACACCCCCAGCATTGATAACAACAACAGCTCTGATCTGCAGACACCCCCAGCATGGACAACAACAACAGCTCTTATCTGCCGACAACCCTCAGCATTGATAACAACAACAGCTCTGATCTGCCCAGTACCCACCTTCCAGGCTATGCTTCGGAAGCGACTACTTCTCATGTTGCCTTTCAGTGCGTAGTTCTTCAGGTGGCGGAGGTAGCCTGCCTTCATGAACAGTTTCTCCCATTCCAAACTGAAATATAGTATACACAAAGTAGAATGGCTCAATAAATGTAAACATTTTATATATTAATCATCTCTAATGACAAGTCATTTCTACATTCAAATAATTATGTCTAAGAAAAAATACAATTTGCTTTTTATTCTCTTTATTAAGGTCCAAATCTTGTGAGATTGTGAGGGCTTATATATGTTATAACAGACGCCACCTATAGTCCACAAATAGGTATTATATATTTTGTCTCACAAAAGTATGCGATATCATGTTGTTTTCGATGGCTTCATCTTATCCTTCACTTTCATGCCATGATTTAAAACAAACTCATATATAGATACTATGTTATTACTGGTTTTGTTTACAGTGATTTGATTTGGCGGTGGGGCGGAGGAATGACACTCATTTGGCTGGGAGAAACATCCTAATTTCGGCTGCAAAATAGGCATACAGACGAACAATCACATGTAACCCAAAGAAGATAATCTGCATAATTGAAGGGTCTGAACTAGTTCAAACCTGTAAGAGTGTGTGATACTGGTGATGGTTGGTTCGGAGTCGCTAGCGGAGACGTCCATAGAGCTGCTGTTGTTTACACTGGCACTGCTGTTGCGTCGAATGTTGATGTTGTTGTTGTCTTCGTGGGTAATTGGATCTGAAACATTGTTAAGTGTTGTTGATAAAAGCCATTCAAATGATTTCTATATACACCAAAGCACACCAAATATTTAGAAAATAAAAATGAAAATAAATAAATATTTAAAGTTTGTGCAATACAATGTATATGCTTTTCATGAACTTATTCAGAAGCAATCAAATAAATTAAACTGTCCCAAAAAACTGAACATTGTTGCAAAATTGCAAAAAAATATGGCAGAAAGTTTCATTGTGTGTAACAAACTATCAAAGTTCGTCTCAAAGTATTTTTAAACTACACTTATCAAGAAACAAAATTATAATCCTTAGTCAGCTATCAGTCATGAAATTAGCATTTTGCATTCAGTGTAAATATCCTAAGGGATAAAATATATATCTCTCTGATTATTCTCCTTTTTAATGACGTTTCGGCATTGCGCCTTTCTCAAAATATGAAAAATATCTTACAAACTACATTTTTGATGTGTATGAACTAAACATATTAAACATAATAATATTGTCAATGTTTTTCAACGTCAAAATGACGTTGCTTACTATGACGTCATAAATGACTTAACACAAAATTGCGCCAAAATTAAGAAAAAACGCCAAACTGAAATGACGTTAGTTTTACTGCCATGACATGTCACAAGTTTACATCAAAAATGAATACAGACTGGTCCTCATACATCCATATAGAAGGCAAATTGTATACGTAAACAAAAAGTATAGATCAGACATTACATAATAATTACTTGCTATTATAAATTAACTTTAAAATTTAGTTAGCATTTTGGCCAAGCAAGACTGATTTCTTATATTATACTTGTGAGCAAGAAAATGAGCACATCCATATTAAACAGAGAATCTGAGCAAGCCGTGTTTAAAATTTGCCAGCGCGGGACTCACTCGCTTGTGCTAATTTAGACTGCTGAGCTGTAACAACCTATAATAAGTCAATCTATATAACAAATTTCTGATCTCACCTTGTATTTTCTCTCCGAAGCCATCAAGGGTGCTGATGATATCTTCTTTACTAGGAGCAGGCGTGTTTGTAGATGCAGACGTGGTTGCCTTGGTTACGGAGCCTGTCATGTTGTTCAGCTTGCTGCCGCTAAAGGAACGCAGTTTAGTGATCACTTTCTCCATGACAACGATGGAATAAGGGAGCCCAAGAAAACTTGGCAGTGTTTAGGTCATGGCCGATTTAAAACATCTGCAAATAGTCAGAAATAAATGTTAAAATTTAAATGTCCTCTTTCAACTCCAAATGTTTATTACCAATTACTGCTTAATAGCAGATATATATTGATTCCTTTGCTGACAAGAGTAGCAAGGTCTTCCAAAATATTGGATAAAATGCTCAAAAATTATTTTCAATTTCCAAATTGAAATGGAGTCTTAAATTTACATATCACATCATTCAAACAAATCAAAAGAACAAATTGCACATTTTATTCACATCATGTTACATCGCATATTGGGTTGACATGCACTAATTATATTCCCACTTAAACTTACAAATAAATAACACACATGTGTCCAGTGTACAACTGAAATCTAACATATGGCCTTGTAGAGGCACAACAAATCTGAATCATCGCGGTTTCAGTGCCTGGATTTGGTGATGCTATACAGCACCAGTTTCCTATTCTCAGCGTGCGTGATTTCCAATATGGCCACCCTGTCACCAATTGGCAGGGGACCCATTTATGTGCACGGCTTCCATCCATTATGTCAATTATCTGTCGCCATAGCTACTGCAGTGCTGTTTTTAAAACATGACAAGTCAGAATTAATACCAAAAGAGGGTACCCACTGAAATTTCCTTCATGAAATTCCCTGATCATTTCCCTGATTTTTCTCAGACCAGGAAGTGACTTTCCCTGACATTTTAATTGCCAGATTACCAGTTCAATGAGTGCACAGTTCATACATTGTTTATAAATATAAGGCCAACATTCTCTCCATTTCAGCCTTTTTACTAGAATTTACATTTATTCCAATATAACAATTTTATTGTTTAGCTGTCGCAACAGTGTAATTATTTCAAAGATTCTATATCATACTTTTCCATTGTGGATTTTTTCTTTCACTTATGGTCAAATTCCCCGATCATTCCTTGATTTTTTTCAAAATTTTAAAATTCTGTGCAGGGACTTAATTTCATGCATTTTTCGTATTTTCCAGGGTTTGTGGCCACATTGCAAAACACATAGTGAGAGAACACTTGTTAAAAAATATGGCATAAATATCGTACTTATAATTCTATTCACAATTCCGAAGCCACACTACAACATAAGGCTAAAGCCCAAATTATCACACTTTTGACAGTTATAATTATTTTTATGTTCCAAACAACACAACCATTTAATATTTTATAGAGACACTAACCAATCAATGATTTATGAACAAAATATGAAAAGTATACAGTATTAGTCTCCCACTATTACTAAGTCCAATTAACCAAAGCAGACAGAAAGTGACAATTATTTAACTAAACCAAAACTAGCCTATCACTGAACTTTAAAACATTTAATTTCAAGATTGCTCGATTCCCTTTATTGCTGCATTTTACATCACATGTTGAGCCAATTGTTGGGCCACTGATTCCTCTCTTTTATCTCTTAAAACTGGCAATATTTATCAAAGGGAAACATGTACAAAAACTGTCACAGTGGCTATTATCTGCCTTTATTCACTGAACACATTTTCTCTGAGGGAAAATACCAGCATTATTTGCTATGTTATTCAAACAATACAGCCATCATCACATATTGAATTTTCATAATTGGAGACAAACTTGATACCAACTCTTAGCAACAGTACAGTTTGCAATCAGCCAGACAATGAGGAGACCTACAAACCAAAGTATTGATGGTAACAGAATGGCAAATGTTGTGACCCAATAAAGAACTAATAAACATGTTTCTCATGAGAATAACCATGTTTTCAGTGTCACTTTTATTATATACATGTAGAATATAACATAGAAGCAACAATTAGGCAACAAGTTACTAAAATATGCATTCCAACCATACCCAATCAAAAACTCTTAAAACAGTTTGCACAATTTATATTTTGTGATTCCAGTCTTACTATTTTAATAAAACATTATCTAATTTTATAGACTTTTGTTTCAGTTTTCGCTAAATACCAATTAAAAGAATTACTGGATAAAGAACTAGAAAGGCCATGGAGATTGCAGACCTCTGCCAAGGAAGCTCACCATGGAGATTGCAGACCTCTGCCAAGGAAGCTCAGTCTCCCAATAATAAAGAACCCTTTAAAAATGCTTGGATTCATATGATGATCTGGATCACCAATCATTCGTTCATTGGCCCATTTCAAACCTTTCTAGAAGAATTCATAAACATTTGTTCATAACTTTTTGCATATAAGTTTCAAGGCAAGCTAACTAACACACAGACAATAAAACCTACACCAGCAGACAATGAAACCTAAACCAGCAGATAATCAAACGTACACCAGGTCCAGGAGACAATCAACCGTACACCAGGTCCAGGAGACAATCAAACGTACACCTGGTCCAGCAGACAATCAAACGTACACCTGGGGTCCAGCAGACAATCAAACGTACACCTGGTCCAGGAGACAATCAAACCTACACCTGGTCCAGCAGACAATCAAACGTACACCTGGTCCAGCAGACAATCAAACGTACACCTGGTCCAGCAGACAATCAAACGTACACCTGGGGTCCAGCAGACAATCAAACCTACACCTGGCCCAGGAGACAATCAAACGTACACCTGGTCCAGCAGACAATCAAACGTACACCTGGTCCAGCAGACAATCAAAAGTACACCTGGTCCAGCAGACAATCAAATGTACACCTGGTCCAGCAGACAATCAAACGTATACCTGGTCCAGCAGACAATCAAACGTACACTTGGTCCAGCAGACAATCAAACATACACCCGGTCCAGCAGACAATCAAACCTACACCTGGTCCAGCAGACAATCAAACGTACACCTGGTCCAGCAGACAATCAAACGTACACCTGGTCCAGCAGACAATCAAACGTACACCTGGTCCAGCAGACAATCAAATGTACACCTGGGGTCCAGCAGACAATCAAACGTACACCTGGTCCAGGAGACAATCAAACCTACACCTGGTCCAGCAGACAATCAAACGTACACCTGGTCCAGCAGACAATCAAACGTACACAATCAAACGTACACCTGGTCCAGCAGACAATCAAACGTACACCTGGTCCAGCAGACAATCAAACGTACACCTGGTCCAGCAGACAATCACACGTACACCAGCACAAACATAACCACCTTGGCAAAGGAAATTAAGAAGTCTTAGTACAATGGATGATCAAGCGTAAAAAAAAATACCGTAAATGTCCTTTTTGACGCGCAGGGCACGTGTTATTTTAGGACCCCTGCGCGTTTAAATGAAGCCATTTTTGGTTAATTCAGCCATTATCCAGAAATCAAGTTTTCATGTATGCGCAATTTCCGATGACGTAATACACATTGGTACAGTCTAAATATGGCTGATGGGCTTTGCCCGCATGAGAAAATCACGATGGTACTGTCTAAATTAATATCGTCGACCGACACGATGAGCTCACTCTAACAGTACATGTATAATAATGGCACTGTTCACAACATTCACAACTGCTTTTGACAGCGCTTGTTGTTGAAACCTCTACGTGGGAAGCATGAAACTTGCTTTGCGTGCGCAAACTGCTATTACAAGTTCTTATAATAAATATTCATAATATCGTAATGAATTTTTGTGGTCCGTTTCTTGCGTCATATATGGTTGCGTGTAACCGGTACAGTGGGGCAAAGGTTTATTTATATACAGGCAATTCCGGATACATAAATATGGCGGTCTATTTAATCGTTTCTATCGAATTTACTAAAGTTTTTTGTTTATGTTCGAAAAAATAGATCGACAAAAAATATTTCGGGACAAAAAACTACCCCATGCGTGTCTATTAGGGCATGGGCGTAAGTAAGGACATTTACGGTATGTTTGTTTCAGGTTACCTGACCTACCCTAAAATATTACCCAGACCCTAGAACGTTTTATTTAGTTTGTCAGATTTTGTTGTTGTTGTTTTATTTATGTTTTTCAATAATTGAATGTTTTTTTGGTTAAATAAGTGTTTTGTTTTGATAGCATCCCCTTCAAAACAATGTTTAAGGATATTACCAATATGCTCTGCATATTTATTCAGTTGTAGAATCTTCAAGTTGACCATTTACTAAATAATAAAAATAAACAAGATTCTGTGTTTGATAAACATACATGCCCCCACTTGGTGCTGGGTAGCCCATTTCTTAGTCCAAATTAGGTCACAGTCAAGGTCAAAGTGAGGTTTGTGGATATGGGTGGATTGGGAACGGGGTCATAAGTAACAACTGTGTAAATATCTAAGTGATGTAGTAAGAAGTGTTGGTGCTAGACGAAACGGTAAAATCTAGTTAACCAAGAAATGGCCCTTTTGAATTATTATTAAGTCCAAATTAGGTCACGGTCAAGGTCAAAGTAAGGTTGGGTGATATGGATGGATAGGGAATGGTCGTAAGCAACAACTGTGTAAGTATCGAAGTGTTGTAGTAAGCGGTGTTGGTGCTAGACTAAACGGTAAAATCTACTTAACCTTGTCACGGACGGAAGGACGGACGAACGGACAGGACGATCACTCTATGCCTCCTGCATCAAGATCCCCGGGACATAAAAAATACATCCCTACCTACCTACCGTCATTTTTGTGGTCATGTAACCTGAAACAAACATATTTTTGTTTACCCCTCAGCTATCACTCCGATGATGCCACTGGGATTAAGTATTTCCAATATTATATACGGCTGATATTGGATACCTGGGGAGACATTCCCCACTGCTTCTATGTATGTCCACTTCGATAACAATAGACCTTGCCAATAATTTCCCACCAGTTATCAGATGGACCTGGTTAGCTCAGCAGAGTGCTGGACTCTCAATCCGGGGTTCGTAAGTTCGAGCTCCAGCCCGGCCACATATAAACTTGTGTGGGGATTTCTCTCCCTCCAAGTAGGGCAGTGGTCAGTTACTGGCATAAGTATATGCACTTGATACTGGTAAACCGCTTAGATCGGCTAAGCTTGCCCAGGAAAAGTGTGAGTAGGCTAACTGACCAATGTTATATAACTGAAATACTTTTGGCAAAAAATCCAAACAAGCAAAAGCCACCAGTAATTTAAGTTCCGGCCAAACTATTTTTAAGAGATTCATTTCCACATATAGCATGTTGGCAAGCACATCACAAGCTTTTAACAAGTATCTATTATGAAAACTGGGGTTTCAAAAATTAGCTGTAACCTCAGTATCTGTTAATGAAGTAAAATGATTAATTCACTCCACTAATTTGAATATGATTGGCAATAGCAGAAACAACTAATACTTGGAACATCATCAGCTGAAATGCCAAAATACGAGTGTGATAGTAATGTACCAATAGAATCTTCTAATAGGCAAAACTGCACCTAGTTCAAATCACTGGGAATTCTTTGATCATTAACTTAATACAACAAATGAAACATATAATGTATAAGTAAAATCTAAAAACTGTTTCTTTTGTCCATTGACATTGTTTTGGCTACATATCCTTACACCCATGATGATAAATCTGGACGTCATAATTTCGATGGGTCAGCGCAAAACTATGCTATATACCTTATATGAAATGTAGACTTGACAGTTTTGTGCTGACCCATCAAAATGAGCTCCGATTATTCTACCCATAGAACGTTCTTCACTTGCCAATGTGATGCACAACCTCTAAATGAAAGTTCAATGTCCAAGTAGGAGTGTTATCTATTATAGGAAAGCTAAATGCAGATGCAAGATAATAGTTTGTGGTTGGAAAAAAGTCATGCCAAGATTTTTTCCACAGCCTACAAGGGCAACAGTATAAAGCAAAATCTTATGTTATCAACTAATAGGCTACTTCTTTAGAAGAAAATGGCTTAATTACCTTCTTATTTGCTTTTCATTCTTGCTCGAATGAATTTAAAAAACATAAGCAAATATAGCTACAACTTCCCATGTAAAATATTTTACCTAAATTTCATCTGATGCTAAATCCAAATGTAAATGTATTTTAATTCTTTAAAACATTACTTCATTCACCACAGGAAAAAGAATATACTAACAACATATTGCACACAATGCAATGTAACAATAATTATCCAATTATAATGGATATCAGCATTGTAACAATCAATTAGCCAATTATAATGGATATCAGCAATGTAACAATCAATCATCCAATTATAATGGATATCAGCAATGTAACAATCAATTATCCAATTATAATGGATATCAGCAATGTAACAATCAATTATACAATTATAATGAATATCAGCAATGTAACAATCAATTATCCAATTATAATGGATATCAGCAATGTAACAATCAATTATCCAATTAAAATGGATATCAGCAATGTAACAATTAATTATCTAATTATAAAAGATATCGTGGTATGCACCCTCACAATTGCCTTGTTTTAGGACAAGAAAACATCAATTGTATGTAACTTCCTTTGCCTGCCTGAGTCATGGCAAATGAAAAGCAACACTATCCCAGTTCTTTTCCTGGCATTATTTCTCTTGCTGCTAAATAGGCAGTATTGTGATCAATAAATCCAGGAATTTCTGGAGACTGATTTAAACCAGTCTACAATATTTTGCATAGTCCCATATCTCATCAAAACTGAATCACATACATTATCTGCCCGAGGTTGCCTTGCAGAAAAACTGAATCCTGCAAAATCTTGAACTGCCAATAATCAACAGAACATGAATCATAAATGTGATGCAGTTAATTATGATTGCCAATTTGATGCCCATAAGGGACACTCTAGTTGTTATTATTATTATCGGTCGATTCATTCAACCACTTAGTTATGCTATACTGCCAATACTGCTATACTGAAGCTAGTAGGTCATTAAACTCATCAAGGCCAGTTCAAAGTTTCAGTTAAGCTTATACGTTATAAGATGATTTTTTGTTATAGTTATAATAAACTTTGAACATGCTTGTTGGGTGGTTGTAATTACACAATCAACAAATATATAAGTATCTCGTAGGACTGAACATACACTTGTCACTGGTGTTAAACCTGTTGTAACTGAATAAGAACTGACACAACTATTTGGGCACACTGAATATTTGAGATAGATTAGGTACATTTCTATCATAAAAAATGTCAACATAACCAAATAACCAACCCAGTACTTTGTGTTTTACACATCATGTTCAAAACTAAGCTGTATAAAAATGTCTGGTATATGTTTCAAAAAGCATACATGCCATACGTCCCCGATTCGCCGGGATTGGCCCACTTTCGCGAGGTTTGTCCCGGCATCCCGATAAGATGCATTTTGTCTCGGTCAATCGCAAAAATCTATGTGAGTGTGCAATAAAAGTAACATTAGGCCAATAATCAACTTCACATCGTTAATCCCTTAATTGGTCCCTATGACAACAATACCCGCTAGCCGCGTGTCAAATAGGAACAGTAACTAGTGGTTTATTGACTGTCACACTTTCGCGGCATCGTGCATATCAGTTTTTGCTCATTGCTGTTGGTCATCAGCTAATAGCGTGCCACCCATGAAAATCCTTTCACTGCTGTTGCTTTAATTAACAGCCAAATTACATGCCGTCCACATGGAGGCATGTCAGCATAATTTTCGCGCGCTTTTCTAGCAGAACAAAGGATTTACACGAAGTACATGACATTGTGCATTTTAACTCTAAATTGAATTTGTGTTTACATCAAGTGAACATTAAAATTCTGATAGGCATTTTGAATTTCACTTTATTATATACGTTGTTATAATGCCATTTGAAATTAATTACAAGGAACTATGGAATATTTTTATATACAAAGCTGTCAAAGACAATAATTTATATATGAATACACTACATGGTGGATGATAACAACGAAACAAATTAGTTAATTACGTTTACGTTTTGAGATCGCAAAAAACGGCAAGTGTATACATGCATATGTACATGAATGACCTGATATGAGTTTATGTCGCCTTCTGGATATATCGCGATCAGAATCATGGACCCCGGAACAAAATGACAATGTGGCGCGTCGTGGGAAAAACGGACTTAATGCATGTGCATAAAGTGTCGTCCCGGATCAGCCTGTGCAGTCTGCACAGGCTGATCCGGGATGGCACTTTCCGCTTTTATGGTATTTTCTATTTCAAGAAAGTCTCTTCTAAACATAAATCAACTGTAGGCGGAAAGTGCCGTCCTGGATTAGCCTGTGGGGACTGCACAGGCTAATCTGGGACGACACTTTACGCACATGCATTAAGACCGGTTTTCTCACGTCGCGCCACATATATTAAGGTGTCCCCCTCAAATGTTAAATGTCCCGCCGATTTTTGTCAATATCCCGTTTCAGCCTGAAAAAATTATGGCATGTATGCAAAAAGTATAACAGAAAAGTTCAATCTAAAGCATAGCATACTCTCACTTTATGTATTTATACAAACATAGCTCAATGATAACCATTTTAATGTAAAAAAAAATTAGACACTTTTAATGGAAAACAATAATTGCTGCTAAAACAATTATGGCAAGTATAACAAATTAATTATACAGGTGTTACTCTGCCTCATTCTACATAAGAAATGCAAAAGCCCACATACACTTAATAATTAAATGACTGTGTATTATGTATACAGGTATTATAATACAAATTTAATGCAAACACAGAGCTTTAGTTTAAAGAGTTATTCTTTAATTTTCTTTTTTTGTTTGTTTCAAAAGAACTTCAACTGATTTGGTATTTTTTATACAACCCTTGTGTTACTTTTAAAATGTACCAAACGCTCCAAACCACTAGTTTCAGTGCACTTGTTTCAGATTTTCTTGTATATTTTGATTCAATAACAAACATTTGATAATTTTTTTTAAGGGATGTATTTCACTTACTGTAATTTACACTGTCATTCACCACAGGATCCTAGTAAAAGATATCCATATATCCAGATATCGACTAATACAAAGATATCCATATATCGACTAATACAAAGATATCCATATATCGACTAAAACAAAGATATCCATATATCGACTAATACAAAGATATCCAGATATCGACTAATACAAAGATATCCATATATCGACTAATACAAGATATCCATATATCGACTAATACAAAGATATCCATATATCGACTAATACAAAGATACCCATATATATCGACTAATACAAAGATATCCATATATCGACTAATACAAAGATATCCATATATTGACTAATACAAAGATATCCATATATCGACTAATACAAAGATATCCATATATCGACTAATACAAAGATATCCATATATGGACTAATACAAAGATATCCATATATCGACTAATACAAAGATATCCATATATGGACTAATACAAAGATATCCATATATGGACTAATACAAAGATATCCATATATCGACTAATACAAAGATATCCATATATCGACTAATACAAAGATATCCATATATGGACTAATACAAAGATATCCATATATGGACTAATACAAAGATATCCATATATCGACTAATACAAAGATATCCATACATCGACTAATACAAAGATATCCATACATCGACTATCCATATATCGACTAATACAAAAATATTTGTTTGACTTGTTGTATATATCATTTATACCTATTATTTAGGATTTGCTCTTAAATTAACAAGAGCTGTCAGAGGACAGCGCGCTCGACTTTTCTTATGCTTGTCAAGACTTTCTGGCAATTTTTCTAAAATAAACTGTATAGTAGGGGCAAATCAAACAAAATTAATTTCTTTCTCGAGTTACTGAGTGGAAACATTTTGTTAAATTTCAAAACAATGACCTTGACCTTGACCCAACTAACTCCATATGCAATTTCATACAATGTCTCGTTATGCAGTATCTAAAAATAAATGTTATTAAAATATTCCAATTTGTTCTCGAGTTATAAAGCAGAAGACTTTTTATTTTTAGTAACAGTGACCTTGACCTTGACAGAAATGCAATCCCGAGTAAAGTGTTGCTTTAGAGTATTTATGTATGAAGATTGATTCTCAAGTTAGAGAGTGGAAATAAAAAGTTGACGCCGTCATTCCACCAACTTCACATTTTTTAAGTGTAAAAAGGCACACAATTTTGACAAATTTCAAAATTGGCATATGAGTTCATTTTAATATAGGGAATAAGTATTCTAAGTTGGAATGAAATCCATCAAGCCATTCCTGAGAAACCAGCTTACCAAAAAACTTTAACCTGTCCATATACTTTATATGTAAAATTTCAAAGTGTAAAAAGGCCTATAATTTTTACAAATTTCAAACTAGAGTTATCAAAATTGGCCTAAGAGCTCATTTTAATAAAGGGAATTAGTGTTCAAAGTTTGAATGAAATCCCTCAAGCCATTCCTGAGAAACCAGCTTACCAAAAAAATTGAACCTGTCCATATACTGGTAGCTTATATGTAACATTTCAAAGAAAAAGGCCCATCATTTTGAAAAATTTCAAACTAGAGTAACCAAACTTGGCCTATAGGTTAATTTTAATGTGCCGATGCCGATGCCAATGCCGACACCGGGGCAAGTAGAATAGCTTGTCTTTTCTTTGAAAAGTCGAGCTAAAAATGGAAACACAGAATAGTAACAACATATCTAAGCCAGAATTCTCTCCTGGACTTGTGCATGTGACTGTCAGTCCTGATGTCAACCAGTAGATTTAGAGGTGTTTTACTTATAGGCGCTTTCTATTGTATAAATTGAAGTCAAAATAATGGTACATGTTTGGTTCCTGAAATCAACTAAGTCATTTTAGTGCATGCATTCCGCTAAACCGGGTACTTTTTAGCTAAATTGACTTCCACTTTGATAGAAAATGGCGAGTGAGCTACCTTGTGTAATGTGTATATATATAATATAGGGACTAGATTTATTTTATTTGTTAAGCAACCAAGCACCTATGGTGAGGCTACCGGCGCAGTGCCTAAATCCGCCACATTTGGGGTGTATTTTTTCGATATTTTCAAAAGTTGTTTACCGATTGACATACAAATTCACATGAATCGAGTTAGGTTTAATGTGCATTTACTGGCGTGTTTTGGTTACATTTCAAATACTTAGCAAATGAAAAATATTTATTGAAATTAAAGGCCTAAACAGTGTAAAAAAATGAGCGTCTGAGTGCCTATATCCGCCACCCCTCTTTAAAACGTTCAAATTGCTCGAAAATAATATTCTTTTATGAATTCTGTTTTCAAAGCAACTTCTATTGACTTCTATAGACAAAACTCCCACTTCTGATTCTTTAAGGTTCTTTTTCTAGTGTTTAATATAAACACGGTGTTCCGAAGTTGCTTGGTGAAAGTTGTAGGTCCGGAACCGTGACATGCTTTTTTCACATTTGACTATTGTTCTTATTTAATGTTCCATATTAAGCATCTCGTTGTCTGTTGTTAATACAATGTTTCAATTACTTCAAATATTCATTTGTATTTCTAAAAATAGCTCTGAAACTGAGGCCCTTTGTGCACGTGGGACAAATAATTAGGGTTTGAGTAGCAAGACATTTGCGCTCTTAATATGCAGTTATTTCTGCATTTTATTGTATGTAATGCTAATGAATAATGGTTATATTTATGCTGCACATGCTCCCATAGACATAATATTAAAACACAATAATTTAACTTTATCATGGACACTATGCGGGGCCTCAAAATTGCGCATGCGCAGTATGAAATAGATTCCCTGCATGCAGCTTGTTTGCATTTAGGGGTTATGTACAAAATAATTGGATAAAATATTAATTTATGCACAAATCAAGATGAAAACTCATCAGCGTTGTTAAGGGAAAGTATCTGATTGATCGTGATCAACAAAATAGAAATCGTGGGTAAAAAAACGCTTATTCGGATGGGGTGGCGGATTTAGGCAAGTGGCGGATTTAGGCACTGCGCCAGTATGGTTTTACTGTACTTGCAAAAAAAAAAATTATAGTATCTATTCCGGTAAGTTCGTGGCCTCTTACAAGCTCGTGGATGATGCTCTGACGTCATTTTCGATACAATGACGCAACTTCTCGTGTCTTAATTCTTCGCAAATTTTGGCCCGAAGAATTTACCAACTTATAACAGCAAATACATTAATAAATTTTAAGCTTGAATGATAAATAACAACATTATTTTAGTAAATTGCATTTATGATGCACTGTTTTAAACTTTTTCATTTTTATAAATAGTTGGTAACATTGATTTGGTTTTTAACATTCTGTTATGTTTCAATTTACATAATCCGAATACAGATTTTGAGCAGCATAAAACAAGTTCATAACTTGATATGTAAACATAAAATCAATGATGTGATCTTGCCATATGACGTCATATGAAATAACCCACACGAACTTGAAGGAATTTGAGCAAGTTAAAGGCGTTGTTAGGTCCCATTTATTTAATTTTTTTTAATGAGATAACATATTTCTTATTACGTGTTCACTGTTTTTTTTTACAAGAAATAGTAATTAAAGAAGCTATTTAAATTTAAATGTGTTGATTACATTCAGCCAGTTGTAGACTGGGTATACCAATTACCGGGAATGCTATTTTTTACTAGCTTGCAACATATAACAAAAAATATATAAATAAAGACTGCTGGCGTATTGTATCAATACAACATTCTTCTATCAAAATAATTCAAATTTATCAAAAAAAGATCAAAAGTTTAAACAACTGTTGTGCCAACAATTTGTGCATGCCATTAGCCATCTATGTTCTGGCAATACACCTATTACCGTGAATCTGAATATCAGCTAATCAGAATTCAGAAAAATTATGTTCAGGGTTAAACAAATGATACTGTACAAAACATCAGTCATATTACATTATATTTGCTAACATTTTTTACCTATTCTCTTTACATATTTATGGTAACTGATAATTTATGTTAACAATGCTGTTGAAAACAAATTTTTACAAGACTTAGAAGTTTAAATAAGTTTATATACCTTTAAAAATGACATTATTGAATGGAAACCAAAGTTGGTTGCAGCTATCAGCAGAATTTTAACAAAGGGATGGACTTTGAAAAAAAAATGTTTGCGCATGTGGGCGAAATTTATGTCTTTTGGAAATTCCCGGTAATAGGTATATCCTGGTAATAGGTATATGGAGTATATATAATGCGCTTGCATAACATCCACAAACTTACAGGTTGTAGAGGCTACTGCCTATTTTTATACAAACATGAGCAGTTACTGTGATGCAATATTGTTTCATCCAACGTAAAATTACTCAGAATAAATTGATAAATATGCTGCTACAGTGCCACAGTGTTGAACTATCCGAAAACGTCCGAAATAGTATGACATTTCATCGGAAATGCTTTATGTACAAAATAAATGGTATGTTTTGAATGACAGTTGCTAAAGGTTAAAGTATTTAGGAAAGTTAATCACTAGCCAATAATATATATTAAAATATACATGAAATTGTATTTACTTACGATAAAATCAAGATGACATATAACGCCAATTATATTCAAGATGGCGAAGTCACCTGATCACCGGTATCGTTTTCAATGCACAAAATGTAGGCCTAAATAGATCTAATTATTGATAACAATAATTATCAACAACGATTTCATTTTTCAATAATTTACTCCCCCTTGTTTTAAAACTTATTTTAAAAAAACGATAACATTATTTATTTATTTATTTTATTTGTTTAGTCTATTTATTTATTTATTTATTTTATTTCTTTATTTTGTGTTTATGTATTTATTTATTTATTTACTATTTATTTATTTATTTATATTAAATTATTAATTAATTTATTTATTTATTTATTTCACTTCATTTATTTATGTATTTTATTTATTTATTTATTTAAATTATTTATTTATTTATCTTTTTATTTATTTATTCATTCATTCATTCATTCATTCATTTATTATTTATTTATTTATTTTAATCGCTGGTGTTTTGCTTGCATTGTATTGTAGAACAACGAATGTTCGGGCACGAAACAGTGGAGCAACTAATGAACGAAACAGTGGAACAAAGAATGCACGGGAACGAAACGGTGGAACAGAAACGTACGGGCACGAAACAGTGGAACAACGAATGCACGGGCACGAAACGGTGAAACAAAGAATGCTCGGGCACGGAACAGTTGAACAACGAATGCACGGGCAGAAACAGTGGAACAACGAATGCTCGGCACGGAACAGTGGAACAAGAAATGCACGGGCTCGGAACAACGAATGCACGCGCACGGAACATTGGAACAATGAGTGCGCGAGCACGGAACAGTGGAACAACGAATTAATGCACAGGCACGGAACAGTGAAATAAAGAATGCACGGACATGGAACAGTAGAACAACGAATGCACGAACATGGAACATTGGAACAATTACTGCACGGGCGCGGAACAGTGAAACAACGAATGTACGTACACGGAACAGTGGAACAACGAATGTACGTACACAGAAACATGGAACAATAAACGTACGGACACAGAACAGCAGAACATCGAATGTTCGCATACGGAATATTGAAACAACGAACTTTCAGATACAGAACAGTGGAAAAACGAATACTTTTTAAGACACGGAACAGTGGAACAACGAATGTAAAGACACGAAACAGTGAAACAAAGAACCCGGAACAGTGAAACAAATGTACGGACAGGGAATTTTTAGTGGAACAACGAATGTGCGGGCACGGAGCAGTGGAACCGTGAATACCGGTATACGGACACGAATCAGTGCATGAACAACGAATATACCGACACGGAACAGTGGAACAACGGATCGAATGAATGGGTAACTGTAAGAGTGGAACATCGAATGTGCGGACGCGGATCATATTGGAACAACAAATGTACGGACACGGATCATATGGAACAACGAAGACACGGAAACGGAAGAGTGAAAAAACGAATATACTGGCACGGAACAGTGGAACAACGAATATACTGGGACGGAACAGTTGTTAAATGAATATACTGGCACGGAACAGTAGAAAAACGTATGTGCATATATATATACGGAACAGTGGCACAACGAATGCACGGCCATAGAACAGTATAACAACGATCGAATGTATCAAATGTATATACGGACACGGAACAGTGGAACAACGAATGTATGGACACGAAACAGTGGAAAATCAAATGTACGGACACGGAATAGCTAGTGGAACAACGAATGTGCGGGCACGGAAGAATGGAACAGCGAATATACGGACTCGAATCAGTAGAACAACGAATATACGGGCTCGGAACAGTGGAACAACGAATATACGGACACGGAACAGTAGAACAACGAATATACGGACACGGAACAGTGAAAAACGAATGTAGAGAATGCCAATAAAACATCATTGGGTGCCGTTAAACGCTAATGGAAACGGAAACATGTCCATGTAGATAAAGTTAAAGTAAACGCGCACGTTGGAGTTTGTAAGACAGTACGGATATCCTTTTTTTTTTGGGACCCGAACTCTACTTATATAATATTATGATTCTCATTTGAAAACACTACCCGAATTCCGGAATCTTCATATAATCTATTCTAAATACACATTAGGCACACGAATACGTATGTTAATGTGTTGCAGGTTTGACACAAAACTTTCTGGGGACAGTGGATTCAATCGAATGTATTCAGGCAACAACAATATGAACATAAATGGACCTATGTGTACTAGTATCTGGATAAGAATGAATCTCTCCCGTAATGTATATTTATACCACATTATGGTGTCTGCTATTATGTGCAAAAGTAACTTGAGTTCTACGTGCGTGTAATAACGTACTTATAGCAGTGGTTTGTTAATGGTTTCTTACAGACAGACGTCTTTGCGGGCACTTAGGTCCACTGTCTGGGATCTCGGTAACACGTGAAATGGACACGGAACGATCTTCGGTCACGGTTGCCGGACGATTTTGGTAACAGTTACGGGACGACCCCGATGTCACATTGATGAGTTCGTGATGAAAAACGGTTTTAAATTGGCATATGGTGTTTATTATTTTCAATTGTTAAGCATAATGTGCATTTTACTGTTGGGACTATGTACTGAATTATTAGTGTACATTAAATATGAGGAATATTATATATTTATGTGGATTAGATGACAACATAATGATCCAAATAATGGAAGCGTTTATTTAATATTTATAATTACGAAACCATGTGTTCAAAATATATACAAACGTTATTAAAGTCTAAGACAGATGCGTGATGCGTGATTACATATTTAAAGCTCATTGGCGATATTCTTACCGTTTTCCTTACTTGGTTTATATACCTATTATAGCTTATTTTGAAAGACAAAATGTCACGGCCTCGAGTCGACGCTGTTACGGCTATAGTGATGGTCTAATAATGAATGTAAAGGACACGTGATGACTTTTTTTATTTTGCTCCCCGGGGACATTTAGTCGCGCATTGTCCGTCCATATTCTAATTCCACTGCGTTTCAGTTTGTCCGGGTGTGAAATGAATTTCCCCAACATGTTAACCATCATACTCCATGTCATCTGTCTGTCCGCTGCCCGGTACTTCGTTTCCGCGCGAAATCTCATTAACTTATGACGTGTGTATTTCGAAGTTTATGAGTTCCTTCCGCTTGGCTGCATTATGTGAGGACCCGGAGTGTGTCCCAGCACTCCTACCTAATTAACTTACTCGAGACTCGCGAAAGTTGGGACGAATTTTGAATCATAGCTGCAATTTCCAGCTTTTTATTTTTAACTGAAAGATATTTAGTTTTGGTGTGGTCTTGTGATGTAGGGGGAAATCGGAGTACCCGGAGGAAGCCCCACCTGTCCGGTATGGTGACCACCAACCAAACTCACATGCGCCGGGAATGGGAAGCGAACCCGGGACGCTTAGGTGAGAAGCGAGTGTACCAATCACTGCGCTAGCCGGACATGTAGCCATTAACTTATGACTCGAATTCAATGACACTTTATATACAGCATCCCATAAGGGTTGACATGCGCATATTTCCAGGTCGTTCTGGTCTGATGATTGTTCAGGGAGTTGTTGTCCTTTGACGACTCAAATAGTAAACTATAGAGGTTATAACTCCCTGAACAATCATCAGACCGGAACGACCAGACAACATGCGCATGTCAACCCTACAGACCGGAACGACCAGACAACATGCGCATGTCAACCCTAATGGGATGCTGCATATAAACTCGTTCCACTGTCACTGGAGTTATTACTTTATGAGGTCTCGCGTGGAGATCAAATTCATAGCAAATTTCCGATTAAAGGGGCATATCTATAGTATTTTCCATAAATATAAACACGCTTTAAAACAACACATATTCCCATTTGTCATCAATACATTTTTCTATAAGCAATAATTAATTGTAAGAAAAAAATAAGAGCATTTTTTTTTTTAATTCCAGCAGGATTCGAACTCACGCCTACAAAATCGTGCTCTTCAAGGAAACTTCCCTACGCTAGACTACAGGCATCAATAGTGCAATGTACATTTCATTCATAACGATTTTACTACTGCTATTACTACAGCAAAAACAATATCATCAACAACAACAACAACAACTACTACTACTGCAACTACTACTACCAATTTTCCCGCGCCCGCGAAAAGTGTCACGGTGAAAACTTGTTTTGTAATTAAAAAAAAAAATATTTATTTAAAAAAAGAGACCCGTGGGTAAAGTAAGAGTTCAACGATTACTTTTAAAAATATTTTACCGTATCAACATTTCAATATGGCAGTAAGCAAACAAAAAGCTGAAAGCACTTTTCAATTACATGCAAGCAGCAAGAACTTGGCACAAGGAAGCATTCAGTTACCACGTAGCAGAACGAATTTGCATTTAAATAACATAACAATGTCATTAACTGGTGGATAGATATGTCGTTCCATTACGAATATTATAATGCAATCGGCCATTGTCATTTAGCCACATGCATTTGTCATTTAGCAACATACAATTGCCATTTAGCAACCTGCAATTGTCATTTAGTTACATGCATGTAGTGGCGGATATACCCTTCCATAAATATATAGTATTCTTCATATTTAATGTACACTAAGTAATAATTCAGTACATAGCCACAGCAATAAAAATGCACGATGTGCTTAACAATTCAACATAATAAACACCATATACCATTTAAAAACTTTTTTCACCACTCGCTCATCAATGTGACTTCGGGTTCGTCCCGTAACGGTTACCAAAATCTTCCGACAACCCGTTACCGTGACCGAAGATCGTCCCGTGTTCATTTCTTGTGTTACCGAGATCCCAGACAGTGTAGGCCGGAATAGATTTGTTTTACTGATGCTCAGCACTCTCATATAATACATGTCATTAAAATTTCGATGCAGCTCTTGTTGTTTCTCGATCTTCCGAACATAGACCTCCAAAACAGTTTTGAAACCAGACTTGATATAGTCCTAATGCACCTATCAATATTTTCCCCCGGGGGGGGGGGGGGGGGGTAGCAGCGGGCATATACGGGACTTTAGACTGAAAGCAATTCCCGACAGTCGGGAATTTGACACGCCGAATGATTCCGGGTCCCGGAAAATATGCTTTGTTCGGATTTTAGATCCCGATAATATTGGCCCCGGGCCATTTGATACACTAATTAAGCATTCCCCATTGAGGGGATTTAGACAAAATGCTTGGCTCTAGGGTGGGGAATTAGATCCCCCAAAATACAGTTAGTCAAATTCCCCTGGGATTGCCCGCCGGTCCCCCCCCCCGGGGGGAGGGGGAAATATTGATAGGAGCATAACGTGTGGCGTAGTTTAGGAGCTGATTTTAATCACGAGTTTAAAGTCGTCCTTTGCACAATTATTTGACATACATTTATGTAGAGGTCATAGAAATTTATTATATCTTTTATATAACTCAATGACAATATGAAATGACTGTATCTTGGTATAATAACTTTGTTAAGACCGTATTTGAATGCCTATATATGTATTGTTAGATTGCATAAATCTTAGTATTTGAACATGTGGTTCAAAGATTAAACATACAATGTAGAAGACATATATGATAGATGCATTAGAATCGTTTAGGGTCCACTAAAGATGTTCAAACAACACGTTGAGATTTATTATAATTTATTTCACATACACATTTGTTAACTATATTTTTCATCAAGAAGAGAATAAAGAATAAAGAAGATGTTTGTTAACATTATTGCAAATCAAATCACATACTATACATTACAACAACATATTAATGTTAATAAATAAGAACATTGATTATAACATTCAAAATTATACTAAGTGATTAATAGTGCAATGATGTGTCTCAATGGCTTAATATTGAAAACAGTACCAGTATGTAGATCTACATAATTATTAATATATAAATTTATTCTATACCAAGTAGTGAAATATAGGAAAATATCAGTGAGATATATCCCTTTATCACTAAGTGTGCTGAACAACTTTTGTTTATGTAAAAAAAAAATACTCAACAGCATAAAATATAATAAAAAGAAAATGTGTTTGTTTTCGGTGTGATAAACATTATATCATCAATGGGCAGGGAGATAATTAACATATTTTCACTCACGCAAGTGCTCGTGAAAATATTCATTGTCACCCTTTCCAGTGATGATTTAACGCGTTATCACACTGAAAACAAACAAATATCCTCTATGTATTTATACACACAGAACTAACACAAAACATGTGGTCAAATAGACATTTTAACTAGACGTTGTTATCATTCTAAGGGAGCTAGTAAAAATAAGTGCTAAGGGAAGTTACTTACTAAGAGTTAAGGTAGATCAGTTATATAAGAGATTATTCAAATAAGAGCTAAGGTAGATCACTCATGTAAGAGATCATTCAAATAACAGCTAAGATTGATCACTTATATAAGAGCTCATTCAAATAAGATCTATGTTATATCAGTTACTGTATACAAGAGTTCATTCAAATAAAAGCTAAGGTAGATCACTTATATAAGAGCTCATTCAAGTAAGATCTATGTTATATCAGTTACTGTATACAATAGTTCATTCAAATAAGAGCTAAGGTAGCTCTCTCATGTAAGAGATCATTCAAATAAGATCTATGTTATATCAGTTACTGTATACAAGAGTTCATTCAAATAAGATCTATGTTATATCAGTTACTGTATACAAGAGTTCATTCAAATAAGAGCTAAGGTAGCTCTCTCATGTAAGAGATCATTCAAATAAGATCTATGTTATATCAGTTACTGTATACAAGAGTTCATTCAAATAAGATCTATGTTATATCAGTTACTGTATACATGAGTTCATTAAAATAAGAGTTAAGGTAGATCACTTATATAAGAGCTCATTCAAATAAGATCTATGTTATATCAGTTACTGTATACAAGAGTTCATTCACATAAGAGCTAAGGTAGCTCTCTCATGTAAGAGATCATTCAAATAAGAGCTAAAGAAGATCACTTATATAATTTCAAATAAGAGCTAAGGTAGATCTTTCATTTAAGAGATAATTCAAAATCTGAATCTGTCCGGTCCCTATAAAATTAACTTCATTATTACCGTAAACATTGTGTATACATAGTAATAACATGGACATATCCATAGAATTGTATTGTGGTAAAATGTCTTGTCTGCTGCTTGTTAATGCTGTTTTGCACACGTCAATGCATTGATGCACTTCCAATCCATTAACCTCAGTCCCTCCAACACATAAGACTTGGTGTTGTGTAACCTGAAAAAAGTCGATGTATCACGATTGAAAATACACAATAAAAATATAAAGCACACATTCGTCACGAAGAACAGAAACATATATTGGACAACAACACAATTAAAAACACCAACAAAATTTTTAAGGATTTTACGAAAGTGCATCACCCTTCGCTTTGCGTCTGCAACCGTCCGTGGTAAGCTTTTTAGGTATAAATAGCAGTTTCGAAATAATCGTTTTTAACGCTATCAAAACGGAAAGTTTTTAATCGTGTTTGCTTTAAATTACATATTCTTTGGATTATATAATGTGCAAAATAACGACGTTTACCAATAATAGATCTAATTTTAAATTCAGATTCGAAACTAATCAATGATTCATTCAAAGTCAGTGTTAGCCGAAAATCGGAAGTAACCAGTTTTCTTGTAAACACGCTTGTTGTCCGAAATGTTATTTAAAATAATTAGACGAAAATGACTTAATCTATACTTTTGAACTCCTGCATTTTTATTCACAATGGCTTCTAAGCAAAGGAGGATAGCACTGATGGGCTTCAGATCCGTGGGTTGGTAGTCCTAAAAATAATTTGTGGACAATGTTGACAAGTAATGTCATTAGAATTGTTTTTATTTTGTGTCACGTAGCGATGCCAAAGCAGCGAGAGTGGTGTCCCTTGGAGGAAGTACATGAATATTAATTAGTGGCGAAAAGCGGCCCAACGCTGGGACCATTTTATTTCGGTCTTACACTCATATAAAACGTAAATTTATGGAACCAATATACTTTGCATATAGTAATAAGATGATGAAATACTGGGAAAACCATAAAACAATCCACATGAGTATTATTTTTAGATACGAAAATGCCGCTGAAAAAGTATAAAAATCCAATATTTCTTAAAAAAAAGAGGATTTCGCTGGAATTCAGGCTACATATTTAACACTGAATTTTTTTTTAATTAAATGCTACCTTTCTTTAGAACGAATTTTACAGCAAAGTTATTGTTTATGGGTCTTTTCCAAACCCATGTTAAACTGAACGCAATTCCAAGATGGCGGCGGTGTGTACGAATAAAAATATGGAAAAAATATCAATATTTGAGATATATTTGCTGTCGACACACTAGTAGGGATATATGGCATGTATTAAGATGGATCCTATATGTTAAACAAGGGCATATGCGTTGTTAATTGTTTAATTATTAGAATTATACAACTAATTACGTCCAAACAATTCGTACCCAGTCGGTTCGTACATCTGTCAGTCTGGTATTTCAATTAATGTTAAACTGGATATTTACGAGCAATCGCTATAAATTGTCCAAGTGCTGAAATATACACCGTTTTACACACATCTTTAGAGTATGGTTAAGAACTAAATTGGGGCACAATAATTGTTAATTATTATTATTAATTTAATAATTAATTATTAAATTAATAATATTAATAAAATAAATAAATACTAATTAGTAATCAATTTGATATTGTAAGCATATGTCTTTCCGATTTGATATATGCATTAAAAACAAAGTTGCATAAAACGTGTTTCAAACAAATAAGTAAAATGTTGACTATATATCATCTTTTTATTTAAAAATCATTGCGGCAAAACAAGTCACATAAAGAACAGCTGATTTTGATAAAACCATCAATAAAATGTAATGCAAGAAACATGAACAATCATACCAACTAGTTTTTAAAATTATGCTGCACACATGGACATTATGTATTCAGCCTAATAATAAAAACTCGTAGTGTTACTGTTTATGTTGTTTTTGCATTACATTTATTGCACCTTGACGGATGATGTACCAAAATAGTCATAACAACACTTCTATGTGTGATAAATTAAATTTTATTTCGGTTTTGTAATCAGGAAACATGCACCTTTACAAAATTACATTTTGGCTAAGTGTTTTATCTTAATAATGAAAAAAATGACAGTAGTCTTCATTTTTCATGTATTTTCCCAATTTGCGTCTTATTGCAGCCGTACGGGTGGTGTACAAAAATAGTCATAACAACACTTCTAAGTGAGATAATTATGATTTTATTTCAGTTTTGTAATCAGAAAATATGCACCATTTATAAAATACATTTCCCCCCATAGCTTTTAGCTTTATAAACACAAATTCATAGTTGGGCTGACTTTTCATGTGTTTTTCTTGTATAACGTTTTATTGCACTTTGATGGGTGCTGTACAAACATTGTCATAACTTCACTTCCAAGTAAGATATTTTCATGCTCATTTCAGTTTTGTAATCAGAAACTATGTATCTTCTAGGAAATATATTGGGATTCATGATCAAAACATCCCCAAAAAATTATGTAGCCATGCTATTGTGTGTATAAAATAAAGAATTATCGCATAATATTTATTTATACGCTGCGTCTCTGGTCAAACAATTACAAGGTGTCAAACTATTGAAACGAAACAGGCCCTTTCAAATAATAATACAAATATTTCAATGAATCCGCGGCCGGATCCAGACATGACTTATTTGTCATTAAAAATGATGTGTTCACTAATTATTACAGGGCTTTCCATTGACCCGAGCTCCCGGGTTTTGACACGTGAAAATTTCAAAATACACTTGTTTGACTCGCGAGGTAATTACTTCATGCGTCACCTTTGACCTGGGTCAGTTTCTGGACTTGCGTCATACAGTATAACTCGGCCGGCTGATTATCCCAATCAGTCGAACAGCGATGTCAAAGTTGATAAAACACTCAGCGATTATTGGTTGGAGGCATGGTCAATCTTTAAATAGACGCTGTCCATAAGCAGTTAAGGTACAATGTAGCTCCGCCCATTAGGCGGAGTTTTGTTGCTCAGAGAAATCTATATTGACCAATTAAAATGCATATTTATATATGCTTCCAATGACGTGAACAATCGATCTATTGGCGTAATATACATGTATCAACACTTTAATTAATGTACATGAGTCCGTTAGAGTATGTTTATTCCCGACCATTAAACGTTTGAAACACAATTTACTCACCGCTGCCATTGTTGATAATATCCACATATAGTTTAGATCCTAAATATAAAGTCATTATTTTAAATGACTCCTTAAATTACTTTGGGTAAAATTATTAATATATTTCCAAAATTTGGAATCCGATTTCAGCGAAAAATCCGACTTTTACTTAACATTTCTTATATCCGAAATATCCAACATTAAATTTTAGTGTTTGAGTGCCATTAACACATTTTTTAATAGTCTGTAATTCATGTAAATCCTTTGTTTTCTAGAAAAGCGCGCTGAAAGTTACGCTGACACAAACGACATCACGTTCCAAAGCGTGCGTGTATCGACCATGTGCTTTACCAAATATATACATATCATCTGGGAATAAAAAATTCGTAGTGCAAGACCTTTCAAATCTTTTCTTTTTGTATAAAACTTTTGTAGTGCACAAACTTTTCGACCTTTAGCATTTGAATAATTATTTTATTGCAGTTTCATAATATACTTTAAAGCAATATTTGGGGACCGTAACTACATATTTTTTTTTTAGGAAGGAAAGCCTGTTTTATTGTTGTACGTTATATGCGATTTTGTAAAAAAAAAAATTGTTGTATTTATAGTATGTAAAGAATATGATAAAATTGTATTAATAATTATAATAATAATAACTAATAATAATAGATCTAATAATAACATTAATAATAATAAGAAGAAGAAAATAAAATTAAATAAATTAAAAAGAAAATAAACATTAATAACTTAATATAGAATAATAATTAATAAATTAAAATAATATTTATTAACTTATAAAATACAAATGATAAATTAATACAAATAATAATAAAAAGAAGGAAAACGAATGAAAACTACCCACAAAGCATCGACTCTTGAAGGTTTTCATCTGACTCTTGGGGAATTTGATTTTGACTCTTGAAAATTTGACCCCAAGAGTCATTGACTCTTGAAATTCAAAGTCTAAGGGAAGCCCTGAAATATCATAGCCACGTGAGAACTACCTGTGATCCATTCATTTATTTACTTGCTTATTCATTCATTCACCCACTCATGAATCAATCCATTCACCCATCCAGAATCAACTCAGATCCACCCAAATCCATCTATCTATCGTGCTTATATGTGGAAATATCCCGACCAAAACTACACCTATATTGAGTCAGGCAATACAGTGTAGTTCTTCCGCTTATACCAGATGAATTTAAATTAATTTAAATGCTCTTTGCTTTTTATTTTTCGTAAGACCCTTGGCCCCTGTCTCTACCTTAGAAATATGTAGATCTAACTGATAAAACTCATATGGAATAGTTGTCAGCTGCCAGTCTATCATACTCGCTTTTCACCCTGGGCGACCTAGGTTTGTTTCCCGACCGGCGCATGTGTGTTAAGTTGGTGGTGGATTTCCATCGTACACTTCTGCCCCACCTGGCCCCACATCAAAAACATTTAATAGTAACTCATAAACTGCAGTTAAGATAAAAAATTTGCCCCAACATCATTTCGATGTGTCTCGAAATATGAAAAATGGCAAACTCCAGATCCACACATTATGACGATTTTTTCCCTATTAAAACCCTTGCAAACTACCAAATAGACAAATATGGGATAATTGCATTGAACAATTACTTTGACCCAGAATGAGTTTAAAGCGATTGTTAAGTTAAATATGTCAGAATCTTCTAGATGCAACAAGCATCTTAAAGCCCGGAGTGGACACATCACTTAAGCACCGGTGCTACGATGTTACTAGCGGTACCCCGGTGTTATGAATTCGCGCTAAGGATCTTTTGTGGGTCAGCTGTGAACACATGGCCCTAGTGCCCCCACCTTGGAACTGTGCCTACAAGTTGCCCAAGCGATTAGCGATAATGATCAGTTAAGGGGCACTACCTAAAATTAAATCACTCTAAAAGACATTTCCACCACTGATACCAGATTAATCAAAACATTTCATTAATTTTAAGTGTAGAGAATTTAAGTTATTTTTAGTTTCTAATATATGAGTATTTTTGAACAATTTATATTTCGGATCATGTTAATTATTTTTTATGGCGACTTGCAATTCCTTATCAGGTACCCTGGTGCTGAAAATATACCTGCAAACTCTTACTCGGTCTCAGTCTTCCACCTCTGCAGGTACCCAGTCCCTATTTTATAATAAATATTATACAATTATTATTTTATGTTTTGTGTAATTTGTGTCCATATTTATTACAGGAAAGTCCAGCTTGACCATTCAGTTTGTTGAGAACCAATTTGTTGATTCCTACGATCCCACCATTGAAAACAGTAAGTGAACCTTTTTTGTGTGTTAAAACACACATTCTACATGTTTCTTCCATGCTTTTATGTGCCCGGGGCATCTTGATCAGATGTGGGAGGCATATAGCGATTGTCCTGTCCGTCATTGAATCCGTCTGGTTTCTAGAGGTTTAATAAATTTTACTGTTTTGTCTAGCACCAACACAGCTTACTACAACACTTATATTCTTACACAGTTGTTGCTTATCATTTCGTATGACCATTCTTAATCCAACCATATCACCCAACCTAATTTAGACTTAAAATAATGCCAATGGGCTATTTATTGGTTAACTAGAATTTACCATTCTGTCCAGCACCGACACCGCTTACTACAACACTTGGATACTAACACAGTTGTTGCTTAAGACCATTTGCAATCCACATATATTAGGGATGGCATCGAATACCAAAATCGTTATTCGAATATTCGCTTTCTCATTCAATCGAATATTCGAATATTTGCTTAGTTTGGTATTTACTACTTTAAGCTTTAAGGCCTAGTAGACGCAATGAAAATATTGTCAACAGAGTTTTAGATAAGTAAATACCTGTAATCCACAATGCACATATTTGACATCAAGTTATAAACGTGTCAACAAGTATACGTTTATCGGCAAATTTGAGTAACACTTCTCATGTATGATGGCGGCTAAATGTGTGAACGCACTTCTGTAATTATTTGTATTAATCGTTTCACATGTTTAATTACCAGTTAAAAGCAATGGCTTCATATTGTCTGATGTAACTGTGTATTACTGAGGACTAGACGATAGACTGCTGACATGAACCCATACATTCAATATCCGACGATAGACTGCTGACATGAACCCATACATTCAATATCCGACGATAGACTGCTGACATGAACCCATACATTCAATATCCGACGATAGACTGCTGACATGAACCCATACATTCAATATCCGTGTCTGATACATGACATGGGGCCAATCTATTGAAAACACGGTATTGTATTGTATTGTAAAAGTATTAGACACTGGTGAAATACAGCTTTAGCTTTAACATAAAACTATTTGTAATCAGTAAATTACTGTTTTTAAAATCATACAAATTTGTGAATATTCGAATGGCGTTTTAACTATTCTACTAACGATCATTTAATCGAATATTCGCATAATCATATAGTTTTGCCATCCCTAACATATATCATAACATTTTTTGTGAGAAGTTTGAAGCAACAGCAGAAGTTTGAAAGATACAAATCCATTTCCTAATTAGGACTGGTTTCAACCCACTATAATTAATACTTATATGTTCGTGTCAGTAGCCACCCAAAACTGGAAAGGTAAAAAAGCATACCACAGCAGTATGTTTTTAGCAATGAAAATTCATATAAAATAATCACATAAAATGTACAATTTACCATAATGAATGATGATTATAGCAATGAAGTTAGAAAATGTATCACATACTTGTACAACACCATAATGAATATGTATTAAAAACAACGTAAATCTTCATTATCTGTAACCTAAATTCTGGGTTAACTTTTCACATTTCATAAACAACATTTCATTGAGAGCATACTGAATTTGTGTTTTCACAATGTTGATTTTTTTGTAGCTCTTCATTGGTGTTTTTTGCAGCATTTCACAAAACAGTAAAGATTAATGGCCAGGAATACGCACTGCAACTAGTGGACACTGCTGGTCAGGTATGGAATAGCTATGGTTGGATAGTACTAGTAGCTTTTGTTCATCTTGACATTTAAACTGTTTCTTTTTAATACTGTTATCACTGACATTAAATGGATATACAGGATACCAGTAATCAAAATTATTATCAAACAAAAGTGTTGCCTAGTAAAATGAAATTTTGTGAAAATAAATAACCTTGTAAAATTGTTTATTATTTCACAGACTACTTTCCTCAGTGTTCGGTTAGTTTGGAATGTTTGCAACAACCATTACCAGTATTTAAATTGTATTCAGTTCATTAGGAATGAAGAAGTGGCCATAGCTTTATATTTTCTAGGCAAGTTCAGCTTACTGCAAAAATATATTCAGCCTGATTTTTGTTTTAATTTGTGTATGTTATTTGGCACAACATCAGTTTGAGTCCTACAATACAACGTAAGTTTCAGTCCTACAATACCGGCATAATAACATTCAAGATTGCCATTGCATTATTTTATATTTTGTCAGAAAACATTTGGTAAGTATCTCTCAGTCTGTAGTAATCTGCAATGGATCGTGTTATGTTAACTACCCATGTGAATATCTTTCAGGATGAGTACTCCATCTTACCTCAGTCCTACTTCATCAACATTGATGGCTACATTCTCGTCTACTCCGTTAATTCCAAAAAAAGGTATTTGAAAGTTTTGTATATTTCTTTACTGCAAGATTTAAAAGGATTAAACATATTTCTTTTACACAATTATCATTGAAATATAATCAACCTATTTTGTATATGTGATGATTTTTGTCAGTCAACAAAATGCCAATTATAACATTACCACATACTATTGCTTATACTGTGTTCACATTATCAAACTTTGATATGCATTATATATGAGAATGGAAGCTAATTAAGTTTTGACAATAGGATAAGAATATGTATAGATCATTAATTGGTCAGGCATTATTACTATTGAACAGAACAATACAAACTAATTGTTTACTCGCCCTTGTGGAGTAAGAACATTGCTGAGTTGTAAAATGTTGCATATTTAAAAATTTGTCGAAATTTGAAAATGCATAATATATAATTATTTTTTTATTATTATTATAAACAATATGTTTTATTATTATTAACATTATGTATGATCTGTTGTAATAAACAATAGAATGATAAACACCATGTGAATACTGAAATCATAATTTTGTAACATGGGAAAAATACTGTGGCAAATGTACTTAAAATCTACACTGTTGTACACAGTTATTGTTCAGTGAACTGTTCCTTTTTCTAATAACAGACTGATGCAATTTTGGATTGTACTATAAGTAAACAAATTGTTCAGATATAATGTTTTTTGCTAAATTAATACCAACTGTCAAGGTTTCATATAACACATATCTTTATTATGTTGTAATTGTATATAACCAAATCATACATGTAAATAATTAACATAAGTTAAAAACACGTAGGATTTCAGTAAATATTTTATGCTTCTTTCAGAGTTCTTATCAGCGCATAGGTTTAATTATCAATGTGCAAAATACTATATAATAAGTAAACTAGTTCATACTTTAGGGTTAATTATCAATGTGCAAAATACTATATAATAAGTAAACTAGTTCATACTTTAGGTTTAATTATCAATGTGCAAAATACTATATAATAAGTAAACTAGTTCATACTTTAGGTTTAATTATCAGTGTGCAAAATACTATATAATAAGTAAACTAGTTCATACTTTAGGTTTAATTATCAGTGTGCAAAATACTAGATAATAAGTAAACTAGTTCATACTTTAGGTTTAATTATCAATGTCTCCTTCTCCTTCGTTAGCACACATTCAATGCAGTATGTTTAAAGAAATTAACAAGGAGGGAAATTAACGAACTGTATCTGGTGCAAAACCTCGATGATACTCTTGTTCACTTTCGTGTTTTTTTTTCGTCATTATACGAACAAGGGTATATGAATATACATCCATATTGCTATATGGCTACACCACTAAAATAATGTATAAGATAGAATAACTACCTTTTGAGATAAAAACTGATTCACCATGACGATAATTGTTGAAAACCAAAGATATCACAGTATAACCTTTGCAATCTATCAAATGTGTTTATATTTTATGTTTCATAACAAACCACCATGACTGTAACAATTGCATACCTGAATGTCAGAGGTTTAGGTAGCAAAGAAAAAAGAGCACATATTTTTGAATGGCTTAAAAGCTTAAAATATTCTATTTATTTTTTACAAGAAACGCATCTTACCAAAGCTAATGTAGATAAATTGAAACATGCATGGCAAGGCAAGTTTGTATACAGTGGCACAAAAACAAATAGTGAAGGTGTTGCAATATTTGTACACCCCGATAGCAATATAGAACTACACAATTTTAAGGAAATAATAAACGGTCGGCTTATTTCAGTAGACATACAGATTCAAGATATATACATTACATTATTAAATATATATGGACCAAATAATGACGAAACCAAAATATTTTCAGAATTACAAAATATAACAATGAATAGCAACGACAACTCGTTCATTATAGGAGGGGATTTTAATACAGTTTTAAACAATTGTATTAGTAGAATATCAGGCCTAAATCTGAACACATCAAAAACTACAATAATGAGAGTTGGTTCATTGGCAAAGTCAAATATCCAATACTGTAGCGAAAAATCTTTTATATGGACATCAGAAAGTACAAAAACATTAGGCATAAACTTTCACAATAACAGAAACTGAAATATCCACAACAATTTAACTCCAAAGATCAACGAATTTATTGAATATCTAAAACAGTGGCAACACCAAAAACTTACGCTAATGGGCAAAATTACAGTTATTAAAACATTTGCGCTCCCCAAACTATTTTACCCTTTTTCTGTACTTCCAAATCCACCAAAGTCTGTAATAAATGACATAACTAAAACAATTTACAATTTTCTGTGGGATTCAAAACCTGAAAAGATTAAACGGAAAACATTGATACAAGATTATGAGTTTGGGGGGTTAAAAATCACAGATATCGAATGTTTTTACATGCTATAAAAGCCGGATGGATAAAAAGATATTTAGACGAAAACAACAAAGGAAAATGGAAATATTTAATGAAATACAGACTTAAAAATTTTGGGAATGAGTTAATATTTGATAGCAATATAGATAGCGCAATAATTAAAATAATTTGCAGGACAAATAATTTTTTACATGATACACTTATCTCTTGGGCTGAAATAAAACATAAATATAACCTTCAAAAAAACACAAACAATGTAAGTACACAAACTGTTTGGAACAATAAAACTATAACATCAAACACAAAGTCATTTTTCTATGAAGACTGGTATAACAGAGGAATAACATTAATTCAACATTTGTATAACTACAAAGAAAAGGCATTTTACACGTTCAGTGATATTCAGTTTCTATATAACATACCAAATAGCGATTACTTAAAATACTTTTCTCTTGTGTCCGCAATCCCAACGGAATACAAAGAAAAACTAAAGCAAGAAACTCCAAACACATCAGGGAATAATGAAAACTTGAAACATCTAGTTATAAAGCAAAAAAAGCCCAATAAATGTCTATATAAGATACAGATTCAAAACCATAACACAAATTAAAATGTCGAAAACAAATGTAGTGAGTACTGAGTTAAACTGTAATTTAAAAGAACATTGGAAAAAATATACATTGTCCCATATAAATGCACAATAGGTGTAACGCTCAGTTTTCAGTATAAATTTATAATGAGAATTATTCCGAACAAATAAATTTTTACATACATGCAAAATAAAAACTAACGACTTGTGTGAATTTTGTAATTTACATACTGAGACAATTGACCACTTATTTTGGGAATGTAATCACGTGCAAGACCTTTGGAGAACATTAGAAACCCTATTACAAGCACAGAATATACATACAATGATAACGAAACAAATTGCCTTTTTAGGTTTTATAGAAAGAAAACCTTTTACAAACATATTGAATTTCATTATAATTTTAATGAAAGAATTCATATTTAAAATGAAAAACGTGAGCATTGTGCCTGTTTTTGAAAGCTTTATAGATTATCTAAAATCCAAAATTAACATTGAAGCTGAAATCTCGCTAATGAAAGACAAATATGAACAACATTGCTGAAAATGGAACCAATTTACTATTTGAGATGTTTCTAAAGTCATTTACATAACCTAATAAAACATTTGACAGTCATTGCAAAGATCTTGATATAATTTTATCTATACTTCCAACATTATACCATAGTTTACATAGTTTTTACTTTACACTATGTTTGTTATTAATGAACAGAAAAATAAGTGTATAATTTAGAAGTTTATGTATTTATATAAAATGCAATATGTACGAGGGTGCGCGAATGAGTGCGTGTGTGTGTGTGTGTGTGTATGGATGTGTAAGAACGAGTAAGCGTGAGGAGTGCGAGAGTGAGCATATCATTATATAAGTCCATTTTGATATTGTGACATTGATGTGTAACATTAAAATATGTATGGATGATAATAAATGAGAAAAAAAGAACATTGCTCGGCTCGTCTATGTGGAGTGGTAGCTGATACACACCAAAAATTAAAAGGAGTCACTCTGATATTTTCACGCATTACATATACATAAGTCTACTCCGCGTGGACTTGCCTCTGGCTCAATCGCCTTAAGTCACTCCGATGTTTTCACGCATTACATATACATAGGTCTACCCCGTGTTGACTTGCCTCTGGGTCAATCGCATTAAGTCACTCCGATATTTTCACTCATTACATATACATAGGTGTACTCCATGTTGACTTGCCTCTGGCTCAAGCGCCTTAAGTCACTGCGACATTTTCACGCAATACATATACATAGGTCTGTTTGGTATGTGGTGTTCAGTTAGGGAAAGATCTAGGATCACAAAAGGTACACGGTGCTGCTAGAAAGGAGCAGGGTTGAAATCTGGATGAGTCTATTGACATTTTCTAATAATTTGCTAAATCCAGGGTATTTATTAGACTAATGCCTGTAATTAAGGTTTTTAAGCATAGTCTATTCATTCGTCATTGAATATTTGCAGAAATATATTAAGTTTTAAAAGATATTCAACATTTCTGTGTTGACCAGCCCAGAGGGGCAGCAGTGGGGAAACAAAAAGGAGCAGGGTGCAGCACCCTGCTATTTTGCTCTAGATCTTTCCCAAGTTCTGTAAATGATGAATGCTTTGTTTAGAAAAGTAGGCTTTTTACACATTTAAGTTGATTTTATTTAAAGCATTAAGAAACAATCAATTATATACGTAGACATTAAGTGTGATGGTAACGACATCACTCCACCTGCATAGTTAGAAAATAATCAATACTGGTACCAAACTTGATATGTATTGCAGCTTCGAGGTGGTACAGTTCGTGTACGACAAGTTACTGGATATGAAGGGCAACATCGGCACTATACCTGTGATTCTTGTAGGCAACAAGAGTGATCTGAGCATGGACAGGTGTGTACTACACTGTCTCTCCCTTTGATATTACACCCTGTGTTGTAATTTGCCCAGTTCTCTCCCTTTGATATTACACCCTGTGTTGTAATTTGCCCAGTTCTCTCCCTCTGATATCACACCCTGTGTTGTAATTTGCCCAGTTCTTTCCCTTTGAGGTCACAATATACTAAAAGATTTCCTTAACAAATTCAATGTAAAAGCAATAAATTCAACAAAAAATAAACTCAACATTTTGCGCGTAGAGACCCTCATAACCATACCTTTTCTTAAAGAGCATTCCGAGCCGAATTGATTTAGACAATAAAAAAGATAGGTCATGTGATATGTAAGAAAGAACTCGACGCGAATCAAAGTTCACTGTTTTACGGCCATCTTTTTACCGGCTACTCTCCAGTTGAAGGTATACTGCCAACTGTCAAAGTCTCGTCATGTAGTCTCCAACCTTCAAGCGAAACAGTGAATTTTTAGTACACAACAATGTTTTTCCTACCACACGTACAAAGAAATATTCAAAAATAAAGTCATGGCAAGTGACTATACAGAAAATTGTGTCTTCAAATAAATGGTGTTGATTTATTTAGAGAGTATAGCATTGCACACCTGAAATATTTAGTATACTGTAACCTATAAGAGAAATTTGTTCTCATTAAAATTAGTTTTTCTTGCATATAATTATCTTCCCATGCATATTGCACCAATATATTAAGTTTGGCTTGTATATCTGTCCATTTGGCCATTTTATTTCATATTTTCAAACACAGGTGATTTTGGTCGGAAGCCGGTGATTTCAAGCGTCTTGAAGCTTAAATGTCCCTCTAACAATTAAAGCTGATATTTGCAATATTTGTGACAAAATACCCAAACAAACCAAACAAACATGTATGGGGGGCTTATGTGGGGTGAGGAGAGAATGACTTTGTTAGATATTTTTACTCTAAGCCATTTTGATAATGTATTTTTTGTGTATTTTAAAAAAAAAATCACCCCAAAAATGTAAATTTAATAGAAAAAAAATTCCAATTTCATCCAAGACAATTAACAAATTAGTCAAAATGGGAGATCAAAGATACTTTGAAGTGTAGAAATCAATCAGCTTCCAGTAATTGCTTGTTTCAAACCAATAAAGTGTAAAATCTTTAAAGCACCTTGTTTGTCGCAGCCTCTTTAATTACAGGCCACCAATTATATATTCTAGTATATAATGTCATGAGTGCCTTTAAACTGCAGCAGGTGGTCAATTTGCATTGCCTGCTCACATTTAGAGGTTTAAGGGAATACAAAATTGCATATTTTGGGCACAAAATAAGTACTTTGACTTTTTTTAAGGTGGCAATCTGGTCAAAATGGGGTTCATAACCAAGCAAAAGAAAAAGTTGCTCAATGTTGGTTTTAAACGAGGTGGGACTAGTCCGGTGAAGGGGAAAAGACATAATTATGAAAGAAGGTCAAATTCCAACACAACCTATGTAAGGTTAGAAAGGTCATCCTTTGAAGCACGGGTAGCTTACAATGACAAGGTTCTTACTTTTCGGGATGTAGACGGCTCTCAAACCCCAGCTAAGCCCTTGCGTCCGAGAGCGAACAAGATTCGCTATGTAGACCTGTTACGGGTTCCTGCTCCATCAAAAGTCCATCCCGACTTACTTACGAACAAGGTCTATGTCCCCGCCCTACTCCAGTCTATGATGTCCTCTGAAAATAGAAAGCATAGGTTAAGAAGTGATAAATGTAGGGGCGACTTGGTAATTGACGGCAGTGCTTCCATAAAGTGGGGCTTAGGCTGGGAGGAAAGGTTAAAATGTACAAGATGCAGATATGTAAGCAAGCATTATAAGCTTTACAATGAGGTTCCATCAAGTACCAGGGGCAGAAAGGCAGCTCAAATCAATGTAGGCTTCCAAATAGGTGTTGCAAGTACTTCTATTGGGAACACAGGTTCCCGCAGAATTCTCAACACAACCAATATCATTGCTCCCTCTCCACTTGCTATGCAAAAACAAGCAAATAAGGTCAATACTGCCCTTAAATCCCTAAATGAGAGAAGCATGTACCAGATTAGAGAAAACTTAGTTGCTGAAAATGCCAAAATTGGTCAAAAAGATCCCTCTAAGGTAAATGTTGAAGGGGACACTTGCTACAACAATCCAATTTTTAACTCTGACGCGACACCCTTTCAAGCCGGAACTATTGCCATAAGCACTATGTGTGAAAACAATACCAGAAACAAGCAAATTGTAGGGGTACAAGTAGCAAATAAACTATGCAGGACTGCATCAATGCTTAGGAATAAGGGTAAACCTGTTCAGTGCCCCAATCATAGGGGGCATTGTTCTGCAAATGTTTCAGAGAGGGAACCAATAGGTGATGAAGGCAAATGGAATAGGTTTTTAGGTGACCAGATCTCTAAGGACATCAAAATAGCAAATTTCACTTGTGATGGGGACAGTAGGGCATTCCAAGGTGTTCGTAACTCTCACGGTCACAATGTGGGTCATCTTAAGGATCTGAGGCACCTAGGCAACTCGCTGAAGCGCGAGCTCAACAAAGCGCCTTTCTCAAAGGGCATGCTCAAGGGTCATTCCAAGTCTAATATCAGGAGTCGGTTCGCTCTCTCCGTCAAAGCTAGGTGTATGGCTGAGCTTAAAGCTGCCCACAATAAACACCAGGGTGACATCAAGGTTCTAAAGAAGGTCATGGTTGATGTAATCGCAACCATTGTTCTATGCTTCAGTGGTTACTGCGGTACTCATTGTGCAAAGTACAGTTATGTCTGTGCTGGTACAAATAGGCAAGCTAAGAATTTCATGCCAGACAATGTCAAGGTTAAAATGGTTGACAGTGACCAACAAGTCCTTAAAAAATGCATTGAAATGGTTTTAGGTCCAGCTGCTCTTGACGCTACCAAACTTTTAACCACAACCCAAAAAAGTGAAGCAGTAAACAGGTCGTACCAAGCTGTCAATCCTAAAACTGTGACTTTCTCACGCAACTGTGTAGGTCGAATTCACGGGCAGGTTCACAAATTAAACAATGGCTATGCTGACTCTGTAATTGCAAAAACCACTGAACTAAATGCTAACCTTACCCAGGGGTCAAAGATTATTAAGCAGATAGCATATGAGGACCGCAACGACCTTAACCGAAAGCAAACATCCGCTACCAACAAAGCACGAGCTTTACGTGCCAGGACGCGGAATTATCGATACAAACTGCATGAGGAATTACACTACGGCAAGGGCATGAGTGACCCCAAACCTGATTATGACAGTCTTCCACACCTTAAGCATCATAAATATGCTTAGTTGATTGTGTACCTGATAATAAATTGTTATTATTACCTGTTTTGGCATAAGAGACCTCTAACAATTGGCCCTCGCGTCAGCATCAGGCGTTCCTCTACCTGAAAAAGGCAAAAATACCCAATAGAAATAGATATAAAATGAAAAAAAACTTGCATTTATGTATTTTAAGTGTATTTCTATGAATAAAAGGAAGTGATAAAGCTTGTTGTATTCATGTTTTTACCAAATATGCAGGCTGGCTCAGTTCCATGCCCGCTGCACTGTCCGAACTGTAAACATGTCCGCCGTTCCATGTTGGTGGAATGGGGCTCTATGTTTAAATGTTCAGGCTTAACACACAAGCTATTGTTGCATAAGTGGCTCACAGAGTCCCTGGCGTTCAATTCTGACTTCATGTAGCACATTAACGCTACACGGTGAACCAAGTATGTCTCTGATTTTATGTCCGAAGGCAATTTATCCCTCATTCGGCCATAATAGGGTAAGGAACTATTTGAAATACAACCATTCCAGATCAAACAATCTGAATTGATGCATTTAATGTACTTATTTTCTACTCTTTTGCTCAGAAATGACCAAAAATCTGCTTTCTCATCCATATTTTGCACTTGCAGACGATATTTTATTTTAACCCAAAGTCAGTTTAGGTCACAATATACTAAAAGATTTCCTTAACAAATTCAATGTAAAAGCAATAAATTCAACAAAAAATAAACTCAACATTTTGCGCGTAGAGACCCTCATAACCATACCTTTTCTTAAAGAGCATTCCGAGCCGAATTGATTTAGACAATAAAAAAGATAGGTCATGTGATATGTAAAAACGAACTCGACGCGAATCAAAGTTCACTGTTTTACGGCCATCTTTTTACCGGCTACTCTCCAGTTGAAGGTATACTGCCAACTGTCAAAGTCTCGTCATGTAGTCTCCAACCTTCAAGCGAAACAGTGAATTTTTAGTACACAACAATGTTTTTCCTACCACACGTACAAAGAAATATTCAAAAATAAAGTCATGGCAAGTGACTATACAGAAAATTGTGTCTTCAAATAAATGGTGTTGATTTATTTAGAGAGTATAGCATTGCACACCTGAAATATTTAGTATACTGTAACCTTGATATTACACCCTGTAATGTAATTTGCCCAGTTCTTTCCCTTTGATATAACACCCTGTGTTGTAATTTGCCAATTTCTTTCCCTTTGATACTACACCCTGTGTTGTAATTGGCCCAGTTCTTTCCCTATGTTGAGGCACACTTGTCATTTTAAAATTTCTTTCCTTCTGATACAACACATTTGTGTCATTTGTCCAGTTCATTAAATTAAATAATTCCTTACTCAATTATTTGATGAATGATGGGGTAATACTCAATACTTGCAACTACGCTCTGTTTCTTAAATCATTCGTAAAGTTTGTTGCAACAGGTCTCGGTTGTGCTTTATCAAATCATTTAAAAATAATGTGGCTGCTAGTGTTCTTAGCTTATCGATTTAAGTACATACATTCAACTGCTGTTCGTAGTTTTGATTGTAGAACATTGTTTTCATTGTATCTGTTTATCTTTGTCTTCACCAAAGGCTTGTATTTAATTACTGCCTTACTTCGATTATGATTATGATTAATGGCACAGTAATAAGCTTGCTTTAACTGGTTATGTTTTGTCCCTGAATTAATGTTTCCTTGATTGCAGGGAAGTTTCCACTGAGGCAGGAAAGCGAGTTGCAGAGAAATGGAAGATACCTTTTCTAGAGGCCTCTGCTAAGGACAATCATGTATGGCTACTATTTTTGTGCACTTCTTTTCAATAATGTTCAAATCATTACATGTAATAATTTCTGATATGTCTTCTAGATGTTCGGCATGCAATGATTTTTTAATAGAAAACCTTAGAATATCAGCTACATTTTCTGGATCAGGTTTTCTATAAAATATGTTTGATTTTAAACATTAACCTTAAATTTAAACCTCTGAATGATTCGTGTGATGAATTTGACACACACTTCTTCACTTATAGTATGTTTTGTTGATTGTTTGGTCATTAAAAATACAAATAATAAATAATGTGGATAATTTTCTAGCTCAGTCACTTACCAGTAAATCTTGTGGATTTCAGAGTGCTCAACGTGTATTTGAGCAGATAGTAACCACCATAGAGCGAGCATCCGGCAATGCTCCAGAGAAGAGTGGCTGTATACTGTCGTAGAGGCTAGCGATATCAGTCTACATTTACATAGTAGTCATGTACATACTAGCAATACAAGTTCACCAGTTGTTGGTAAAGTGTTTAAAAAGACTGGCCGGAGATGGAACTAGAAAATGTATCTTTGATCGTGATAATATATGTGTGTTGATTTTGTTTCTAAGTTTTTAAGAATGTGAGGTTGAACTACCTACAAAGACAATAGATAGGGTTTATATCTCAATGTGTACATTGTTTGATGTAATAAGTTGTACATTAATTGTTGATATGAGGCGCGTCGTGGGAAAACCGGACTTAATGCATGTACGTAAAGTGTCGTCCCGGATCAGCCTGTGCAGTCCGCACAGTCTGATCCGGGACGACACTTTCTGCTTTTATGGTATTTTCTGTTTTAAAAAGGTATCTTCTAAACATAAATCCACTGTAGGCGGAAAGTGCCGTCCTGGATTAGCCTGTGCTGACTGCACACGCTAATCCGGGACGACACTTTATGTACATGCATTAAGACCGGTTTTCCTACGACGCGCCTCATATATATTTTTTGTTTTTGGTTTGATATATTTCAAAATGTGTCTTCTTATAATATAAGATGGTTATGCATTTGATATGTATTCACCTATTGTACATTTTTAAATATTTTTTCATGTTGTTTTTGGTGTACATGTAGCTATTATGTGTGTAAAGTTATGTGCTTTGAATACCTATGTAGTTGCTCATGAAATGTGATTTGCAATTTTCCATATACAGACTGGTTGAACATTTCCAAAGAACTTTTTAATTTAATTCATTCTGGAAATTTTAGTATTCCTTACATGTGAATGTGATTTTTATTTGTATTGAGGAATCAAACAATAACCACGAAAAATGCCTTTTGAAATAATCATGAGAAAAAACTTACATACAAGTTCAGAGTATATCATGTGAATTTGATGTGTTGCTGTTCTTCCATACTGTTATTTAAATTGTATTTAACTGAATATCGTAATATTTTAACACCCCTAGCATTGTATTGTTGAATACTTAGTTTCTTTTCTTTCATACATGTATTTATTAATTCCCAAGGGTATTTCCCATTTGTTGTATAGCTGGGACACATTTACCTGACACTCATGAACTCTATTAGTGTAATAAGGCTCTCGAATTTATTCCTATAAGCATGTGTAGTTTTTTTGTGCAATTGTTTTTTTTGCATTCATTGATTATTAATGATACCATAACTCTATTTTTAATGGTAATACTCTTCAAAGATTTATCTTGATAAAAGTTTGGAAACTAATACGCATGTATATTCACCCTAACAGAGTTGCATGTATTCCTGCATAAAGGTCACTGTCACTTTAATTTTTTGTGCTACGCATTGTAGTTTGCATTTCTATAGAACTCTCACTTTAAAAGTTGTAATATCATTTTGACATAACATGGTAAGTTTTAATAAAGATATAGTTCCCGCTGTTTTTGAATAGTTGTTTTTGCAAGACAATTAGACATGTTACTATCCTTATATTGATAGGCATTTATGATGTGGTAGAAACTCTGTGTGGATTTAAGTTTGCATGTGAAAATGTTATTGATATTTATAAAGATTATACTACTGCACGTGTTAAACATGAACCATGTGTTGTTCTCATCCTTGTTGTTTTTAGTGATGTTTTGTTAAGGAAACTTATTTGCAGATATATTCAGAATTGAACCTATTTTTTATGGTTACAAAGTTGAACATGTTTGTATTCATCCACAAACATTAAAATACGTTAAAATTGATGAAAGAAAACCAGATATTGTTCACACTGCTAGTTCTGAACACCCAATGCTCATATAGTCAGGTATATTTATTATTATTTTAATAGCATCATTCACATCCAGTGTGAAAAGCATGTTCACGTGTCATACCTTCAAATGTTCAAAAGTATCTAACAAGTATGACCTGCTATGCATGCTGGCTTTCATACTTACAGGCGTTTACCAACCTGTTAATGCCATGCACACCAGTTTAGAAACGTATGACCTGCTATGCATGCTGGCTTTCATACTTACATGTGTTTACCAACCTGTTAATGCCATGCACACCAGTTTAGAAACAAGTCAATGAGTACCTTCTGGATGTTTACTGATCTCTGTGTTGTTACCATGTATCCAAGATAACCATATCTACTGTTTATGTAATATAAATTCAGTGATATAGAACCGTGTGATTGAAATAGGTCTATTTTGCACTAGTCATCTTGTATTCTGGGCCAGGTCCTAAGGAAAATCTTAACTTGAGATTTATTGAAGTGACAATTTTTTGATCTTTAAAAAGTGCTTGGGTTCTATTTTGCACTAGTCATCTTGTATTCTGGGCCAGGTCCTAAGGAAAATCTTAACTTGAGATTTATTGAAGTGACAATTTTCTGATCTTAGAAAGTGCTTGGGTAGTCATCTTGTATTCTGGGCCAGGTCCTGAGGAAAATCTTAACTTGAGATTTATTGAAGTGACAATTTTCTGATCTTAGAAAGTGCTTGGGTTCTATTTTGCAGTAGTCTTCTTGTATTCTAGGCCAGGTCCTAAGGAAAATCTTAACTTGAGATTTATTGAAGTGAAAATTTTCTGATCTTAGAAAGTGCTTGGGTAGTCATCTTGTATTCTGGGCCAGGTCCTAAGGAAAATCTTAACTTGAGATTTATTGAAGTGACAATTTTCTGATCTTAGTAAGTGCTTGGGTTCTATTTTGCAGTAGTCTTCTTGTATTCTAGGCCAGGTCCTAAGGAAAATCTTAACTTGAGATTTATTGAAGTGACAATTTTCTGATCTTAGAAAGTGCTTGGGTTCTATTTTGCAGAAGTCATCTTGTATTCTGGGCCAGGGCCACTATTCACAATTTTCCTGAGGACATTCTAAACTTAAGATTTATTGAAGTGAACATTTCTGATCAATTTTTCGATGTGAAATCAAATAATTTCTGTAGACAAAATGGTCAATATTTACTCGTTAACACATTTTACTGTATAATGACCTATACATGAAACATCCATAGATTTAAGGATTTTTTGTTTATTTTAAGAAATTTACTTAAGTTTTTACTAAGCAGCCCAGAGGCCTTTATTTACAATTTAAATAAATTGAAATTAAAAAAAAATCTGTATGCACAAGCAAGACATATTATTGTAAGCATGGTTTATATTCGGTTTATAAGATGTCTGTTACATTTCTGACAAAAAAATTCAAAAGTTGAATTTACAGAATTTTTTTTTAAAGATATTTAACGAACCTGACATGAAATGATAGTAGAAGTTACCGGTATGTGTATTCAGTTTGTTTTTGTGTTGTAACATAACTTTATGTCTGAAAGATTTCATTAGAAAAAACTGTATAGTTATTCACTGGGGTACTGGAATGTATTGGTTTGTAGCGAATCTAGAAATATTTAGAAAAGTAAATATATTAAACAATTTTGTGAAGTGTTCCATGTTTTGGAATAGCCTTTATATGTACATATAGGGTATAAAATCGATTTTTGCATGAAAATATTTCAATTTTACAACAGTTTTAGCAAGACACACATGTAACTGTAACATTAATTGTTGGCATGCCATATTCAGAAAATTAAAGCAAATAAAAAAAGAGAAAATTTACCCAATACTAATGCAAACGGTGCATGCACATCGAACTTAAGTTTACAACATGTATCATTCACAAAGAACGAAAAGTACTTGTATGTTAACCTATGTAACAGTAAATACATTTTGATGCATAGTTTAATCTGTTTATGGAATACTTGATCAGTATTGTTTTCTGGTTCTCGTACAGTTTGTTGGATTTTATTTTATTTGGATATTGGAATTTTTGAAGAACTGAATAAACCAGTTTTAAATGGTCACTGTTGTGTTCAACACTATTCCCAACTTTAATAAAACTCCAGGGTCCAATTATACTTAAGTCTCTTATTTCATCAATCAAAATTATTTTAAACTTTATTTTGCAACACAATATAACATTTATTCTGATTGTTTGACATGCAGTTTTCATTTAAATGTTCTATGTCTTTACAAAAGAATTGCTGCATACTTTATTGCAATATGAAAATAGTGAGCTTAAACCAATATTAAGCCACACTTTAGAGAAATCGTTGTCAGAGGTCGTATTCCAGAAACATCTTAAATGAAATCTTATCCTTGGCCTTAAAATCGTCATTTTACTTAAGCATTTTATTACATGTATAAATGAAATTCTGCAGAATGTTTACTAATAATTAATTATCAACTTATTATTAACTACTATTAACTGAACTGTAATTGGATTCATCAATTTATATGTAGTTCTTAAAAATATTACCTTACAAAAATTGGAACTTAAGTAAAAAGAGATTCAGATCAACTTAAGATGTTTCTGGAATATGACCCCAGGTGTTATGTTAAAGGTCCGTAATGTAATATAAATGTCAGGCATAATTTCAGTGGAATGCATTTATATCATAAATGTCTTCCTTAACCTCCACATATCTAAGGTTGAACCGACATATGTAGTTCTGTTGTTGATATCAACTCTTATATTATAGACGTTTTACTTTCGCTTTCGAATTACGTAAATCAGTCAAGTAAATCCAGTAGTATTCGTTTATGTAATTGTTTTATTAGTAAAATGCAAGTGCGTGAGTTTTAAACCATGTCGATTCAACTGCATTATAATTATGTAAGTGATATTAGGCCTAACTGGAATTTCCAGAATGGATAGTGTTAAGTGCCACTGTTATGGTTTCTTGAATTTACCAGTGCAGCACATTTGAAACAGATGTTAGATACAAACTTGTAGCTCTAAAACTATCGAGTTACGGCCCTTACAGATGTTAGATACAAACTTGTAGCTCTAAAACTATTGAGTTACGGCCCTTTTTTGCACGTGAAGTTTTCGTCGCGATCCTGCACAGGCGCTGACATTCACTGAACTGGTCTGGGTGCTCAGTTGTATGTGTGGTGAATTTCTATCGAGTGCAAAGGGATTCTCTGCCATATGGCCATCGCCCCCAGAAGACTTGTAAGTTGGGTTAAGGGGTCTAGCGCAAGATACAGGAGACGCCCCGTCCCAGAGGCGACCCTGGGTCTTGTTGTGCCCGGTGTGAAGCACCTAGTACACTGCACCTCGGTTTAACTTCTCATGCGAAAGACAAGTTAGTAGGTTAGGATGTAGCCGTAGTTCGAACATGCGACCACTTGGTTGTGAAGTCAGTGCATTACCATTAGACAACTTGTTACCACAAGACCACGGATCCGCTAGTTATTGCTCAGTTAATATGTACACTATTTATACATACTGTACATGTCATTATACGAAATGGTAGAACTGGTATAATAATCATAATTCACTCCATCATTTGCGTTGAACTTGACAAAGTGGTTAGTGGAGGCTAGCCAGTAACACAGGCATACGCAGTGACTTTTATGCACCCATCGGTATAATCATTTTTTATGTGGGGTTTTTTTCGCAAATAATATTCGAAACTTTAAGCTGCCTGAAGTATCGGTAAATCGTACCCCTTCAGATAGAAACGGCTTGAAGTGTATCATCAATTTAAAAATTAAAGGGGCATTACCATTACAAATCAAAATAAAATGAAACACAATACAAATATCATTTGCAAATATAGTTAAACGTATATGATTATGCACTTAAAACCAACATAAACTGTAGCCATAACTTAGATATAGAGCAAACAATCTGAATTAATTATATGCATTTATATTTGTGTATCTAGGTTATATTGTGTATACTGGTTTGGCTTATTATAATATAAATTATAATCCATGAATATACATGTTTGCTATATTTGCTAATTAGTGTACGTTTATTTGGAAATTGTATACAGTTTTTTGTAGGGAAATATCCCTTTTACCAAGCCATGTGTCCTATTCAAACACTTGTATGCGATGATACACGCTGGCTCCACTGATTTGGATATGCTCACTCCATTTATGCTCATGAATATAAAGTGGATCGCCGCATGTATAGAGCCGGGTTGTAAGTTTACAAGCCATGCGTGGCCATTTAATATCCATCATTTCATTCAATCTATGCATGTCGAATTTTCCACCGAAAATTAACTTTTAGCGTATAATCACTGAAGTGATCATTTAAATCATACCCTCACCCTTATACGTGTTTGTTGACAGTCGCAAATTTAAATGAACATTTAGGATTACAGTTTTAAAAAGTAGTACCAGAAAAATGTTTTGGATTTAATGGTCAGATTATGAAATTGTGAATCAAGTGTATTCTAGTTTTTAAATGTGATAAACATACTCTACACCATAATTATTTCAGTTAAGTTATTGTTTCGAGTTTCAGCGCTTAAAAAGTTTGCATTACATCTACTCATATATTAATACTCGCGGTTAATCTATTACGTTGTTCAACCTTCGATGTATACAGATCACACATTTAATTTAGTTTTCATTTCTAACATTCTTTTTTTTTTCGATGCTCGCAAAATTCCCACCGACAGAGACATTAGTAGTGATTTTCTGTATCGGATGTGTGTTTTAGCGTTCTCGGCGAGAATGACTCCAGCTTGCCAACTGTCTATTCCTATTGCTATGAACGTAGAATTAGAATACTGTGCGGATTCAAACACACGGGGCATTCTATCACGCCAGCCTAGGTGTTATCCAAAAGAGTGGCATTATCATCAAGATTATTAAATAGCACCACTAACATTAATGCAAGTATTAAGTCATTGCTCTAGACAAGACAACAAGAACGACAATAGCATCGGCTAAAGTTCGAAAACAAGTAAAAAGCACCCCGAAAAAAATTCGCATCGTAGTTATTGAAACTTATTGGCTGAATCGAAATATCTTGACCTTGCAATATTTATAACTAATACATACAACTAATAAATACGAGTAAAATATGTTCCGGATATACAACATTTTTCATTGATGTTCTTGTTAACCACGTACGATAAGGACCAAGAAGACCCAGGATGGCAGCCATATTGGAACCATGTGACATTAATCATGTGTCCGACATGGCTGCCACCTTGGATGTGATGAACTTCTAGACGGAGTAAGAACCACGTGACATCAATCATGTGTTCGACATGGCTGCCACCTTGAATGTGATGAACATCCAGAAGGACTATTATTGTGTCCGACATGGTTGCCACCTTAATGTGGTGAACATTCAAAAGGAGTAAGAACAATTTGATATTTATCATGTGTCCGACATGGCTGCCATCTTGGATGTGATGAACTTCCAGGAGTAAGAACCACGTGGCATTAATCATGTATCCGACGTGGCTGCCACCTTGGATGTGATGAACTTTCAGAAGGACTAATCTTGTGTCCGACATGGCTGCCACCTTGGATGTGGCGAACTTCCAGAAGGAGTAAGAACCACGTGACATTAATCATGTGTTTGACATGGCTGCATCCTTGGATGTTATGAACTTCCAGAAGGACTAATCTTGTGTCCGACATGGTTGCCACTTGGGATGTGGTGAACATTCAGAAGGAGTAAGAACAATTTGATATTTATCATGTGTCGGACATGGCTGCCAACTTGGATGTGATGACTTTCAAAAGGACTATTCTTGTGTCCGACATGGCTGCCACCTTGGATGTGATGAACTTCCAGAAGAAGTAATCCTGTGTCCGGCGTGGCTGCCACCTTGGATGTGGCGAACTTCCAGAACGAGTAAGAACCACGTGACATTAATCATGTGTTTGACATGGCTGCCTCCTTGGATGTGATGAACTTCCAGAAAGACTAATCTTGTGTCCGACATGGCTTCCACCTTGGATGTGGCGAACTTCCAGAAGGAGTAAGCACCACGTGACATTAATCATGTGTCCGACATGGCTGCCACCTTGGATGTGATGAACTTCCAGAAGGACTAATCTTGTGTCCGACATGGTTGCCATCTTGGATGTGGCGAACTTCCAGAAGGAGTAAGAACCACGTGACATTAATCATGTGTCCGACATGTCTGCCTCCTTGGATGTGGCGAACTTCCAGAAGGACTAATCTTGTGTCCGACAATGTTGCCACCTTAGATGTGTAGAACATTCAGAAGGAGTAAGAACAATCTGATATGTATCATGTTTCTGCAACTACGATGTGGTGAACTTCTAGATTGAAGCATGCAAGTTACAGGATTTGGAGTTAGAGGGGGCCGAACAATTTACGTACCTACCAACCTATACATATGTACATTACCCATTTGGAAACCAGTGGTTTATAAATTGCGAGATATTATTTTACGATTTTTTGAAGAGATTCTAGTCGTGTAAGCTACTTGGCTTCTGTGCACCATAACATAAAAACAAACCTAATAAACATATAGCATTCTGCACTTAAAGACAATGTCTAAGTAATTCTACGTTATTGTGAGGTTTTAAAGTCGAATCTTTGACAATTTTACATGGGGCTAACCCCGCCACCGCCCCATCAAAATCCGCCTATAAATGTGAATGAACAACAATATTACTAACTAAAAATTAACATAACAACGCAAAGATTTTATGATGTCTACGTTGGTCTTCTTTTTCTACTGCTTGTCCACCATTTTAATTTACATCATTTGATTTGATTATCGTCACATGGAAGTTGGTGTCGGAGGTTGCAAACCCATCTGCTACGCCACAAGGGAGATCACTGTGTACAGTTTGACTCGAAGTTGTAAATGATCTAATGTTCCAGTGTTCCAGCTCGATAGATTGTACATCGTTTTGCAAGCATTGAACTGGATAGCGGTAAATCTAGGAAGCATTTCGTCAGATGAACACACTCATTTGTCCAGAAAATGCATCCGGTATACCTTTATGTCTTAAAGTATAACGCGGACTTACTTTTTTGTTACTTACTTCAATGTTTAATCTTGGTGTTGGCTGCATAGGAAATGTAATTCATCAATGAATTATAGCAGTTATTGAAACAACATTTCATTTTTAATTTTTGTGTACACTGTTGTGTACGTTTAGGCTATCCTTTATATCCTAAAGCACAATAATGGCACTAATGTCAATTATCTTACATAGTTTAAATTTTACCTAGCAGAAAATCTGTAAGATATTGATAGATCAATCATTTTGAATTAATATGCTGATACCGATTCAGATCTCCAGATAGGCTGCGTATCAACGCAAATTAGTGTACGATATTTGGATTTGAATCCACTATCCCGTTCGGGCTACCAGATAGGACATTTCACTTAAGCCCCAAACAACCAATATTTGGTGGAAATTAAAAAAAACACTCTGGTATGTCTCAATAGGCAAGACATTTGTCCTTCCATGTATAATGTTTCATTTACTGAATTAATTTTTGAAAAGTTGAAATGAGACACCAAGTCCTGAGCATTTCCGTAAAACACCAAACGTCTGTACTTCGTTTAAACGCATTCTTATCTGGTATATATTATGGCAATTGTTTTTATAACTTGTTTAGCTGATCCGCCACGCAACATTTTTGCAAATAAAAAAGCCCTTTTATTTTAATTGTGCAAAACAAACGTCCTGAACGCACTATACGAAATGCCTGGATGTCGATAAAAAGGCAAAAACACAGACATTAAAATTATTTCTTGTCTACAACACAAATGATCCGTTAAACTGTTTCTAAAAAAAAATTAAACCAGTGCTGTCACTATAATGTGAAATAATCCCCGAATGCCCTTCTGTCAAAAACGAAAACAAAATACTGGGTATTGCTTTCCCAAGTGGAGATGTTGATAGTACAGATGTATTCTAAGTTTCAATTAAATAACTTTGATAGTATTTAAGGTATTGGACTTTATAAAAAAAACTTCAACCGTAGCTGGACGGACTAACGGACGGACGGACGGACAGACTGACGGACGGTTCGATTTTATTGTTGCATGTACAGGTATGTGATAAGGTATGGAGCGCGAATCGTCAAGTATCCTTAGATCAACCTGAGTACATTTCAAAAAATCATACAAATCCTCAAGTCTTCGACGTTTTCAGTAATAGGCCAATTTATAATACACTAACATGTATTAATCTAGTAAGGAGTGCTCGTCCCTTTTGTGAACCTAAAGCATTGCTTTTCACTTAACAGATTGATATAAGAAACACTTCAGTTACAACGTTCCTTGGTGTTTTTTTTTTAATACCGGCCCATGCGGCCCTGGTGTATAATATTTTCATTTTGATAAAATTCTGGACATGTCAGATGGACACGAAGGTACGTGGTGAGAATAAACAAACGGGATGGTATTCACAAAGCATCTTAAGTTAAATGTAATACTTATCCTTTAATCTGGAAACTTTCTCAACCGTATCATTGGATTTAGAAGCAGTGCTTAATCCAATTAACATTTTTAATGAAATCTGTATCCGAATATATTTTGAAGAATGTGCACAACAAATAAATGAGTTGATTTCCCACGCTTTAGTTTTTGTAGTCAGGCATTTTATTACATTTAAAAAAATACGAAAATGTATTAATAAGTCGCTTTAAGACACGATGATCCATTTTTCGTGGGAGAAAATCCATCCGCCTTCACTTGTTTCAGCAGAGACGGGAGATATGATCGGACAATGTTAATGCCAAACAAGGCAATATTTCATCCCTGGATATTGGAAATCTGTCCGTCGGAAGTTATACGTCTGGGGCGTAAAAAGGAATCAAAAGACCTTTCATTTCTCTGATAAAGTGGGCAGCTAGTTTCTTGTAGCAATAAATGATGGAGTCATCATCCTATATCACATTATGCCAGCCATATTAATGCTGTTTATTCCTGTGAACCACACCGTTCAAAAATTCGGAACTGATATTATTTGTATGCATACAGCTATTGGCGATATATGGATACAGTTAGTTCAATATTACTCACCTTAAATACTCCAGCCATATTTTAATACTGTTTATTAGTGTAAACCCACACCGTTAAAATATTTCGAAATTATAAAATTTGTATGAATACAGCAATTGTACGTGTATGGATACAGTGGGTACATTAATATTTATTACTCATTTATTACACCAGCCATTATTCCTATTATTCATGTGAACCACACCGTTCAAATATTTGAAACTGATATTATTTATATGAGTAAAGCTATTGTAGGTGTAAGGGTGTAGTGGCTACATTATTTCTCAGGCGCCACAAATGATCATGTGCGTTTTACAGCCCAATCATGCCGATGCTATATTTTGTCCCCAAAACAAAAGGGCCCGTTTTTTTGACTCTGAAAAATCGGTATAGACTATTTAAATTGTGATTATAATGTTAAATCTTAAAAAAACCACTAACATTGATTCAATTCAAAGGAATACATTTTACATTAACTTCGTCTGTTTAGCTATATATGCAAAGTGATGTTTGGTTTTGAAATGAATACAGCTCTGAGATGAATTATGAAACCACTGTACGGTCATGATTTCTCAAGATTAACAGAGAGACCTAGACTTATGTTCTAAAAAGTTATGACTTTGAAGAAAATAATGAGTGATGCAAATATTTTATTATCTAGTATTACATAACGCCTAAGCACAAAATATATTTCCATCAGTTATTGCATGTCGTATTATTGCCATTCTATAAAACAATTATACAAACCATTATTAATCTGAATGTCAATTTATGGTATCTCTGCCAAAATTGAAAAATTAATGTATTTTCAGTCATACTACAAAATAAAAAGAACGGATAGAGAAGAAGCGTGACACACAATATCAGAAAATATCAAATTTAACACGAATGTGAAAATGTAATGTCTATAAATACAGCACGATTTTCGTGCCAGATTAATCATACAGTCCCCACATGACGTCATTTGGGATTAATCAGGATAAATAATTTACTCTGCTTATCACGTCATTGGGATATATCATATGGTTCACTTATGACGTCACTGGAATTAATCATTGAGCCTGCTCATGACGTCATTGTTGATGACACCGCCCCCAATGCACGCATCCCCGAACGGTTTTCCGCACTTCTGCTTGTAGCCCAGTCTGCCCATCCGTATCAGACGACAACATTGGTCGTAACACTCGGAGCTGTCTGTGCAGTAGGCCCCTAGGGGAATAATAATAATAATAATAATAATAATAACAATAATAACAACAATAATAATAAGAAGAACAATAATGATGATGATGATGATCATGATCATGATGATGATGACGACGACAACGATACTGATGTGCTTAGGAAGAAAAGAAAACACAAAATAAGTTATATATTCATATTTATATGGCATGATGCATATATGCAGTCGGTTATTTGAACTTATGGTGTTGTGCATAAATAATCTTTGATATGTCATTTATATTTATATTGTTATTATGTTCGTATGTTACATGCGTATTCCAGCCTAGTATTTCTGAACCATACCAGGTATACTATCTTTACCTACCAGCTTTCTTTAAGTCGAATTTGTCCGCTTGTCCATATAACTCGAGCCCGTATTCAGTAGGCTTGCATTCACCAAACCCGAACTCCCCCTGGCCGAACTTGCTCTCGATCATGCATTTCATCTGAACGCCTTGGTCATCGACACAGCATTGGTACGACTTGACGCATCTCTCGTTCAAACCCAGGCACTGAAAGGAATAGAAATGAAATTTAATTGTGTTGGCACTCTAAGAATTCAGATGGTTTTTAAGCGCTTTCAGAATTCAGGTGGATCTCAAGTACTTTCAGAATTCAGATTGTTTTCAAGTACCGGTACTTTAAGAATTCAAATGGTTTTCAACCACTTTTTTGAAATCAGACGTTTTTCAAGCACTTCCAGAATTCAGAAGGTTTTCAAGCACTTTCAGAATTCAGATTGTTTTCAAGCACTTTCTGAATTCAGATGGTTTTTAAGCACTTTCAGAATTCAGATGGTTTTCAAGCACTTTCAGAACTAAGATGGTTTCAAGCACTTTCAGATTGAAGGTGTTTTCAAGGTCTTTCAGAATTAAGATGGTTTTCAAGAGATGAGGGTTCACTTTGACTGTTTGGTTACCTTGATAAGAAGCGTTTGGACTGTCAGTTTGAAAGGTGTATGAAATGAATAACATTTTTGTATGTATATGTAGTTCTTAGAATTTTCATCATACCAATGTATACACATGAAATGAACTAAACGAATGTCTGTTTGAAAACCTTTGAACTTTCCATCACGAAATGAACTGAATGGATGTATGAGCAGCCTTAAAATTCGAAGGGAACTTAATGTAAAACATGGTTGTGTATCAACAGCTTGTAACTATGTAGGGAAAGTTCTAGAGCGAAATGGCAGGGTGCTGCAACCTGCTCCTTTTGCCCCCCCCCCCCTGCTGCCCCTCTGGACTTATTTATTACTCGGGTTTCGAAGACCTGTTGGCGCCTTTATTGTACTCGTATTATCGCCGAAAAACTGGGGTAAAACTGCGTAGGAAAATGAGCAATGAACTACCAAGCCTTGAATGGTAATGTGATCATAACTGATCATAAAGAATTAATTTCTGTTTGGGCTCACGTCTCAAGATTACCGGATTGGATATTGAGGATATTGTGCAGGAAGACAATCACTTCTAATGGTTGCATGTATGTTATCTTAAGAAAATATTACGTGTATACATTTGTTAATTTATAATAAATGAATTATAGCAATATCATAATGGACAATATTAAATAATAACTGTATGAATTAGTCCAATTTCACCTAAATAAGGTTGCATAAACGCTGTTAATACTTCTCTTGCATTACCGACATTGCGAAACTTACTATATAAATATATATACATCTACCATCATTCGTTTAAGTCTTATGTTACACTCAAGTGCTATTTTTGCGTTTGGTGGTTTCCGAAACTGATGTCGTATTCACGCAATATTTGATTGATGCTCACAATAAGGGCGTCATAAGAGCAAACATTTACAGGGGAAAAATCATTCTTCATACGAATTTGTTGACAGCAAAAGATGGTGAACTTTACCAATGGCGTGCTGGCATTGATGGACGGTGCGATCGGGAATATTTGGTTAAAAGGTTGGCTATCAAATATGTTCACATACGTATTATGTAGTACTGCGGTCATTTATTGGCTGCTGTGTGCCAGTACAAGCTAGAGTTTATGCCCTAATCTGGACTTTTAGTTACATGCATGTTACGTTTTTTTCAGATGCAGAATTTTGCATTTAATTACTTAGTACCGAATGTTTACTCTTGGCTACCAAATCAACAATAGATATATTAACTTTATTGAACTAAATACATACTATTTACTTCAGGTTCAAATACTTTCTGTCGCATATATAATGTTATTGCAGGGAACATTTACTTACGTAATTTTTCTTAGGGATTTACTTCACTATCAATATTCTGTACGATTAGTTTAAACATCCAATGAGCTGCATGAACCGTTCCTTGGCTTTATTCCCAGGTTAAACATGTTAGTTGTTTTTTTTTTATTTTTACGTGTTATATACTGTGTTGTATGGGCATCAGGGGCTGGGCCCTTATTCACAAAGTTCCTCAAGGCAACCTTAAGTAAAGTTCTTAACTTCATGAAATTCATTAAGTATATGGCTGTTTAATGTAAAAGTATGTTTACATTATTAGGTTTTATACTTATATGATTATTATTTTACCCTTTTGTAAACAGAAATCATCGAATTTAACATCGAAAATTTGATCTGAAATTTTCACTTCGGTTTCCCTTAAGGGCATTGTGAATATCAGTCCCAGTAAGCCATGTTTGCGTTTTATTTCAGTTTTGTCGAGCTATATACTGTGTTGTAGGGGCATCTTGATCCTAATACACAAAACTCATACGGACAAACCTAAGTATATGTCTTTACTTCATAAAATGCCTGAAGTCAGTGGCTGTTTCATGTAGAGATTGTTTTTTTTTAGTAAAATGTTGTACTGACTAAGAGTGAGACCACTGTTCTCAAAAAGAACACAAAGAACATATTTGGCCTCGGTTCGAATCCACAGAAACCTTCATGTCTGTTTACAAGTTTACTACTATACAAACTTGTTTATGAATGAGAAAAGTAAATTAAATGCCCAATATATTTGTATTTTTTTGTTGGTATTATTCCCGTAAACAAAGATATTCACGAAAGTTAATTAGTGTCAGGTCAATGTTGCAACACAACAGCTGCTTAATAGATTGTGTTTTTGATGTGCGAAATTCACATTCGCTCATCTGTTATAACTGATTCACATACAACTATGCCGCTTATTCTAAATTCTTTTCAGTCGTGCCGATACTGATTATTACGTCAACTGATCTGTCATAATCATGTGCAGAAGAATTACGTGCTCGAGTGGGTCTCATTTTTGTCATTGATGACGAGAAAGACATCTTATTCCACATTATTAAACTGTACTGTAGAGCTGCAACGAATCGGTTAATCGATAACTCAATTGTAAATGACCCGATTTCAGTTCCGATGCTTAACCAACTAATTTCTATTCGATTCGCTTTTATATATTTATAGATGATATCGAAGTCCGGTCCCGACGATTTCGAAATAACGTTGTGCGAAGGTATTCAACTAAATGAAGTTTGAAATCGAACTAGGATCATTCGGACTATCTTACGATTAAAATTTTAAGGGTCGGGCCAAATTTTTACCCCTCGGGCGGTTTGACTCAAATGTGGAATTTAACTAAGTCAGACCTAGCTAGACCCTAAACTATCATCAATTCCCGGTAGGGTAAAGGTTTAGGGGCCATAGGGGCCACCGACTTTAATCGTGAGGTAATCCGTGGATCCTTTACCCTACCCCGAAAACTCGACACCGTTGAGACCGGCCGAGGGTGGGGAACTTCTAGTTTAATCATACCCATCCCCCCAAAAAAGGGTCAAAAGCCGGTCCCTAAAAGTGAAAAACTCGATTTGGGGTCTACTAGGGGTGTAATATTTACTATGAGCTTAACAAACCAGTATTAACAATCTTTAGATGACCTTGGGTAAGGTCAGGTGACCCTATAATATGCACATCGTTGGAAAGGTCTCGACGGGCCCTACAAGACACAGAAAGAATTTTGGGGATCGGACATACCGTTCCGGAGTTATGGCCCTTACGGGGTCGATGCATGATTTGGTTGTGGACTATCTCACGATATTTCGGCTATGTTAGATCTAATGCTCCGTAGTTCTCATATCTAGATCCCTGATATCTCGTATATAGGTGCACGTGGTGGATATCTACAGCGCCCGAGGGGACGACCGAGGGTAAGGGGGCGTAATAAGAAAGTTTTGGGCCTTTTTGGGGCCTATTTTTGGTGTTTTATTTCCAAGACGGGCCCTTTTACGAACTCCGGTGATTTTATTTCGCAATTGATGCAAAATGAATTAATGTTTTCTGAAATGTGCACGAATTTCCTACAACAGGACATTTATTTATTAAAAATCGGCCAAAAAATGAACGTGTTATAGTACTTAGAAGTCGTGTGAGACACGTTTTTTAGGTTACACATCACTAAATGTGACAAAAAACAGCCCCTAGATCCCCTATTTAGGGACAGAGTACATTGTAATGATATATATCATTGGAAAGGTAATTAAAAATCAGGCGGAAATTCGAAAAAATAATGGAGAAAAGATGTATGGTGTTCCGTTGAGGTCCGATACCACTCTGAATACGATATTTTGATAGTATTTTACACGGTTTTAAATTAATAAAAATTCGAATTCTGACAATATGGGTCTGAAACTGATATATATGGGTAGTAAAAAGTACCACGGATCCATTGACATGCGTTTGGGGGTATATGTGTGCCTTATGGTCGGAATAGGGTGTGTCAAAGTGGGGTGCCCTCGTCGAAAATGCGAAATTTGTCATTTTTCACGTGTTTTGGGCTTTAAAGTTACCCAACGCCCCCATTCTTGGACTTAGATCCATGAAATTTGGATAATTGCTGGATCATTGTATTCCTAAGGGGCTGAAATCGAAAATTTAAGGCAAATATAGCCCGGGGGTGAGCTAGGGGGGGTTCAAAGTGACCCCCCCCTGGTACGTTTTTTCTCATACGGCACTGGTAGATCTAATGCTCCTTAGTGCTGATATCTAGATACCTGATATCTCGTATATAGGTACACGTCGTCGATATCTACAACGCCAGGGGGGTCCGCCCTGGGGTAAGGGGGGGGAATAAGAAAGTTATAGGCCTTTTTCAGGGCTATTTTTGGTCGTTTTTAGGCCTGGAACGCGGGCACTTTGATGAACTCTGATTTTATTTCGCAAGTAATGCAAAATGAACTTATGTTTGCTGAAATGTACTAGAATTTCCTAATATATGATATTTTGTTATTTAAAATCGGCCCAAAATTAAAAGTGTTATAGGACTTAGAAGTCGTGTGTGACTCGTTTTTCAGGTTACACATCACTAAAAGTGAAAAAATACCCCCCCCCAGATCCACTATTTAAGGACAGAGTACATTGTAATGATATATATGATTGGAAAGGTAATACAAAATGAGGCGGAAATTCGAAAAAATAATGAAGAAAAGCTGTATGGTGTTCAGTAGGGGTCTGAACCCGCTCTGTATGCTATATTTTCACCGTATTTTTGATGGTTTTAAATTAATTAAAATTCGAATGCTGAGAATATGTGTCATAAACTTATATATATGGGTAGCAAAAAGTACCGCGGATCTAGTGACATGCGGTTCGGGGTATATGTGTTCCTTATGGTCGGAATAGGGTGTGTCAAAGTGGGGTGCCCTCGTCGAAAATGCGTATTTTGGTTATTTTGCACGTGTTTTGGACTTTAAAGTTACCAAACTCCCCCATTCCTGGACTTAGATGCATGAACTTTGGAACATTGATGGATCATTGTATTCCTAAGGGGTTGAAATCGAAAATTTATTTCAAATATAGCCCGGGGGTGAGCTAGGGGGGGTTCAAAGTGACCACCCCTGGGGGTTAAGTGTTTCGCCTGACCCCTACCTCCTTTGCGAGTCCCTAAGACTTTATGGGGCAAAGATACCCCTGAAATAACATCGAATTCGTGTTTAGCAACCATAACAACAGTCGAATGTTGTAATTCATGTGTGTAGATGCACTACAATACCTCACATTCATTGCCTAGTGTTGAGCGTAAGTAAGCGCACAATTTTGCCCGACCCCTACCTCCTTTGTAGCTCCCTAATTCTTTAAGGGGTCAAGATATCCCAAAAGTAACACCGGATTCGTGCTCAGGGATGAATTCGAACATAGATTTGAACATCTAAGGGTAGTATGTCAAGGTCACCGATTTGGGTAAAAATTTCACCTGATGGTACCATCAGGGTGAAATTTTACCCAAATCGGTGACCTTGACATACAACCCTCACATGTTCAAATCTGTGTTAGGATTCAATGCTGAGCACAAATCCGCAATCCGTTTTGAGATATATTGTACCATAGAAAAGTTATTAGGGTCTGAGGGAGCCCACCCCCGGACCTTTCTTACGATCAGTTTTGGGTAAAAACTTGTTGTTCTAAAACCTTGATCAGATAGTGTTTGTTATAGTAGAAAACATCCCTGACCACTAATCCGCGATCCTTTTTGGGCTATATCGCACCGTTACAAAAGTCTAAGGGTCTAATGGACCCCACCCTATAGCCATATACACGCACAGACGGACAGACGAACGGACAGCCAGACAGATATCATTTATAGAGTAGAATTGTATGCTGAGCACGAATCTCTAATCCGTTTATTTTTAACTATTTTTGTTATTTTTAATTGTTTTTTTCCCCAAACCCATCACCTAACCACATACATACCCAATACAGACGGACGGACGGACGGACGGACGGATATACAGCCCAAAAGACATCGATCTTAGGGCTGGCCTTTAATGCTGAACACGAATCTGAAGTCCGTTTTCAGCTATATGAAACCGTTAAAAAGTTATCAGGGATTCCTGGATAGCACCATATAGCCATATAGACAGACAGACGGACGGACAGACGGACGGACAGAAAGACATTGTTCTTAAAGTAGTATTCAATGCTGAGCACTAATCTGAAATCCTTTTTCAGCTATCTAAAACCGTTCAAAAGTTACGGGGGTTTCCTGGAGCATACCCCTAGTCATTAATTCTTTTAAGACGGACGTACGGACGGACGAACATACATAAGACAGACAGGCGTACGGAAGAACATGAGGGTAGAAATGTATGCTGAGCACGATTCTGCAATCCGTTTTTAGATATATGGCACCGTTAAAAAGTTATCAGGGTTTCCTAGATACCACCGTATAGCCATATAGACAGACAGACGGACGAACGGACGGACGGACAGACAGACATCGTTCTTAAAGTAGTATTTGATGCTGAGCACATATCTGAAATCCTTTTTAAGCTATCTTGAACCGTTCACAAGTTATAAGGGTTTCCTCGAGCCCACCCACTAGCCATGAACTATTTTAAGACAGACGTACGGACGGACGAACATACAGACATACATACAGACAGACGGACGAACCTGAGGGTAGAATTGTATCCTGAGCACGAATCTGAAATCCGTTTTCAGATATAATGCGCCGTTAAAAAGTTATCAGGGTTTCCTGGATACCACCCTATAGCGATATAGACAGACAGACGGACGGACGGACGAACGGACAAACAGACATCGTTCTTAAAGTAGTATTCAATGCTGAGCACATATCTGAAATCCTTTTTAAGCTATCTTAAACCGTTCGACAGTTGTCAGGATTTCCGCGAACCCATCACCTGCCCAGTAACACGGACAGACAGACGGACGGACGGACGGACGGACAGATATCGTTTTTAAAGTACAAGTGAATCTTGAACACAAATCTGAAGTCCGTATATTTGTAAGAATTTTTAATATTTTCTAATATGTTTTTCCGCGAACACATCTCCTAGCCTTCACATTTCCGAGATAGACGGACGGACGGACGAACAGACTGATGAACGGGGACAGATAGACATCGTTTTTAAGGTAGAATTTAGTGGTGAACACGAATCTGCAATCCGTTTATATTTATTAAGTTTTGTTAATTTATAATATTGTTTTCCGCGAACCCATCTAATAGTCATTGACATTCCCAAGACAGACGAACGGACGGACGGACAGAGGACTCATACCCTCTCTTTAGCGGTATTACTCGGATGTGGCACCCAGCGGCGCTCCACTTCCGGTACCAGACCGGAAGCCGGCTACCATGAATGACTGCACTACAATACCTCACATTCTTTGCCTATTGTTGACCGTAAAAAACCCCAATATAGCCCGACCCCTACCTCCTTTGTAGCACCCTAAGTCTTGAACGGGTCAAGATAACCAAAAAGTAACACCGGATTTGTGCTCATGCATGAATCCTAACATAGATTTCAATATCTTAGGATGGTATGTCAAGGTCACCGATCTTAGAATCCTCGCCAAGTGTTGATCGTAAGAAAATCCATAATGTTGCCTGACCCCTACCTACTTTGTAGCTCCCTATTTCCCTAAGGGGCCAAGATACGCCAAAAGTAACACCGGATTCGTGCTCGGCAATGAATCCTAACATAGATTTCAACATCTAAGGGTAGTATGTCAAGGTCACCGATTTGGGTAAAAATTTCACCTGATGGTACCATCAGGGTGAAATTTTACCCAAATCGGTGACCTTGACATACAACCCTCACATGTTCAAATCTGTGTTAGGATTCAATGCTGAGCACAAATCCGCAATCCGTTTTGAGATATATTGTACCATAGAAAAGTTATTAGGGTCTGAGGGAGCCCACCCCCGGACCTTTCTTACGATCAGTTTTGGGTAAAAACTTGTTGTTCTAAAACCTTGATCAGATAGTGTTTTTTATAGTAGAAAACATCCCTGACCACTAATCCGCGATCCTTTTTGGGCTATATCGCACCGTTACAAAAGTCTAAGGGTCTAATGGACCCCACCCTATAGCCATATACACGCACAGACGGACAGACGAACGGACAGCCAGACAGATATCGTTTATAGAGTAGAATTGTATGCTGAGCACGAATCTCTAATCCGTTTATTTTTAACTATTTTTGTTATTTTTAATTGTTTTTTTCCCCGAACCCATCACCTAACCACATACATACCCAATACAGACGGACGGACGGACGGACGGACGGATATGCAGCCCAAAAGACATCGATCTTAGGGCTAGCCTTTAATGCTGAACACGAATCTGAAGTCCGTTTTCAGCTATATGAAACCGTTAAAAAGTTATCAGGGATTCCTGGATAGCACCATATAGCCATATAGACAGACAGACGGACGGACAGACGGACGGACAGAAAGACATCGTTCTTAAAGTAGTATTCAATGCTGAGCACTAATCTGAAATCCTTTTTCAGCTATCTAAAACCGTTCAAAAGTTACGGGGGTTTCCTGGAGCATACCCCTAGTCGTTAATTCTTTTAAGACGGACGTACGGACGGACGAACATACATAAGACAGACAGACGTACGGAAGAACATGAGGGTAGAAATGTATGCTGAGCACGATTCTGCAATCCGTTTTTAGATATATGGCACCGTTAAAAAGTTATCAGGGTTTCCTAGATACCACCGTATAGCCATATAGACAGACAGACGGACGAACGGACGGACGGACAGACAGACATCGTTCTTAAAGTAGTATTTGATGCTGAGCACATATCTGAAATCCTTTTTAGGCTATCTTGAACCGTTCACAAGTTATAAGGGTTTCCTCGAGCCCACCCACTAGCCATGAACTATTTTAAGACAGACGTACGAACGGACGAACATACAGACATACATACAGACAGACGGACGAACCTGAGGGTAGAATTGTATCCTGAGCAGGAATCTGAAATCCGTTTTCAGATATAATGCGCCGTTAAAAAGTTATCAGGGTTTCCTGGATACCACCCTATAGCGATATAGACAGACAGACGGACGGACGGACGAACGGACAAACAGACATCGTTCTTAAAGTAGTATTCAATGCTGAGCACTAATATGAAATCCTTTTTAAGCTATCTTAAACCGTTCGACAGTTGTCAGGATTTCCGCGAACCCATCACCTGCCCAGTAACACGGACAGACGGACGGACGGACGGACGGACGGACAGATATCGTTTTTAAAGTACAAGTGAATCTTGAACACAAATCTGAAGTCCGTATATTTGTAAGAATTTTTAATATTTTCTAATATGTTTTTCCGCGAACACATCTCCTAGCCTTCACATTTCCGAGACAGACGGACGGACGGACGAACAGACTGATGAACGGGGACAGATAGACATCGTTTTTAAGGTAGAATTTAGTGGTGAACACGACTCTGCAATCCGTTTATATTTATTAAGTTTTGTTAATTTTTAATATTGTTTTCCGCGAACCCATCTAATAGTCATTGACATTCCCAAGACAGACGAACGGACGGACGGACAGAGGACTCATACCCTCTCTTTAGCGGTATTACTCGGTTGTGGCACCCAGCGGCGCTCCACTTCCGGTACCAGACCGGAAGCCGGCTACCGCGAATGACTGCGCGGCACGGGTGCGGGTCCCGCCCGGCGTTCCTACCACTAACACTTTGCCAAACTCCCAAGACGAACAGACGTACGGACGGACAGACGGACAGACGAACAGACGATGTTGTTTTTCTCTGTAATAACGTCAACTATAACAGTGTATTCCTGTAATTGATGTGTGTAGATGCACTACAATACCTCACAATCATTGCCTATTGTTGAGCGTAACACAGCGCACAATTGTTCACGACCCCTACCTCCTTTGTAGCTCCCTAATTCTTTAAGGGGTCAAGATACCCCAAAAGTAACACCGGATTCGTGCTCAGCAATGAATCCTAACATAGATCTGAACATCTTAGGATTGTATGTCAAGGTCAGATGCACCTCACAATCATTGCCTAGTGTTAACCGTGAAAAAACTGACCCCTACCTCCTTTGTAGCTCCCTAATTCTTTAAGGGGCCAAGATATCCCAAAAGTAACACCGGATTCGTGCTCAGGGATGAATTCGAACATAGATTTGAACATCTAAGGGTAGTATGTCAAGGTCACCGATTTGGGTAAAAATTTCACCTGATGGTACCATCAGGGTGAAATTTTACCCAAATCGGTGACCTTGACATACAACCCTCACATGTTCAAATCTGTGTTAGGATTCAATGCTGAGCACAAATCCGCAATCCGTTTTGAGATATATTGTATCGTTCAAAAGTTATAAGGGTCTAATGGAGCCCACCCCATAGCCTATCTCACGATCAAAAATAGGAAGAACTTTTTTTTTCACTTCTTATCACTTTTTTCGGTTTTATATGTACATTTACACTTTTCCAGCCAGCCTTTAATTTCCTAGTAGACTAGCTTTCCACCAAAATATATTTATGGCATCGAATTAGATATAAAACTATACTTGTTTTCACACTTTAGACCCCTTTGACGTCACTTTTGGTCATAGTTTTTCACAAAATTGTTAGCGCAGCTTCATTTCCTGCTCGTTTACCATCAGTCTACACTGAAAACACACAGAAAATACAAAAAAATACCATTACTGGTCTCATGCTATGCATAACATATGTTTACAAAATGCGTTACTTGTGCGTTTTCACCCTAAATCGTCCCCAAAATACTTTAACCCCACCAGGAAACGATTATATCGTTCGAAACTACTGTATTCCAATAAAATCATACACTAAAAACAGTTCATACCCTATGTGGATATGTGCCGTTTACGTAGGGTCGAAATAGGGGTAAAATGCACTAACAGTACCCTGTTTCAAGTACCCCACCCACCCAGAAAAAAACGGTTACCGCTTTCAATTTATATTTTTCTTTTCCACTATTCATCCTGTAACAATATTCCACAAATTATATGATTTTATAATTGCAAATAAATAATCGTCACAAAAGTACGAAAAAAACGGACTATCTCACGATTTTTTAGGGTAAGCCAACTTTTTTTTCACATGGACCTTTGAATTATCGCCCCTTTTTTTTCTTCTGGAACCTAAATTGACCCTAACAGTCACGCATTTTGACCCCCAGCCTTAAAAATAAAAATTTGCGCAAGAACCAGGGCAAGAACGTAGTCCCCAGAATCATTTTTCATATATACTTCACTAATGGGAGATAACTGTCAATTTTTGTACTTTTTATCACCCCTTAACTATTTATAGCAAATAATAGTTATAATGACCCCTAATATAATTTTTTATAAATATAACGTGAGATAGTCCGAAATCGTGAGATAATCCACAAAATCGTGAGATAGTCCATTTCAAATAGTGAGATAGTCCGTAAAATCGTGAGATAATCCATCTCATCCTAACAAATCGTGAGATAGTCCATAAAAATCGTGAAATAGTCCAAATACTTCGGACCCTAACCCTAACCCTAACCCTAACCCTAACCCTAAACCGAATCGAATCGAGCCATGTCTTACTCGTTGCAGTCAGAACTACTGTACTGGCGTCGGGCATTTATTTGCACCCAGAGTCTGCACATACGATGATTTGTGATTATGTAAGGACAAAATGCGTTGTTGTTTTAAAATAAATACAAGATATAATGATTGTGTAATAATATATTCAGTGCTTCTATGTTGTTGAAACCCTTCACGTTTTCAAATGCATCGATATAGATCTACACGTTTGGTCGTTAAAAGCACCAAGCATGTTATTAAACATACATTGGTATTGGGATAAGTTGCATATAAATTACTCATTTAGCATGTGTTTAATTCGTTGTAAGAAACGACACAGATTAAGGTTTTCGTATCTGAAGTTTAATTTGTATAAAGAGCTATCGTATGTCCATTTCAAATCACACCCACTGGCCTCATAATAACGATCACACATCGGTCGCATCATAAAGTGTGTCACATTGAACACAATAAATAAGCTGAAACGCCTATGTGTAGAAAATAATGGCATTATACAATTTTTCATAGCGTTCTTAACATAAGTATTTAGAATTCTCTGAAAACTGCAAACCCCGAATAGGTTACCGGCTTGCAAAAACGACATTTATGTACAACTAAAAATGTCCACCTCCAGTGAACTCATCTATCTGAACAGGGCTTATCACAATGGACATTTCTACCTGCGCCAATCATATTCATTGTTTCAGTGATGCATCCATTCAATATACAAATATTGGCATAGTTTCATTCTATGAATAGCGGTAGGGTCACAGGCATCCGCCAATATCCTAACACTAATCACTATGAAATATATAATTTTAAGCAGCAATATATAATAAACAATGCGGTAAGGCGTAAATTTGTTTGGTTTGTTTCAGGTTACATGCCAAAAAAATAAGGGTAGGTTGGTCGGGATTTATTTTTTTTTTTTTTTTTTTGGGTGGGGGGAGGTGGGGTAAATGGTCAACTTGAAGATTCTAAAACTGAATAAATCTTCAAAACATTAGTAATATCCCTTAAACATGGTTTATAAGTGATGCTATCAAAACAAAACATTTATTTATCTAAACACACATTTAATTATTGAAAAAGGTAAATAAAACAAATATATATATATGACAAACCAATTGAAATGTGTAAGGGTCGGGGCATTTGTTAGGGTAGGTCGGGTAACATGAAACAAACATATTTTTTACGCCTTGTTAAAATAGCCAAAAATGTACCCACTCCGTTAAATCAAGATGTTTGGGTATACAAAAACAAACGAATACGGTAATTATGAGGTAAGTTTTGCTTGAAAATATATGATGAACCAAACGAATTAACAGCAATGCAGACGGCATGGTTGATTATTTTACAAACGAGAACATGAACTCAACTGAAAGAAATCTCTCAGACAGTCTTAAAACAAATATACTTTACATGCCTCTACGTGTACCGTTTTCTGCCAAGTGTATTAAGTTCAATTATAAATCGTTGCTTAAAATTTTCTATTCGATAGTGTGAAATCTATGTTGAAATAGTTATACAACGTCTACGGTCTTCCGTGGAACCATAATATATTTTATTCTAGCGATAGTAAAATATATATCGACTTGAGAGAAACCTGCCTGGAGTTCTTTCAGATGATTTCTAACATAGAGGAACAGGTACCGTAACGAAGTGGATACACGAGCGAGCCCCTTCTTAGCCAATAGGATTTCGCATAATATTCTTATTTGGAATATATCCTTAAATTATATATATATATCCTTGCGAATAGTACATATCCATGTATGGTTATGCATATTATAAATTATGAGAAATCGGAGTTCAAAATAGCCAATCAAAAAACAGAAACAACGTCCGTTAAGACCATGTTGTTAAAGAGCAATCCAGCAATTTGATTGGGTTAAAATGTAAGTTACTAGTGCATTCTTTTTTTATTATCTTAACGGAGAGGTTAGGGCTTCGTTTAAAATACCGTGATAATTGAACTTAAAATTATTTAAATGTAATAATTTTTCCGTAGTCCTGTTGCATCATAGATTTTTTAAATTTCGGAACAGAAAGCTTTAGTATTGATATTGTTGAAATAAAACATGCGTCAGGTCACTGACATGTAAATGTATCGCGATTTCAAAAAGCAATCGCTGTGGGATGAGTTCTTCTCAACATAATAAACGAGTGCTTTACATGTTGCTATGCGAACGAAATTATATTCATCTATCAAATGTTTGAATGAAGACAGCCAACCATTCAATGATATTCATGCGTTGAATTTATACACTTTAGATTTATGGAAGCACACACCTATAAATAAGGAAGTATTTGCGTTGAAAATATGTTTCAAGACGAGTTTAATAATATTATTGATTATACTATTAATAATATTAATGATAATACATATTCGTTTTTCATGGAAATTTAACGCAACATCTTCTGGTCTCGATTAGTTACTTCTGAAAGTAATGTAAATGCTTAATAGCATGCATTAGAGAAATTAAATGAAGACAACAAATTTCAACTGTCATTTTTATTGAAGCATAACGTCGAACCAGCGTAATTACGTTAGGGAAAGACATACATTTCTCTCGAAAATACCAACATAATATTGGAAATGTCACTGTTATTTGTTTGATATGTCTATCCAAAACCATTGCGTAATATATACGTAGGCGAACTGAAGTAATCAAATTGATATGCTGGTATGTTATATTTGTTTTAATTGTAAATTTTACAGCTGAGCTTTTTTTATTTACAGCAAACAGCACGACCTACACTCACTTCTGTATTTTGAAATTATATTTGTATTTATTTCCACTAAAATGACAAAATGACATTCGTATTAAAGGAAAGTTATAGGCGATTCACGTTAAGTCTGAACAATTTGTTTAAGAAAAACAGAATATGTTAGATGTTCCGCTGGCTAAAAAAAGGTTGTCGCCACTAAAATCCGCCACTTCTAAAAAGTTTGAGCCAATTTTATTTCTCAATCATATATTGACATGCTTCAGAATCTAATTAACAGTATAAATTGTATATGCATGTTATGTAGGTATATCACAGTTTTGAATTATCTAAGGTATAAACGATCGTTTTGCAGGTAAAGGGCATCGGTCTACATACTAGTATTCGTTAGCGTCTGATTTCGCCTCTAATTTACATGTCTTCGTTTTCGAACATAATGTTTGATCAATACGTTTGTTATTTCGCAACAATGAGCTTGTTTGCTATTTTTAAAGATATAGATTTGTTCGTTTTCACATTCATATGTATATTCATATTAAGACATATCATATATATTAGTAGAATGTATATGTGTCTTAATATTCTTTTTTTGTTACATTAAAAAGTTTTCACTGCAAAAATTATATGTACATGTATATAAAATTGATAATCAATCCTTAAATTAATGGTATGGACTTATGATATAGAATTGTGTAAATGTAGCTAGAACAGTAAAACGTCTTAACGTCTCATTTTGCTTCCATCATTTTCACATGTGATGTGCAACTAATTGTAAACCAACTCGACATTCATTGATGAGTAATAAAGCATATCGAGATGGCGATCTGGATTACCAAAATCTCATATTTTTGTTTATTTGCCGATTTCTAGCCTTCACAGAAAATTGTACGGAAATCCGTCCATTAATCTTCCCGTAAAGTTGCTTGCAAATACAAAAAAAAAACGCCGGCAAAAAACTTACTGACCTCCTTGGTGGAGGTAAAAATACAAACACAATTGGACTTGAAAGTTTTGAATACTCATTCGAACGGAGTATATTGTTTTCCGTAAAACTAGTTTTTAAACTATTATTACGACATCAGATCAACTAACTGAGCAACGACCGATCATAAACAATGTAATGCATTCGCTAGATAATTAACTTACAAAATGGCTTGTCACCAGGGAAATATCGATAAGGTAATCGCACTGTAGAAACAACATTACCAAGCATTCTTGGACTCGTGTCCGCATCTTAGGCAGCGGATTTCATTTCATGCCTCCTTGATCGTCATTTGTATTATCATCGCTTGAAATACGACCATTGAAAGCATTGATTGTCGATGTTTGTTCTACGTTTATACAACAAGCTGGAAACTTTGTCGGCGTTCGTTTCAGTGTGCAGGACTGGCATTCACAAGGCTCCAACAGAAACAACTTAAGTTGTACTTAAGTTAAAATTTCAGATCAACTTTTCTATTTGAGATCCAATGTTTTCTGTTAACAGATGGGTAAAATACTAAACGTCTAAGCTATATTTAGTAGTTTGAAGCATTTCAATGTTAAAAGACCTATACATGAAACAGTCACATACTTAAAGGAATTTTATGGATTTAATACATTCACTTAAATTTTCTTGGAGCTTTGTGAATGCGGGGCCTAGGGTAGCAAAATCTGATATTGCCTTACCTGTCCGTTATTGTCAAATGTAATTATATAGTAAATTCTAGAAATATTGTCCGTACATGCTGTGGGACAGCTGGGTAATACGGACAATTGATTTTGCCATCCCTGCAAAGTATGATTAAATTGTGTTAAATGACAAAACTAATTCTGCATAAAAGGGTTAACTTGGTGTGGAAATAACCTGATTTTATGATTAAGATTGATATCATATATTCATTGTGTCTAACGTTTTGATGGCAATATCTTAGTGACATGTACACTAATTCGGTGCCATATTAATAATGGCCTGAATGTGTAAGTAATACACGGCAAAATCACCAACAGTTAGTATCTGAGACTTAAAACACTTTTAGTGCGACTTTGCTGGTGTGTATTTATATTTCCGAATGGGACGAAAATTTAAAACAGTCAATGGATAGATGGCAATGCTGCAATCGTCAAATCTCTTATGTACGATTCGTTACAAATCATAATTAGAAAATAGGTACAATAATTTTCGCTTGGAAAACAAACCCCAAACACGAAAATCTATGAGAAAATGTGGCTTGTTATGTTAAAATGTTATAAAGAACATAATTATTTATAATCTAAAAACATAAATGAGCACACATTGGTAAACCTTGCAGTATTTTAACATCAAATTGATCATATAGCCTTGTCGGTGTTTCCGTTGAAGTACATGGTACTGTTAGGCCAATAAATACAATCATAAATGTCAACAATTTACAACAATTTACAAGATGAATCCTATAGACGTATCTATGATCAGATGATCAGATGCTGGTAGGAGTGAAACTGGTGATAGAGTATATTTCCCAAATGGCGCGGTTGTACAATTCATCTTGATATTACATGTGTCAGTACAGTTCCGATTGTTCTGTTTTTGTTTTGTGCTTGTAACCGACATTTCACAATATGGAGATACTATATGGAGGCGTCAGCAAATATTTGCTGACTTTAAACACATATAAATAAATCAATGCATGTCAACACATATAAACACACGCCAATTTTAAGCATTAACATTCTAACAATGTATAATAAATGTATTATAATGTATTATATTTAGTTTCTAGTTTTTAATTTAAAAAAGCACAACTTAATGATATGTTTCTATGGAAAACTAACAAAGCGCGCAAACATCAGTGAGAAACAAACCATGTGGTTTTGAAGGATGTAATAAAATTCATAATAACTCATAATTTACTTGCGTTGAACGATGTGACAAATACTGTCATATTTGTTAACATCAAATGTGTCGTATAAATGTGTGCGCGCATCCAGATAAGTATTTGTACTATTTGGCCGATTAAATACAATCATTAATCAATTTACAGAAAATCGAGCATGGACGATGAATATGCTTTCTGCTGGTGGGAGGGCAGGTATATGTGACTGGTGAGAGAGTATATTTCCCCACTGACGTTGCTATACAATTAATCATGATATTAAATGTGATATGATTGGTTCGATTGCCATATTATTGCTGGTGCTTTAAACCGACACTTTGTAATACGGATATACATTTGTACTAAATTAAGTTATTGACAAATATATACTGCCTTTGATCATATATAGAAACATGTCAACTCATATAGAAACATGTCAATGTGACGCATTTACAGTCTGATTACTTACATAAATTGATGTATTACATGTCATTTCAAGTTGATAATTGAAATTAAAACCATCCCTTACCATATATAAAATGCGAAATATCACATAGTTGGATTTGGTGATGATATATTTCATATTTACGAAAATGTACATAGGCTAGTCAGATGAAGCGTTCGGATATTTGTCAGAACCATTGTCAGTTCACATGTTCCATTAAAGCATGTTCATGTTGGTGGCTTTATTGCTCAATACATTGATACCTATGTTTCTTCAATATTACAGGTATACGTCTTTAGACAGTAATTTCGAGGATGATCATACAGAACTTGTATCATACGACACATAGTAACAATCTCGGAACTAAACACAATTGACATGTCATCAATAATGACAATTCCAAACACACTAACATATATAACGTTTGAGCATAGAGTTAATGTGTATTAACTATACCTTATCATGAAAGTAGGATCATTAAGTCTAATGCAGGAAGTCACGTTAAACAAGCACGTTTAAAAGCGCCATTGTAACCCATAGACTACAAAGCCTCGTCTAAAACATTCAGAATAATCTCAGTAGAACAGACTGTCACGACATGACTGCAATTAGATATGTGAACCTTCCGATACTAGTTATACATCTTGAATACGTAGATGATTAAGATAGATTTTCGTATTCAAATGTGACGTTATTGGTTTAACTATTGTATCGCTGGCAATAGTTGCTGGCAAAAAGAACCAATTTTCAAACAATCCAATCAATTAACTAACCGAAAGAAATAAAATTAATCAAATACTTCTTTCTGGATTTAAATATATACCAAACTACATAGAATTTGACATTGCATTTCAGTAAAATATATCTAAGAAGTAGAAGTCCGAACACCATCAAACGTCTGCTTACCTGTACGTCAAATAAGACAATAAATGTGAAAGGCTAATATAAAACGCGGCCTGTACATACTCTATATTTATCTGTATACGATATCTATCGAGAAGAGGGTTTTACAAAGAAGCACTTACCACTTCAAGTGTATTAATTGCAAGGCGTTCATTATATATCGGCGAATAGCGTGTTTGACCTTAAACAATAGCATCAATTACTAAATACCATTACCTTTGCTATCTGGTACCAACAATAGACTTGTTATAAATATATCTACACGTCTGAGTACATTGGGAAAACTTTTGTATGGCACAATTTAGCTTAGTGTAAATATAACACATTGGCATTCTCTATTAGCATACTGTACGGTGCGAGTTTCGTTAGTTTGGAGATCGTATACGTTAATTGTTTTATTAATAATTGTATAGCTTATATGGTATAAGCAAACAATATTGAACAATGCAACTGCCTGCATATATTTACTAATATATTTTGGATAAAAAACTTTAGGTTAGACATATTCAATATCAAATATAAACGTTTCTTGTTAATCAATAAAGTATATCAATCTACTTTACATTGAACATAAAATTTATTGGAAGTTAGTTTCAGTAATACAAATATATGTAACACGTTTCAGGGACGTACCCATGTTTATTTCCACTAAGCAGGAACAGTTGCGCAAACAGGTGCCGTTTTGTTATTATTATTTTTTGTATTTTTCCCAGGTGTTCAGGTGTCCGCTGCCATTTACGCACAATGCCGTTTGGTTTTACAATGTTGTTAGCGGTGTTGTTGATACTGAACACGCCGGTAATGTGACCATAACAATATACCGGGTATATTCGATACAAAGTAATTGTTTTAAGATAGAGGTCATTGTTTGTGAAGCCACCGTTATTTGTAGGATAAATACGTGTATATATCATATCACCAAGTAATGATGTTTGACATAATGTCCGTAAATTATGCGTTGGGTACGCCTCCAAGATTTCTTTTGAATTATTTACGTACGAAAAACAACAATGCTATTCGTTATCACAATGGTAAAAAAAACTGCTCAATGTAAATGCGAATGATCTGTAAGCTTGTTGCTGTAAGCATGAACCTAACGATAAGTTTTTGAGGAGGAATTTAGGATGAATTTATATTAATTGTTTTAGCAAATGCACAGCAAGTATTACCTTGCGATATTTAGTGAAAACAAGGTCAACATTAGGTCAGGCGATGACATAATATAATAACTGGATATGTCCCTCAAATAATTTGCATTGCCTTTTATGAAAACGTTCACACTGCAACGTATTTGGCAATCATAATATGGATGTAACATTTTAAAGCTTATAGTTGTCAGTGTTTCCTATACTATTTATACATTTATATACCGTCGTTATCTCGTTAACAGACAAGTGTCGTTTGGACTAAGATGGAGCAAGAATACAAGTATTGGTATTGACAAACGTATTTAACATTCATGTTGACATGTTAGGTATGTGATATTTGCTTCTAATTTTGAAACCGGGGCAATACTTGATATAAATACAAGCTGTACCTTTCACATAAATAGTCACGGCAGGACCTTGATCGGCATTAGAGACTAATCTATTTTATGCTTTTATATCATTTTGACTAAAGACTATAGTTTCTTCTTACAAAAATGCAGCCAGATGACAATTTAGAAAATTACTTTGTAATATAATCTAAATAAAAACAACAACGTTGTTTTACATTGGAATTCATTTTGTGATGTCTCCGCCAAATAAAGAAAGCCATATTTCATTTATTAACATACATCCATGAATTAATAAACTTTTTAGACGCAATTATTGTACATCTAGTTGCATGCACACCTAGCGACAGCTATATTAATTTTTGTAAAATGTTATTTACTTACGATGCTTAAAGGCACCTTTTTCAGAGAAATAAACTAAAAAAGATACCGATATCGTGTGATCATTTGCCGCTGTAGGCAGTATGAAGAAAACTATTCCTGGGAATGAAATATATCCATATTCGTACGTTTTGTGCTCAAATTAATTTCCGCTAGTATTTAGGAACATTCTATTCAGTGATCAGCATAAACCGTATGTACATTTTATCGAATATTCATAATGGTATGGCCTATTTGCGAATGCGTGCATTTTACCGCTATGTGTACGCTTTCGTTGTGAATGCGTGCATTTTACCGCTATGTGTACGCTTTCGTTGTGAATGCGTGCATTTTACCGCTATGTGTACGCTTTCGTTGTGAATGCGTGCATTTTACCGCTATGTGTACGCTTTCGTTGTGAATGCGTGCATTTTACCGCTATGTGTACGCTTTCGTTGTGAATGCGTGCATTTTACCGCTATGTGTACGCTTTCGTGTTTGTTTCTCTAAAAATGTTAGTACAATAATACAATACTTGATACATTTTACTGCTATGTGTACGCTTTCGTGTTTGTTTCTCTAAAAATGTTAGTACAATAATACAATACTTGATTCGTAACCATTTTAGGAATTGCTTATTCACTTAATCGAATATATCGTACAAATCATTCGTATTTGTCCATACACAGTAACACATCCATTTTGGTCATCTACAGTAAGAAATATCATCCTGGTGTTGTAAACACAGTGAAATGATCTCTGGGTTTTGTCCAAGGCACATATCACAGCGGATTTCATTTCACGCTTTCTTGATCATCATTTATGTTATTCTTTCTGCCACGAAGCCCAGTAATATCAATCTAATTTTGGTAACGAAACGATATTTGAATTGCTACAACTTTTCCACACCAGTTTGTGAAACCGGTAATGTCTCGTAAATCAAACTGTGAAGCCTGCTGATTACACTTCTGAGTTTACATATAATTTATTAATCTAGGGGTAAACAATGCTGTTTACAGTGAATGCTTTTGATTTAGATATAACTGATACGCGTGTATAAATCATTATTATAATGATATTATTTTCATTTAAATGCGATTTTTGTTATGGAGCCGCTATCAATGCAGCCAATTTGCCATGTCTAACGATAATAAAGAAAACTTCAAAAGATTGCTAGGTTCCAGGCGGTGATACGGATCCCAACCAAAAGCCAATCGTTTGTTCATTGGCTCATTTCCAAAACCTCCGGAAAATGTCATGGAAATCCCTTCAAATATGTTGCGTAAAGTTGCTTACAGACAGACAAATAACCTCTTTGGTGGAAGTAATCAACTCCAACAAGACATGCTATATTTTATATTACTGTTTTGCATTTTTTATTGTCAAAGAGGCAACGCTATTTAATTCCGAAATCATTAAAACGGCAAATGTCTGTCTGGTAACAGCTAACCTGAGCGCCACATAAATAGTCGTGACAAGACATTTAATCAGCATTGAACACTCAATTGATGTCATGGGGCGACGTTTATCCTAAATTACGATTATTTCTCATTTAAATTGCTGCTCAACGTTAGCAACTCTCCAGAGACGGATTTGTAAAAAGATGTTTGTTAGCTGTTGTATCCGATATAAAATGTGTAATATATTTCTTTTCCTTTATAACGATCGGTGATTACCACGATGCAATGTCTTCGAATGCTGAGACGTAAGAACTACAGCACGTTGGGTTAAAACATACATTGGGCGTCAATCTTCCTTGACAACCATCTTCACCTCTTCTCGTTCTGTAGAACAATATCCGCAACCCAAACATATCTTGTTTTTCATTTTTTTCGGCATCTTATACATTTACTGTATCATTAATACCATACATGTGTGTATGGGAATGGAATTTTATTTAAAACCACACAAACACATAGGTTTAAGCATGTGACGTACTGGTGAAGTACCTAAATCCAGACACTTTTGCTGGTTTTTGGACCATTTCTCTGGATAATTGCATCAAACGAAAATAAAAAGTTAGTTTAAACCTATTTATTTTAGCTCGATTGCATCGAAAGCCTCAGGCTTATAGAGACACTCTCGAGTCCGTTTCCTGGGTAGAACCAGTACTTGGTGTCTTCGGGGGAGACACTGAGAACGCTCCCAGAGTGGGGATCGAACCCGGGACCTCCCGATCGCTAGGCGGACACCATATCCACTACGCCACCGCGAACTGGTGATGTAAATAAAAAGTTAAACATAATAAGTAGAGTTTAATCTTAAGCTTTGGTCAAAATCTTACTGGAATCTGCTATCTAAAAGTCACTAAATAGTATGTTAGGAAAAGGCTTGTAACACATATCGAAATGCAGCTGGAGAGTACCTTAGTAACACATATCGAAATGCAGCTGGAGAGTACCTTAGTAACACATATCGAAATGCAGCTGGAGAGTACCTTAGTAACACATATCGAAATGCAGCTGGAGAGTACCTTAATCGGGACACTGAACTTTTTTTTTTGAAACAAAAAGAATAAAAATATACTTTCAACTTCAACTCAGTATTATTGTTCTTCTTCTTTGTTTATACCTTCTTCTGGTGTTAACCTTCAAACTTTTCTCTGTAAAACTTTATCCCATATAAGGACTGTTTTGATTTCAATTCCCCGCGTGTAAATGTTTACATTTGAAAGAAAGAAAAAAGCAATAGTAAGTTAATGAATTACTACTCTATTGATTCTGTTGAAACTTGACATACTTTTATGAGACAGGTGCGTGCATCAGTTCATACAATAGAATTATGGGTCTTGATCGTGCAATCATATTTTTTGTGAGGTGTCCAGTTTTAAGTACTGTCCGGATTTAGGTACTTCACCACTATGGATGTCTGACAACGTTTGTGGAGTGAAATTGTTTTTTTTACTGAAGTAAATGAATTGGATGAGCATGCAATCCACAATGCATTTAATTTTTGTGACACATACAATTGAAACAAGGACAGTTTTTCAGTTTATCTTTATAATAAAGTAATGGTCATCAACAATCCATAAATAAACATTAATAATAAGATATTTTTTGTATAAAAAGATGTAATAAGTCAAAATATCTGTTCAGTTGCACCATATAACTTTACATTTGTTTTAATGTTTACAAGTTTATTAAGAAAACATCAGAACAGTTATTTTTTTTGTCTTTTATCAAAGTTTTGGTTTGTTTTGTTTTGTTATCAACTAATATTATTATTTTAATTTAAAGAAAGTTAGTTTATTTTGTAATCATAACTGATATTGCATTACCAAGATGAGATAAAAGATCTTTCCGTATATGGATGTTGCAAAGACACATCTACAAGCACTTGTAGAATGACATGTCCGTATGTTCGATCTACATTGTCTCCCACAAATGTAATTTCAGACAATGAAGATATTTAAAAGCATGATTGATAGCGCTTTAGGGTCCCTTCTCTGGTAATTGAATTACCTATCGTTTTCTTGGTCATCATATATGATGCCAAGCTAAATCGATGTGAAATGAAACCATATCGCCTCTCTTTCAGCGAGAAATTATGAGTTGGGCTAACATAACAATATCAACACAATAATATCAACAACCAATAGGCACAAACATAACACAATGATTCAACGTTTTATTTGAATTAGCACTTTGTTAGAAGTAATGTTCTGCAAGCAGTAATGACAGTCAAGGATAGTCCTACAAGTATTTTCATAATGCATGCCGATACATGTAGTCATAAGTACAAGATATTTCAAAAAATGGTATCACAAATAACTAACACCAGTATATGTTGTCTGTTCCACACTCGAAATGAACTGAGGATTCACAAATGCATACATGTAATATAGCAGGCTAGATTATCATTTCTTGGACATAGTAGAACCAAATATTTGGCATCTATGCCCAATACATTTGGTCGTAGCCAGAATGTTTCTGTTGAACATTCTAAGAGGTTGGTATAGAACTAACTACGCTGTTGTATTTTTTGTTCTTGCATTCATAGCGCATGGGTACTTTATACAGAAATAAGTTTCGGTTGCAATAAAAATAATAAAACCACGGTCTGTTCAGCAAATAACGTCCTTGTCCAAAACGTCTTGCATATCAATAGTCCAAATTGTTCTTATATACCTCTGGAAAATTATTTGAAAGTCCAAATAATTCTCTGGCATGTCTGAAAAATTAATTTAAACAGTACCGTCGTTAATACTCAGGTACACATTAGCTCGAAACGAAGCTAAATTTAAAATGTGTGGATGATGCAAATCACTGGGGAATTCTTGTTATCAAGACGATGTCAAACAAATACTAAATGATGCCCTGGGGTTGTTGGTATATGGGTCGTGACATCTTGGCTTAGTGATATATTAACGCACGTCTAATACTAGACTCTGATTTTAATTTACGAACTATACGTACCATGAGATGGATCCCTATGATACAGTTTCAAATATTGTGACCACCCCCCTTCCTCCCCCCCCCCCCCCCCGCTGCATCAGAGAAAAGAGAAAACCACCTATATTCTTTGTTCTAATAAAAAAGCAAAGTACTATACAACGCATTGAACAGGAAGCAAACAATGTGCTTATTTATGAACATTGTCATACTTTGTATTAACTACAAATACTTAAGCATCTGGGCTGACCGACCAAATTTTTATGTAAAGAAAATCATTAACAGTCAAAGAAGTTGTGCCTCCGTCGCGGCTCGAAACTACGACCATGAGATCAAAAGTCTTTCATGAAACCACCCGGCCTTTTATGCATAAAATGTGAATATACTTATATTGCTATGTCAGTGTTGCATGTGTTTTCAAAAACTACCGACGAATAGCGTGCGTGACAAACGCTATAATTTTATCCATTTCAAAATGTTCAATTGATTTTTATTCATAATCATCACTAACAAATTTCTGTCAGAAGTGTTATCTCGTTATTTTTATTATACAATGCTCTTTCCATTTTGGGATCAGTGACAAAATGTTTGGAAACTGTAAATGTGTCAATATGTGAATGTCGGTAGGTTCCTTCTGAGATGTATGCTCTTTAGTGACAGGGAAACAATTTTGTGTTATATGCATCAACTTCACAGATACACATTTACTTCTAGCCATCGAAGAAGTGAGACATGAGGCTTGAGGTTTGACTTTCTTCTGACCATATGTGGAAATATCATGTTTGTTTGTTTTTCGTTTCCGGGAACCATATTTTTATTGGAAGAATCTCTATTGTCGAAAGTCTCATTAGAAATTAATTGAACATATTTTGAATGGTCAGTGCATATGGAGTTCCGTTTTTTTAGACATCATTACCTTATCCATTCGTGGTTAGCGATACGATTAAATATAATTGCTTTGAATGTTTAAGCTATAGCAAATAAATCTTGAGCACCTTATCAAGTTTGTTTCAGCTTCAGCTTTGCAGTTGACATGGGTATTTTTATAATTAAACGTCGAATGAATAGTCTTTCGTTCACAGCCATTAGTTTGGCTTCTTCTGAAATCCATATCCCTAGATTGCATGCCACCGTGTTTTGGCTATTGTGAACAACAAAGCCGACAAATATTATTTTCATTGTGGTAGAGTACACTGATTTCGTGTTAAGAAAACAGTATCAATGAATGATTTTTAATTAACAGTTTGTTAATCCATCATTCTTTTATTACCATTAATGTAATTGCAACGTTCCATGTATAAAGTGAGTATAAATTAAGTGTATGGTTTGACGCGACTTATAATAATTGGGATACAAATAATTATTTGCGTTGATATTACGTATGCGTTAAATTGATATTTATATGTTTAGTGTGGTGGAGGATTGTGTTGACTTCCGTTGTTGCTCGACAGCCAGTTAATTGCCCTATATCCACCGAATTCGTTTTCAATTACCTTTACATATTTTCTTAATAATAACGTTCGAATCATATAAATAGATATTGTACAAACACATAATGTCTTATTAAGTTATTATACTTTAATACATATTTACCTGCATGTCACTGATCATCTTTAGCACAGACGGTGTTTGTTGTACTATGATAGCATATTAGATGTTTCTTACTCTCCATTTCTTAACGTTGATTAGGAAATCAGTTCTACGATAAATGAAATTCGGTGAGCATGCAATTAAGTACATACAGTCAATAGAAAATACAATCATTGGTAATTTGGGTCGACGCTACGGTCACGACATGACCGAAATCAGTTCTGCAAACTATCTGGTAGATGTATTATTATTTGCGCCATATGGCTAGAGTTAATGATTCAATTGTTATTGTCACTTCATAAAGGTTAAATTGAACACTAATAAAACGCAGCGAATACGTTGTCACATTCTTAGATAAAATATGTTATGTCCAGAGTTAATGATGGTCATTTGTTTTTTTCACATCAGTTCATAAACAAAACACGAAAACTTATCAACTACAAATATGTTGTCGCAGTCGAAGACCAAGGCGTTGTCAAGATAAAATGTCACCATTAAAAGTTACAAGAACTATCTAGAGATCTAGCATTGATTCACACTGTATTTTTCCACTTTCAAGATGTGTAGTGAATGCGTATTTTCTGACGGCATCGTCGAATTAGTGGATAATAATATATTGCCTTATCGCGTGTGTGTAATATTAGCAATAACTTTTAAATGTTGTAGATACATGATCATCATGTTTGTGATATAGACCTTTTAAGTTGTTGTCACTACTAATTAAAGCTCCACCCAATTTCTTTTTAAAGTGTTTTTACCATTCATTGCTTTTGACAACTGCATCAAAAGCATAAGCATGTGCTCTTTTGTGTAAATCATCATTGCAATTGCAGAATTTCCTTGTCCAATTTTGTTAGAATCAAACTGTTTTCTTTCTGTTGTTGATCAATAAATGATTAATGATTGTCGTTTTAGATGCGTATGTTTTTACTATTAATTCATAAACTGTTAAACAAATATTATAACTGCCTCTAAAATTCCAATCGATAACTTAGCATTGATTACAATAAAAAGGTTTAATTATTGTTTAGATTACAAATCTACAAATGTGTAGCAAATAACAAATTTGCTAAACGGGATGTGAATATATCATTTTGGAATTAATAATTTTTTTCGGCATAGTCCATTACATTTTACAACTGAATATTTTAGCTTTACAAGCGCAAAGCTTAGTTTGCCACATTATATCTATGGAAATGCCTGTATAATTCGGAATTCTGCCGACTCACTTGTGTTTAAATGTTATCTCATCTTCTGACATTAATGTCGATTTCGGAATCGCTTTAAAGAATGATTAATCCTTATCAAACGCAATATCGAATTTACTCGAACATCTGACATAAAGCGGTATTCACAGTTAATCCATATTCACAATCTTTCCCAAACTTATAATTAATTAGTATAGAACCTATTGCAAATAAGTATAAATGTACTTCATTTTTATGAGCACAAACTTATTTAATGTTTTGTGTAGTGTGTACAGGCGAAGTTCGTAAATCCGGACAATACTTAAATCCGGACACCTGAGCCAAATGCGTGTGTATGATCAAGACCAATAATTCTATGGTATCCAATGATGCACGTGTCTCGGCAACGTATGACACGTTTCAACAGAATCGATTGAGTACTATTTCATTTTCTTACTATTGTTTGTTTCTTCCTTTTAAATGTTATTATTTGCACGTGTGGGTTGCAATCAAAAGAGTACCTCCGATAAATAAAGCTTGACAGATTTTGTTAAAGTAAACACCAGATTGAGGTAAACGTAGAAGAATTGCAAGACATCTGACATACAAGTTGTAGTTTAAAGTTTATTTTTTAATATTTGTTTTTAATTTAATTAAACATGTTTAAAATGTGTTTGGATTTAGGTTCCCTCCATCTGTATTTCGATACGTGGTAAAGGCCTTTTCTCAACACATGATTTAGTGACTTAAACATAGCAGTTTCCAATATGATTTTGACTAAAGCTTAAGATTAAACGTAACTTATTATGTTTAACTTTTTATTTTCGTTTGATGCAAGTGTCCCGATTAAGTTACTTCGCCAGTATTACTCTGTGTTGTATTGTCTATTAGTCATTAAGTTACTTCGCCAGTATTACTCTGTGTTGTATTGTCTATTAGTCATTAAGTTACTTCGCCAGTATTACTCTGTGTTGTATTGTCTATTAGTCATTAAGTTACTTCGCCAGTATTACTCTGTGTTGTATTGTCTATTAGTCATTAAGTTACTTCGCCAGTATTACTCTGTGTTGTATTGTCTATTAGTCATTCAGTTACTTCGCCAGTATTACTCTGTGTTGTATTGTCTATTAGTCATTAAGTTACTTCGCCAGTATTACTCTGTGTTGTATTGTATATTAGTCATTTGTCACAAATAAAGGGCCACGTGATGTTAGTTAGTAAGGGTTTCTCTTCTGTTAATGTTTCTGGGGTTTCATTTATCTTGTATTTAAATTAATGTAGTTTTCTAGGCAAATTGTAAAATCCATTGACTGATGAAAATTACTCGTGATTTTACTAGAACACGTTCCAATGCATTATGCTATATATATTATAATGGGGGTTTGCGGACGGGTGTATGTAATAGATAAAAATAGATATGCCATACAGAATATATAAGCATTGTTTGTGATGTTAAATTATGCAAATATATATTTTACATGTACATTGTCTTCGGACAAAAATGAAGTTTTTCATATTAGAAACAGAACATATTTACGCTCGCATGTACAATAAGTATTGTGCGCGATGTTAACTTACAGCAAACGACCGTAACATATTTTACTTTAACATAAATAAGACATACAATTTTTGTTTAAGAGTCTGAGGTGATTAATATTCTTCTAATGATCAGTAGGCGCATATAAAAATGTATTAAAAAAATAATGTCGATGAGCGCTTGATTTTCCAACAATAAACGTTAGTTTACAATGTACGATTAGTTTGTTCTTTGAATAACAATATTTTGTTTGGTATAATACCATAAACATCAAACGCGTGTTGAAGGGTATAGTAAATATTGCCCCCGTCGAAGAGCAATGTCAACCTCGACCATCGGCCTCGGTTGACATCACTCCCCTCGGGGTGCAATATTTACTATACCCCTCAACTGCCTATGATATTTATATAATATTTAAAGGCCCTGGTAATAGATTGTGCAAACTATGTGCTTATAGGGTATGGAAACATAATTTCATTTCTTAATTTGTTGTACTTTGTAACATGACTTCAGACGAAAATATGATATATGAAGTGCAAGGAGCATAATGCTTGTTTAAATTATATCATGTGCAATGCAAAGGTGCTAAAGAAACTTGCCAAATTTGTTTGCTTTGCTATGTTATTTCCAATGATCATTATTAACTCAGGATTAAACTCACGTACATGTACCTGTATATATCGCATTTCGGTTGTCATGTTTTGTATTCTTGCATAAATATATATACATCACTGTTTTTCTATTTAGCCATTTGATAATCATATATATATATATAGTATTTGGCCAAAAGCGTGGTGCATGCCAATATACCTTTAATAAAGCGTAAGCGTGATAAAACCGTATTGCAATTTTGCCCTTTTGTATAATAATAATATTATCGTCCATCTGATCAAATGTTGCAATCAGTTGTTTAACAAGCATTACACGCAAACTGCGCCTGATAAAAACACTATGTAATGAAAATCACGCCCTTACCAATTCCCTTACGAACAATATATCACGCCTACCAATATTACTCCGCCGAAATTGTTATTGGCAGGGTTGCTGCGAAGCCCGCTGAACGAATGTTCAAATGAGGCGTGTCGTGGGAAATCCAGACTTAATGCATGCGCGTAAAGTGTCGTCCCGGATTAGCCTGTGCAGTCCAGGTTACAATATACTAATTCCAATCCGTATGTAATTTAATGTAAAATCGATAACTTTAACCAAAAATAAATGCAACATTTTGCACATGGGGACCCTCATAACCATACATTTTCTTAAAGAGCATTCTAAGCTGAATTGATTTAAGCAATAAAAAGGGTGTGTCAAATGATATGTAAGAAAGAACTTGACACTAAACAAAGTTGACTGTTTTATCACCATCATTTTAGCGGCTACTTTCTAGTTGAAGTAACCCGCCTCAGCGCAAGTGTCATACTGTAGTCTCCAATCTTAAAACATCAGTGATTTATTTGTTCATACCAATGCTTACCCTACCAACATCTCCAAAAAAGAGTATCAAAGCAAGTGTCTAAACCTAAAAACATGTCTTCGAGTTAAACTTGTTGATTTATTTAGAGAGTACAGCCCTACACGACTCATTTATTTAGTGTAATGTGACCTTTATGATATTTTCTGTTTTAATGAAGTATCTTCTAAACATAAATCCACTGTAGGAAAGTGCCGTCCCGGATTAGCCTGTGCGGACTGCACAGGCTAATCCGGGACGACACGTAAAGCACATGCATTAAGCCCGGTTTTCCCACGACACGCCTTAAATGAAATCATAGCGCTGTAGTTATGCTTTTTGAATTGTTTTCCGATTTTTTTAAATGCACGCTTTGTTGTTTATACGTATGTCGAATTGAAAACCTTTTATAAAAACTATATTTGATCAAACTATGACAAAAGAAAAATAAACTTTACTACTCTGGTATAATAGATACTATTTTGAAAAGGTCGAACACGTAGTGTTCAATATTACCCTACTTTATGAAGTAATTGCTGCAGACAAACACTGTCATGGGACCGATGCAAAAATCCAAACGTTGCCATCCTATTAGAGACCCATTTCATTAAGGATCGTTTCCCCTACAGAGAATATAATAAAGAATTCTTGAACACAAGAGTCATAATTATATTGTCCAGTAGTATCAATAGAATAGTCAGTAATCTGGACAGGATTTCCAAAGATTGCGATCATTATCTAAACGAAGCTGAAATTAACAGGTCTGTCGAGAATCAATGAAACCAAGCTACATCTAAAATGAGTAGATAATTTGTTATAACTAAAACATACACGGAATACATTTTGTATCAGATCGTGAACATCATATATTTGAAATATTGTTGTCGTTTATGTATAATTATCAACTGACATGGATAACATCATAAAGCATTTGTCACACTTTTCGTTAGTATTTTGGGAAACGCCTGCGTCACTTACACTAGTATCTAAAAATTACCGTAAAATCATGTTCGTCCGGCTGGCAAGTGGACAGCGTGACAGACTTTGGATCCTGGAGGTCATAGGTGCGAGCCCGGGTAGATGCAAGTCTTTTTACTTTAATATCTGTTCCTTTATATAATATTTTGTTGTTGTATTTTTACATCACACACACGTGGGACCACACACGTACATCGTGTATTAAACATGTATAGGTATGTACCGGTATACGTTTGACTGTTGTTATTAGAAGATGGGCATTCAAGCAAACATCGATACAATTGTGTTGGACCACAAACGTACATGTTATTATTAAAAGATTGGCATTCAAGCATACATCGATACAATTGTGTTGGACCACACACGTACATCGTGCATTAAACGTATATAGGAATGTACCGGTGTACGTTTGAGTGTTATTATTAGAAGATGGGCATTCAAGCATACATCGATACAACTGTGTGGGACCACACACGTACATCGTGTATTAAACATGTATAGGTATGTACCGGTATACGTTTGCCTGTTGTTATTAGAAGATGGGCATTCAAGCAAACATCGATACAATTGTGTTGGACCACACACGTACATCGTGTATTAAACGTTTATAGGTATGTACCTGTATACGTTTGAGTGTTATTATTAGAAGATGGGCATTCAAGCATACATCGATACAATTGTGTTGGACCACACACGTACATCGTGTATTAAACGTATATAGGTATGTACCGGTATACATTTGACTGTTATTATTAGAAGATGGGCATTCAAGCATCCATCGAGACAATTGTATTGGACCACACACGTACATCGTGTATTAAACGTAGACAGGTATGTAGCGGTATACGTTTGATTGTTATTATTAGAAGATGGGCATTCAAGCATAAAGTTGACTGTTATTACTAGAAGATGGGCATTCAAGCATACATCGATACAATTGTGTTGGACCACACACGTACATCGTGTATTAAACGTATATAGGTATGTACCGGTGTACGTTTGACTGTTATTATTAGAAGATGGGCATTCAAGCATACATCGATACAATTGTGTTGGACCACAAACGTACATCGTGTATTTAACGTATATAGGGCCTACTGTCACAACGCACACTACAAGATCTTTGAGACTGGAGTTCCGCTTTGTTTATATTTAATATGATTGTACAATTAATTTTAGTTGTTTGTGATAATTAAAGCTTTTTAATGATATGAATACGTTTCACACAAACTGTTTGAAAAGTACTTTGATATTATGTTTTGATATCATTGATGCGGAAATGTCCATAACTTGTGTATGTATTAACTACATGTATTCAAAAAGTAATATTATGTAACTTAAATAACAGTACGTTCAATACAGTCACGTACATACAGCTTTCAAACATAAGAAAGTGTTTGTTTGTTTTGGTTTTTCCCGTTTGTCACAGTATTTCAGTCATATCACCGCGGTCAGTTAACCTACTCACACTTTTCCTAGGCAAACTTAGCCTATCTAAGCGGTTTACCAGTACTAAGTGCACATACCTATGCCAGTAACTGACAACTGCCCTAGTTGAATCAGAGGTAGGTGGATAATGGCCGTAGAAATAATTTCATGACCAATCCCCACACAAGTTATGTGGCCGGGCTGGGGTTCGAACTCACGATCCCCGGATTGACAGTCTAGCGCTCTACCAACTGAGCTAGCCGAGCCCGGCAACATAAGAAAGTCATTTTTAAAGCAACTTAATGTTTATGTCTGAATGAATTAAAACTTAACGCAAAACCAAATACGACATGCATGGGTTTCAAAGGTATGTTGAAAAACATAATTTTAAACATACTTATTTGTAGGTTTCAAGTAATATTTAGGAAAAAAGAGGTGAATTTTCTTGCTAACATTCCTCGAATACAACAAGTTCATGCGATATACATTAAATGAGGCGATTTATTTGTAACTGTTATGAATTATGGTTAGGAAAACAGAAGACTTATGATAGTTCTTGAAATAATATGTACTGAAGTAAAGTGTTTGATTATTATAGTGTCACCCTTTTGACTTATGAGACACCTTTACTGATAAACATATTTACTCCCGATTCCTTTCCTATATGCCGGTCGCTTGGGCAATCGGTACCCTTCGATTTAACTAGCTGCTGGGTAGGCAACCGGCCATTTCAGAACAAGCCCTGTGCGAGACTCGAACCTTTGACCTCTCGCTCCGTAAGCGAACGCCATAACCACTAGGCCAAAGATACTGTATATATTTACCGGAATATATGTATTAATGTTGATGTATTATGTCATGAAATATTCCATGAATAACAAAGCTGGCTGACACAAATGACGATAAATGTATTGTATTAAAGGTGTATTTGAATGCATAAATACTTTTTGTAGATATGTAAATGACCCAAGGCAATAAACTTTGTTGCATGCAAATAAAGACTTTCGGGTTTCTAACACACACACACACACACACACACAAACAATAAAAGAATTTATCGTACATGTTCATACGCAATAACGAACAACACATTTCTGAATGCAATTTATTGCGCTTGAGATTATACATGCATTGTTTGAAGATACCAAATTTCTAATTAATAAACAAACAAACACACACGTACAACTATAATTTTAAAAAAATACGGAGAGTAATACACCAAATTTCTGTGTTTAAATTAAAACAAACGCACATAAAAATACACATAACTATTTGTAAGCAATTTATTAATCAGGAACTTACGTTGGAGAAGCTCCGACGGTTCGGTGCCCAGCCGCCCCCGTACACGGCGTTGTCAAAGCGATTGTACCACGCACGGGCGCACGTGCATACCACTAGAACGCTGAGGACACTTAAAAGGTACTGCATAGCTAGTTACGTATCAACCACAGCTACAAGTCCGAGACAAAAATGATTTAGTGACAATCCAAACGCTTGCTTTTAGTCTAATACTTATACAGATCAACCTAATAGTCCGTTAGTTTCAATTTCAAAATAAAATTATCCTTAAAAGAATGTTTTTATTCCAAATAAGTCATGCAGAAATCCGTAAGATGTTACTGAATTTTCGAAATGGTGTATCAACGTGCATATATTTAAATAGTTAATAGCTTAGAACTGATATCATTCCGCGCGTTATCCGGTCCAGTGTGTCCGTTTCCGCTTCTTGCGTTTGTCTTCTAGTACCGCAATCTCGCCTACTGGATGATCCAAGCGAGTTAACTGCGCAGCTATGTGATCTTACCCCGCCAAATGACGCTAGTTATTTCCAATATAATCACGGATGCCTGCGCCAGATTCTCGAAAGATCCGTTTTCGGATAGTATTATCCGGACAATCATGTTTAACGATTTGGTACTTGCTGAAAATTGTTCTGATTATAGTCTGTCTCGTGGAATCCACAATTAATCCTAAGGCTATGGTTGTTATATCAGGCGCTTAAATGAACGCTTTCGCCGTAAGGCAATTATTGACCTCTGAAATAAATGCAAACTTCCATAGGATAATATCATAGATAGGATGTGTCAATTTCCGTTGGCTGTGTAGAGAATTGGCGTTTTTGCGAATATTTTCAAACTATGACAAAGACGTGTTAAAACAAAATCGACGGTTTTAGAATGTCTTGAATAGAACTAATTATCAGTTTTCAAATCAGTGAGTAAATGCAGGCGCGAAGGAGCAGGGGCCACAGCTCCAATATTTTGGGGAGCATAAAAAAATCATCAGATGCCTTAATGAATGCACTTGATATGTGAAAATATGGAATGAACTATCAGTATATAATGGGGGGTAGTTTTCATTTTTCATTAAATCATTTTCAGAGGCATTTGGGTCAATATATTCTTAATAACATTAATAACATTAGCATTACCAGCAAAAACATTTCATTTATTTGAGGTAGTTTTTTATGATTTTGAAATCGTTCTATCGTATAGTCTAATTTATAGATAGTGAAGCTTGTGCAAAATCTGACGTCAATATTTTGTTTCGAATAGAAGAACCTTTAATTGGTGTTAGCAACTATTTCATGGCCGCGTCTGCATTTGCTTTCTGCGTGTTCCGTCTACGATTCCGTTTAACCAGGCATGATTTCATGCATTCGTCACACGTGACACGTTTTTAAATAACATTCTGTGACTTTTACTAATTAAATGCATATATATAGGATCTGACACGAGTTGTCATTTCATATCATACTTTATTAAACGAGTTCAGGAGTTTTGTTAGTAAGCTAGCCTTTGGCGAGCTTACTAACGAATTTCCTGGACGAGTTTAATAACATATGATATTAAATGACAACGATTGTCAGATCTTTTTTATCACAATAAATCCTAAAAGTTGTTTACTGCATTGACGTCATTTCATGTTGACGAAGTCATTTCACCAAAATAACGTCATGCGATTGGTCAGTCAAAACATATGTGGCCAAAGAAAACGCTCAAAATGTTATATCACACGTGTGTAAGATAAAAATATTCGTAGTGGTTGTATTACAAGGAAAACAAGGTATAGCATGTGATAAAATTTCATACTGTTGCAAAATGCAAATGGAAAAAATCAAAAACATTTGTACGCGGTCCTAAAATATCAAAAATCATGTTCCAATAAGCAGCATATGCCCACATGTGCATAACATCCAGCGATAAGCTTCACCGAAATCGAAAAAAAAGGAGTATTTTTCATCCGAATAGAAAATTTTATAAATGCTTGTGTTTATGGTATCCAAATTTGTATGTTTGTTTAAATAAAATGAAATTTGTGAATATATTATGCCGTTTAATTCATCGTTCACAACTGCGGCGCACGATTGGGTGCGTCTGTGTGAGAAAAAAAAACGCGCACTCTCGTTTTTCGGCGGCGGCGATTTTGACGCATGAACGCAGACGGAGATATGGAATACCCGGTAGCATAATGTGAGTATCGTTTGTTGCGCTTTTTTCGGAGACGTATGATGGAGACGGAAGACGCAGACGGAATGTTTTGACGCTTCCATGAAATACCAGCCTAAAATAAGGCCGCTTTTCCACGTGCGCGTGATCAGTCATCCGCGTCCGTGTCCGTAAATGAAATATGGCTCCAGTTGAAATACGCATGGTCGTTTCCATTTGTGCATATCCGTGTCCGTATACGTCCGTGTCCGCATACGTGACGAATCGCGCAGTGTGCGATTTTTACGGACACGGACACATTCACGGACGATTTGTCGAGTATTCAGGGCTAAGATTTATGAAGAATATTATATAGTTGCATAGTATATATTTTAAATTGTCTTAGTGTATATTAGGCATTGTCCTAATATTAAAAAAATGTCTACATTAGGATAATATGACCAGTTTATTGGCATTAATAATTTAAATCGACAATAACTACACTGGAATTGCAATTATCAAACTAAGCAGCCTTCAAAACCGGTTACTACCATATCACACTACAAAACATGTTTATTTGTTTTGTTTAGCACATTTCTAATGGCTTACAAGAATGTAATGCTGTTTTTAACTATCAACTAGAATGTATATATGTCCATGATACACATAATACTTAGAGTCGTTTTAAACGTATATTAATTATATATTTTTTGTGCTTACACAAAGAACAACATTTCGTTGTAAAACCACCCATAAACAATGCAAAAATGTAGTTCAGGTTCTGATATCATTTGTTCAATGTTTATCAATGAAAGTGACGTCACACTGAATACGTGGTTTAATTCCTACGCATCAGAACTCCAAATCGTTGTTTATTAGCCCATACACAACGATAATTCAAAGAATATTTTGTAAATCAAGATTATGTTACCGTTTATAAGTAATAAATAATATACAAAACTGTATGTATAATATAATATTACGCACTTTGGATACGCACCCATGGAAAAGCTACATGCGGACGAAATATACGGATACGATCACGGACACGCATACGGATAACGGATCACGCGCCCATGTAAAAGCGGCCTAATCCTGCGATAAACCACGCGCGTGGAAGCACGCACGCACGCACGTACACACACATTTACTGTACCCTAACTTTTGTTTTCGCCAATATGTGCGATATGTAAAGCGTACATGTAAATAATTAACATCATGTACATAATCAAACCAATAACAGGACAAATAAAAATACAAAGCAATACTAAACTCAGTGATATATAGTACAATGATCGGAAGAAATCGATTAGCGACTAAAATACGACGTTTGACTTCACTTTACTAAGAAAAGGATCGGGCCGTTTTTCCTGGAACAAAGAAATAAAAAACTAAGCTTTCTCATTTTACCAGTCTAACGTGTCTGTCTTTTCGACATCACTGTACGAGCAAATTGAGTTGCGCAAAACATAAGTGAAAAGTTCGGCAGATTTGATACTGAATGCGACACTATCATTCTCACCTGTCGTCATTGGCAGAGGGCAACAATATAACATTATGTTAATAACATTAGTATGCTTTTCAATACGTGCGTTATCGAATTACGAGTACATGCTTTGTCACAGCACTATATTGCCACTGGATCTATATCAATGGATGTATTTCAGTTCTGGCAATATATTGTCATTAGATCCATATCAATTGATGTACACCACTTCATGTAAAATACTATTATAAACAATTTACCGAAC